>JARQOC010000010.1:25338607-25699899 GCA_033576535.1 Allobates femoralis | reverse complement strand
GGTCTTACTCATAATCAATGCAGGTAGGGGAATGGGTTAAAAATTGCACTGCCATGGAATCACAATAAAGATCAGCAAAATCAACAGCAAATACTGTGACTTTGTTGTCCTGAAGAAGAAACGCTGCCTCGGAAACGCATAGATCTGTACTAGTTTTGAATTTTTATTCCTACTCCACAGCAGCACAGCTTTTAGTCCATTCTCCTCCACTGGGTGACTAATAGATTTCTTGAATGAGACTTTTGTCTCTCCAGTTTTCTTTGTCTTATGGCTGGGGACTGTTTTCCTCTGTAACCCGGGCTCCTATTGATGCCCCGGTTACAGTAGAGTTAAAAAAAAAGTGCAAAAATGAAATTTTGATGTATTGTCCCATCTGAGATTGGATAGTTAAAACCTCCTGGTGGACAAAAAAAAGAGCAAATTAATAAATAAATGGGACTGAGAAACAGTATAAAAAAATGAAACATGTTTTAGTTGCACAGAACAAACTAATAGATATACGGTAAACTTCTTCCTGCCAATCTCTTACAAATTGGACTATTTTGCAGAAAGCTTTCCTTGCTACTGTTGTTCAGTAAATAAGCAGCGTGATCCTTTAGATTTTTCTTACCACAGCTGTCAAGTCCTTTATAAGTTTATATTTATGAGGGACCCAGAATCCATTTCACTGTATCTATTCTTTGGTTCTAATATGGTTGTATAAATGCTGTCCCCTCATTTTCAGCAGCGAGCTGTGCAGTGATTTACAGCACAATACCTGGGAACTATAATACGGGCAAAAACTGCTTTTTATTTTCACTATAAATCTTCAGAACAACAAACTACTTAAATTTGCAAATTCAGATTCTGCTCTGATCTCCAGGGATGTGTTTAGCTATGGCAATCACAGTATTTGAGTGATTGTCTTATGGTAAGAGTAAAACGTGTACATGAAATATGTATGTATAGTACTTTCTTATCATTGGCGATATGTTTTCCCGCTGCTACCTTTCTGGAAATGCACTCGTAGCAAAATGGCAAGTAATATTAAACAAAGCAATGTGATTGAATTAATAATATGGAAGAATAAATGCTCCTGAAAAATGGAGGTGATATAAAAACCACATAAAGACTGCGGTAATAAAGAATACATGAGCTTAAAAGTGAAATATCTTATTAGGGCTAATAAAATTGAATAAACTATAATTGTTTTTTATTCATCAGAATTCCTACAAAGACATTCTTAGATCCTAAGGTCGGCTTCACGCCATGGTTTTTGTGCATCAGGTTCTGTCCGGTTTGATCCGGACACAACATGATCTTGTTTTGCACCCATGTCTCCCTATGGTGCCGGATTAGTCATAATTGGCCATCCGGTTTTGTGTTTTCTGTGCCTGATCAGGTTTTGTCAGGTTTTCCACAGTGCACAAAACCACAGCCTGCAGCGGTTTTAGGCTCCGGTGAAACAATTGCACATAACCGAACAGAAACCAATCCGGGGCAATCCGGCACCCATAACATGGGAGTCTATGGGCCCTGGATCGGGAAAAAAATCGGATCGTTTGCCGGATGCAATTTTATGCACGGTGCAGGCTCTGAAATGCTGCTGTGCTCATTCAGCACTATGGACATCAGCATTTCGGAGACACGGCTGAACGTACAGGACCATGGAGAGCAGCACTGCACACATGGCTGAGAGTTCAGCACCATGGAGAGCAGCACTGCACACATGGCTGAGAGTTCAGCACCATGAAGAGCAGCACTGCACACATGGCTGAGAGTTTAGCACCATGGAGAGCAGCACTGCACACATGGCTGAGAGTTCAGCACCATGGAGTGCAGCACTGCACACACGGCAAGAGTTCAGCACCATGAAGAGCAGCACTGCACACATGGCTGAGAGTTCAGCACCATGGAGAGCAGCACTGCACACATGGCTGAGAGTTCAGCACCATGCAGAGCAGTACTGCACACATGGCTGAGAGTTCAGCACCATGGAGAGCACTGCACACACAGCTAGAGTTCAGCACCATGAAGAGCAGCATTACACACACGGCTGAGAGTTCAGCACCATGAAGAGCAGCACTGCACAAACAGGTGGACAGATCAGCACCGTGGACAGCAGCAGAAAATAATCTTGTTAAAAACAATATCTGAGGGCATATTTGGCCACACTTTGTTCTCATCTTGTGCTGTTAGGTTCTGCCTGATGGATCCTGCAAAAAACAGGATCCATTCTGACAGACAAAAAACGTGGTGTGAAGCTAGCCTAAGTAATTTGTAGTCAGGCATGGGAATGTTTAGGAGCCATGGGGCATTTAGTAAGACCTATAGTGGATCCCAAAACTTCCAAACTCATTATCAGGAGCAAGTTAGAAAATGTAAAGGTCATTTACAGTTTTTCATTCCTTCCTTGGCATCTCAATGTGCTATACTCTAGATCAGTGTTTCCCAACTCCAGTCCTCAAGGCACACCAACAGGTCATGTTTTCAGGATTTCCTTATCATTAGACAGATGATGGAATTATCCCCTGTGCAAGTGATTAAACTAACACCTGTGCAATCCTAAGGAAATCCTGAAAACATGACCTGTTGGTGGGTCCTGAGGACTGGAGTTGGGAAACACTGCTCTAGATTACTGCCTATCCAGGTATTCCATTTTCCTTAGTATTATAACATATTTTGGGTATGTACACATGATCTAGAGGCACTACATGCTGGACACAGTTCCTCTGGACCTGCGGGAACCCGTAGTTGAATGCAGGGAGAATGCAGCCACCCTGTACTCACGATCTGTGTTAGGCTCAGGGTGGCTTCTCCCTGCTTGCAGCCGATGATAGCCGCTTCCAGCTCTGCAGCATGACATTACCATGCTGCAGAGATGCCATAGTCCAGCAACTGGCACGGCAGCTGAAATAACGCTGTGGTGGGGAGAAGCATAGTGGGCATGGGATTTCTTGAAATCTCATCCAATATGCTTTTACTGTGCAACGCAGCATTTTGGATGAAGTGGTAACACACTGAGTTCAAAATGCTGCAATTCCTGATAGTGTGCACACGCCCTTAGGCCTTGTTCACACATACCTGCGTTTTTGGCATTCTCTGCATTTTTTAGCTGTTTATAAAAAACGCAGATGCGTTAACGCATGGTGCACTTAAGTGTAGCTGCGTTTTTAACAACACATGCAGTTTTTTTCACCATTCCAAAAAACACTGCATTCAGCGTTTTTTGGGAGCTGTAAAAAAACGCATGGGTTGTTTAAAAGACGCATACTTTTTTTTAACATGGGGCCCTATGGAAACGCATGCGTTAACGCATGTCACATATAGGCACCTGCGTTAATGCATGCGTTAACGCATATGCGTTTTTAATGAAAAAATGACTAAGTCCAAAAACTTCACAAAAACGTTCAGAATCACAGGGGACATTATTTTGCACCCTTAGATAAACTGATAAGTTTTTTTAAGGGCTAAAAAAATGCATTGCTATGTGTGAACAAGACCTTAGAAAAACAAAAAGACCAGCATAGGCTAGGGTCACATCTACATTTTTTTTTTAAACCTGATCCGGTTTTGAGCTTTTAAAAAGCTCAAAACCGGATCAAGAAATGCTCCCCATAGGAGCCAATGCTAAAAACCGGATTGCTTCACAAGCAATCCGGTTTCCGTCTCCGGCTCTGCAGCCTGTGTGAAAAATCATGCAGGCTGCAGTTTTCGGAGCGGTTTTAGCATCCGCAGTGCGGGAACCGGATTGCTCAGGATGTGTAATCCTGAGCAACACGGTTCCTGCATATACTTTGCTTATCCCGGCTGCCGCCGGGATAAGCAAAGTGCTCTGTGTTCTGTAAAAGTAAAAAATTAATAAATAAATGTTTGATTAATGTCTCTAGGGGGGCCCAGTCCCCCTAGAGACCTTACACCCACTCAGGTGGGCTTATACAGCTATAATTTGTTCTGTCCAAATGCGCCGGGCTCCTCAGAGCGGCGCGCATGACCCTACAAACTGCCCCCCCGTATCTATATACCTGTCCCTGCACCCCCTCTTATGATTTATAGCCATCCCTTTAGCAGATCCTAACGATTGTGTAAAGTATAGAATAGAGGTTATAATCACCTCCTCCTCATCTGTGAGTTCTCTGTGTCTGTAAAAATGTCCAAAGGCGGGGCTGTCTGCTGCTCCCTCCACCCGCTTAGTAATTATGCACGCCCCCTCTGGGCTTGCTGCAGTGCTGAGAGCCTGACCACATCATGAAAGGGGCGGTGCTAAAATCACATCATACTGGTAGCCCCGCCCCTTTCATGACGCGGCCAGGTTCTCAGCACTGAAGCAAGCCCAGAGAGAGCGTGCATAATTAATAAGCTAGATCAGTGCAGAGCAGGAGAGAAGAGAGGGAGAGAGGACAGCTGTGTGTGATCGGGTCTCTTCACTGCTTCCCTCACAGGCAGTGAGTGGACCCTCTCACTACTTCAGGGCCCTGGCATCTGTCCAGGTATGCCGGGTGCTGGTGCCGGGCCTGGTCCACACTTCCAATTGTGTACATTATGCCTCTCTAAACATGGGACATGTACATTTGACATCAGAAACTCAATATGAGGGGAACAAAGCTGCGCACATGCACAAGCTTTGCATAGCGTTGGCGAGGACACTCTATTCATGTGCACATGAAGTATATAAATAAGGAAAATTCACTGTGTATTATAGCAGGAACCTTGTGGGTGAGATATTATGAATTCTTAAAGAGGGTCTGTTACCAAACCAGGCATGGTGATCTAATTACAGCACTGGATGCAGCATGTCTGCTGCATCCAGGCAAGGGGTCCCCCAGCTCTTGAGCCACCCTGTACCCTGAGTAAATACACTTAGAAAACTTACATCCTGCAGCCAGAAAGGAGGTGGCTAGAGGCTGAAGCCAAAGGGCAGATTCACACCCCCTGCATGTTTAATCTGCCCACTGCTGCCAATCATTGTCTCCCTCTTCTGCAGCATAACAGATTTTTTTTTTTTTTTATGTTAGCCATAGATTTTTTTTTTTTTTTATGTTAGCCATAGAGAAGGGCGGGTATAAGCGGTGAAGTCACCGCAGGGGGTGGGGTTAAATGGCCATTTGCAAAGGTGGTGATGTCAGAGCAGGAAGACGGCCGCCCCGCCTCCTGCTGTGACATCACCGCTTATACCCGCCCTGCTCTATGTTAACCATAGAGCAGGGCGGGTATAAGCGGTGAAGTCACCGCAGGGGGTGGGGCTAAACGGCCATATGCAAAAAAAAACTCTGTCTTATGCTGCAGAAGAGGGAGACAATGATTGGCAGCAGTGGGCAGAATAAACATGCAGGGGGTGTGAATCTGCTCTTCGGCTCTAGCCTCTAGCCACCTCCTTTCTCAAGGGCTGGGGGACCCCTTGCCTGGATGCAGCAGACATGCTGCATCTAGTGCTACTAGATCACTATGTCTGGTTTGATGACAGGTCCTCTTTAAATTGTACTGGGCAGTTGATGTGAAATCTGCAACACTAATGCATTCACAGCGATGTAATGTAAAGGTATCAGATCATTTCAATATTATTCTAGTCTTATCTAACACTCTTTAGTATTCCTGCCAGCTGGCAAAAAATAATGCCTCCTATTCAGCTTTTTATTAAAAGATGAAGTCGACATTAACTTTTTCTAACAGGTATGAAATTCCGCCATGATCTATATTCCTTCTAATTCTGCACAAATAAATCAAGAGCTATTAACAAACAAAATCTTAGTGAAAGGCGTTTTTATATTATTCATAAGTATATCGTGTTAAGTGGTGCAGGGATGTGGGAGCACACACATGTTTAATTCAAATGGGAATTAAAAAGCTGTAAATATATTTTTTGAGAGAGGCTGTTCATTTGCAGACAGATGAATAACTCATTTCGGATCCTTTCCTGCACCTGCCGCTTTTGCAAAAAAAAAAACAAAAAAAAAAACTTTCATCCTCAGCAAACGAACGTTGCACAAAGCCGGCAAAGTCCTGGAGGACCGCCAGCGCAACAACAACCAAAAAAAAAATTACCACTCTTCAAGCAAGATAAACATCATATTACTTCATTACCCTTTTAAAACATATGCAAATGGGCTCATTCACTGCCTTTGTAGCAAAAGTGAAGTTTGTTTGGATAGAATACACCAGCTGCCTTTGTCATCCTTGACCAGGACTGGGCAAAACTTGCACGTTTATGATCACCAATTCCAATCTGTGAATCAAACATTAATACCATCTGACAGTAATAAATAGCATTTATCACAATAGGGATCTAATAATGATTTTTTCCCCCACTAAGCTGCCTCATCAAGATGACAACGCAGCCCGGATTAGCATAACAGCTGCCTCTCATAAATGTATCTAAATCAGCTCAACACTGTCCAACTTTTTGATCTAGGGATGGCGTTGATGCCAAAAAAATCGCAAAAAAATGTTCCGTTTGCTCCCATTCTGTTCATAGGTGCATGTGGTTGCATAATTCGGACAACAAGATTATCACCGGCTCACGGTTTACTCTGTATTTTATAGCAATTATTTCTCAATGCTAAACATGAGCTGTGTGTATTGTAAGCCATACTGTAAATGACAGTAATTACAATGGTGTAATGACATAATGCTTCACACACACTAAATATCTGTAATTGTCAATGAGACCTCTATTCCTAACGAAGAGGTCCCACCAATGAAATGTTTGCAGCCATTCGCCTGTGTAAAACAAAACACTGATTTCAATGTTAAAAAGGACCTGTCACCCCCCCTGGTGCTTGGCAAACCGAATGCAGCACTGTATGCAGCATGTCTTCTGCACTCAGGGAATGGGACTCCCCGTGTCTCTAGCTCCCCCTGTATTTTAGAAACCGTACAGTTAAGAGGTCGCCTGGGTGGGATCTTATTAAGAGGTCCTGGCTGCTGGCACAATCCTTCCTGTCTCACCTTTTGTGTGTTCCGCCCCCTCTATGTGTCTGCCGCCGCCTCTTTTCCTGGGTCTGCCCTACTCTTCTGTTCCTGCTCTGTGTGACGTCAGGAGCAGAAGAGGAGGGCAGACCCAGAAGAAGAGGAGCTGCAGAGACATAAAGGGGGCGGAACACAAGGAGGAGGCAGGGAGGACTGTGCCACCAGCCAGGACCTCTTAATAAGATCCCACCCAGACGACCTCTTAACTGTAAGGTTTTTAAAGTCTTTTTATAAAGCTTACAGGGGGCTAGAGACATGGGGGAACCCTTCCCTGAATGCAGCAGACACTCTGCATACAGTGCTGCATTCGGTTTGTCAAGCACCAGGGAGGTGACAGGTCCTCTTTAAATTAGTTCAGGTTTTAAAGCTGATGGTTAAAGAACTTTTTAGAGGGGAATCTGGCAGCAGGATTTTGCTATGTAAGCTGAGTACACCATGTAGTAGGGGTTAAAAAACAAAGATCAACTGTGCCTCTGTTATCAGGTTGTCTGCTATTGTTTACATAAACTAAAGGCTTTATCACCTGGTAAATATCAATACAGGACTACATTGTCAAGTGCAGTTTGACACACACCCCTCCTCTGACACCACACTGTCGATACACAATCTCTATAGAGATTCTGATATGAGCGGGGGCAGCTCTCCCAGTTTGCATAATCTCTATAGAGAGCCTGGTGTAAGTGTGAGCAGCTCTCCCAGTTTGCACAATCTCTATAGAGAGCCTGGTGTGGGCGGGGGCGGGCAGCTCTCCCAGCTTTGCTGTATGGCTACAACTGAATGCTTGATTGTGTGACATGTGTGCCAGCATGCACACCCCAGCACTCTGACATCCAGCTCTGCACTGATGCATTGCTGAACCAGCTGTCAATCAAAGCACTTAGAGCCGGCTCTCTCAGTGACTGAAGCTGCGCCGTCTTGCTTATATTACTCAAGGCCACCAACTCCTGGAAGGAATAATATTCATTTTTTCTTGGGTGTCACACTTTCAGGACAGCAGCCAGACACCTTCCTAATTCTTTTTACCTGCAGATTAATTCTATATCTGCAAGTAATAGTATTATCTGACATGAGAAGTTTCTTTTAAAGGCAATGTCAGCAGGTTTTTGATATGTAATCTGAAGGTAGCATGCTTCAAGGGTTAAAACATACAAGTAAAGGGCAACTCTGGACAGATACATCTTTTTTGTACTGTCCCCACCCTATTAAATGATGAAGAAGAGCTAGGCACTGAAGTTCTAGGATGTTTAGATCGCTTATAAATCAATAAAATCATTTCTGCTCCTCAGCACTCACCCCGTCCCTTTGGGGACAGAGAAATTCAGTGTGCTGCATCAGAGATCAGGAGGTGTGTCGGATCGGAGGTGTGGACACTGGAGGCTCCAGGATTATCTCTTACATTCCAGCTCCCACACCCTTCTGTATGAAGAGGAGGTGTGGAAAGGTTGCGTGGAAGGAGGCATGGTGTCCTGCCGTTGATCAAAGTACATACATGTTTTGATAGTGTGTTATGTTGTGATTTTTATGGTCAGACTCAAAAGAGCTGAGGAAAAACACCTGATCAGCTCTAACTCAATAACATCAGTCGTACAGCACTTCTGTATTGAATCAAGTTCCACCTTAATTTGTCTAAAATGGGATTCAGACAAATCCAATAGCTAGATAGATAGATAGATAGATAGATAGATAGATAGATAGAGTCCTGACAGAAGTATGTCGCTTATCCATTAGTAGATAAAAGCTTATAACCTACGTTAAATTCATCCATTGTTGTATAAATTACTCTTTTGAAAGTTGAAACCTCCCAAATGTGGTTTAGTTAAGAAAATAAATTGGCATCATGCTGATATATTTGATCATTTAATGAACACAGAATGGTCAGATTTTGGCAAGACAAAAGTTTTGTCGCCTGGTCATTTAATGCACCCAATCCTAGTTTACATTCTCACCTGTGCTCAGTAAATGATCGGTTAATTAGTGGGTGTGTCTAAAAAGAAACCCAGCACCCCAGACCTTCACTTGAACTGCAACTTGAGCTCTGACAACATGCCAAAAATCCACCCTGCGACCAAAGCCTTGATTATCAAGAGGCTGAAGACCAGATCCACTGCAGAGGTGGCTGGGACCTTAATGTGTCTCAGCATCAAGTACAAAGAATTAAAAAAAAAATTGGAGAGTCTGGAGATGTGTTTGACAAGTCCAGGTCTCCCAGACCCCACAACACAACTGCTCAGGAGGAACATTTGTTGGTTAGAAAATCCAAAGCAAGCCCCTCTTCCACTGCAGCAGAGCTCCAATAGGTCTGGTCACCTCAAGTCCCCGTGTCAACTAGAACAGTTTGTAGGATTCTGTCTCGAAATGGCCTCCATGGTCGAATCAGTGCCCAGAAGCCACCACTAAACAAAAGGCATATAAAAAGCGTATGGCATTTGTAAAGTCCCACAGCCTGCTAAACAGGAAAAGTGGCAGAAGGTGGATTCTCTGATGAATGTTCAGTAGAATTACACCACAGCTGCTGCAAATACTGCAGGAGACCTACTGGAGCCCGTATGAATCCAAAATACACCCAGAAAACAGTTACATTACATTCAGTTTGTGGGTGTGCGAAACATTTGCAAGGTGGAAGGCAATATCAATAGCCTAAAATATCAAGCAGTATTAGCTACCTCTTACATTCCAAATCATAAAAGGGGTAAAATTCTGCAGCAGGATGGTGCTCCATCTCATACATCCATCTCAACAACAAAGTTCCTCCAGGCAAAAAAGATCAAGGTGCTCAAGGACTGGCCAGCCCAGTCACCAGACATGAACATCATTGAGCATGTTTGGGGTAAGATGACAGAGGAAGCTTGGAAGACAAAACCAAATAATCTAGATGAACTCTGGGAGGTATGTAAACTGCATTCTTTGCTATTCCTGATGACTTCATTAATAAATTGTATGAATCATTGTTGAACCACATAGATGCAGTCCTTCAAGCTCATGGAAGTCACACAAAATATTAAATATGACTCTAATAGCACCACAACTTCATTCACCAATGTTATGCAACATATATTTGTATTTTAAGTTAATTATTTGTTTGAATATCACATTACTTTCTGTAGGCGACAAAACTTTTGTCTTGACAAAATCTGACCATTCTGTGTTCATTAAATGATCAATATTTCAGCATTAATGTCAATTTATTTTCTTAAGCTAAACCACATTTCGGAGGGTTTCAGCTTTCAGAAGAGTAATTTATACAACCAATGGTTGAATTTAACGTCAGGTTATAAGCTTTTGTTTACATAACATGGATAAGCGGCATAACTTCTGTCAGGGAGTGTATAGATAAATATACCATCAAAAAATGAAATATACAGATAGATAGAAGTAAAAAACACCTATGTATTTGAGAAAAAATATAAAAACAAATGTTTTTTTTTTAAAAACTCTCATTGAGGGTTTTTAATATACACTTATCTTAGTAAAGTAAGGTTCTTGGTACATGTATTGGCCAATACCTGTTTCCCCATCCACCACGGCAAGATGACCTTAGATCCGATGGGTCTCTACCCTACCATGCCACTCTGTCTTTGGACTTAGCTAAGCCTTCATTTTTATAACTTCCACAGCTTTACACTGCACCCCATCGACCCCAGGTGATCTTGGATTGGAGTCTTCCCACTTCCCAAAAAAATGTATAAAATTGGACCCCACAGTCTGCATACAGAATAAGACAACACGGGCGGGATCTGGTGACTGCGTTATATGCAGGCGCAATGTTCCAAAACCATGTGACCTCAGTTCTCGGGCAGAGCTCACGTAGTATGCCCGAGAACTGAGGGATCTGCCCAGGCAACAACAACGTCAATAGGAAGAGAGAAGAGGAAGGTCACGGAGGAAAGAGGAGGAAGAGTAAGACCAGCAAGGCATTCAGGTCCAGCAAAGGAAGCATACCTCCTGGACCTAAAGTAAGCATTCATTTACAGGGCAGGAAATGTTATAAACATTTTACGTAGGAGTCAGCAGGGGGAAGGGAGATTATAGCCACCTTCACAAAATGCAGCATAGGCGCTGCTAAAGGTGGCACTTTTAGTTTTTAAAGCACCTGTGGGGGGTGACAGGTTCCCTTTAAATCAACTCCCCATGCCTGGTGCCCTTGAGTAAATTTTCAATGAACAGCATCTAACTGGCTCCGTGTCTGTCTGTGGCCCGCTGTGTTCTAATCAAACCGTTTGGTTCTCACACATGTATAAGTTTTTAACTTGGGCATACTGGGACACACCTCTAAATCGCATGCCGTAAATGACGGTATACTACAAAAACTTTGGTAAACCTAGTATTCCACCTGATTCTGCCATAGACCGATATTACATACCCAAGCATCCTGGCTATAGATGAGTGGACATGTGGAAGTTCAGGTTCTTGGGGTTCAGCCAGACTTTTTAAAGTTCTGTTCTGAACCCAAACCTGACCCAAACCTCATTGGAAGTCACTGATTGGGCAGTGCTGCTCTCCACCCACATACAGCCAGCTATAAACAAAGCACTTCCAGGGGCATGTGATAGCAGGATTAATTTCTTTATATCTAGAATTTATTTTGTTAAATATAAACTCCATTTTCTCTTTGTGTGCTCGATTTTTCCTCACAGTGACAGGCAAGCCTATCAAGATTATGAATCAGTCCGACACATGACAGAGGCCCTACTTTTGCCGAAGTAAATTCCCTAGTGAGAGTCAAAGGATGACTCAACCACAACACAAGGCAACTCTCTGGCAGACCAGGCTGCAAAATTTGCAGTTTACCAACTGGTAGACCAGGGTGGCATCTGCAGAGGTGGCCTACACTATGGACCCACCTGGGAGCTATGGCCTTCTACAGAAGCTGCAACAGCCTGGAAAAAACAACAAGAAAAACAACAAGTGAGCAAATACCCTGGAATGATAAAAATAAAATGCTAAAGTGCAAGAAAATAAATAGGGTACTTGGTGACATTGATATGATCATATCAATCCGTAAGCTGTCATACCAGGCTGGTGCTGAAGAATTTGCTAGATGGCAAGAGAAGGGAGCTGAGCATTTACCAGAAGGACTGTGGCATGTGGGGAACAAAGTTTGACTTCCACGGGTTCCATATCCCATGATGGCTCAAGTCACCCATGGCAATACACACCAATCTAAGACTGCCATAACAGACCTTGATATGCTCCTGGATTCAGTGTCACTGCAGCCAATTATATTCACGTTTGTCTGATCTGTGTGCTTAACAACGTGGGACACACCACCAAGATGCTGATGAGACATAGACCAAGGCCCCTGTACCCATTCCAGCATCTTCAGGTGGACTACATTCAACTTCCCAAGATGCAAACCTTCAAGTATGTGCTTGTGTGTGTCCACCTTTTTCCAAGATGTCCAGAAGCATACCGCGAATATAAAGCCACCGCTGCTTATACAGCGAAGAAACTAATAACAGATGTTACACTATCTGCAGATACTGAGTGCCTGAGACCATAGGGGCTGATAGAGACACCCACCTTACCAGAGAAGTGATGCAGGTAATAATGTTTGGCCTGGGAGTGGACCTTTCATACTCTACCATCCACAAAGTAGCAGTAGAGACTAAATGAAACCCTCAAACTGAAAATCAAAAAAGCCATGCCTGAGATGGAAAAAATATGGACAGAATGTTTGCCCCTTGCACTCTCCTTAATCAGGTATACTCCCAACAGAAAGACAGGCCTCGGCACATATGAGGTGTTAGTTGGGTCAGCCCCTAGTCTAGAGTTGTATTTTCTGCAGCAGCTCCAGATGAATCATGATAGGCTGTTTTTTTATGCTGTGACACTCAGAAAATACTTGTCTAAGGCTATGGTCACACATGCCAATCCGTTTTTCATAGTGTTCTGTTTATCAAATCCGTTATTTTTTGGCTGCTTTTTGAGCCTCCTGTGCTGCTCTGCGTTTTTTGGACTTAGTCATTTTTTGGCAAAAAAATGCTAATAAAAACGGTCCGTTAACAGATGGTGCCTATATGCCATCCGTTAATGGATCCGTTTCCCATAGGGCCCCATGTTACCAAAAAACGGTCCATTTTTTTCCAGCACCCAAAAATGTTGCTTGTATCGGTTTTTAGACCCTTGGAAGAGGTCTTGAAAAATTGAATGTCCCATAAAGTGCCCCATCCGTTAACGGACCGTTTGTTGGACTTAGAAAAAAAAATGACAACATTTTTCCCACAAACGTTCCCAAAGCAAAAACGACTGGCAAGTGTGACCACAGCCTAACATATATTCTCGAGTTTTCTCTTCCCTTCAACATGCAGGTACTGTGGAATGGAGCCACTTCCTACAGCTTGGAGATAGAGAAAAAAGAAAAGAGATAGAGGCCAAAAGAAATGTCAGAAGTTCTGCTGACAACTGAGATGGCTGTAAAAATCAAAGCCCAACTGGATCTGAGTCAGTCGACAGGGTAGGGGGTACTCGGATAAAGGACAGATGGTCACTTTGATGGGGGATCATGGC
The DNA here is from genome assembly GCA_033576535.1 of Allobates femoralis. Lineage (NCBI taxonomy): Eukaryota > Metazoa > Chordata > Amphibia > Anura > Aromobatidae > Allobates > Allobates femoralis. The sequence continues at coordinate 25,686,447 of JARQOC010000010.1, read as the reverse complement.
TGGACGGTTCCCGGTTCCGTGCCCTGGACCCTCAATGGCGGAGATGGTGGGGGATGATGATGATGATGGATGGGGGAATGGTAACGTGACGCCACCTGTGGTTCCTGGTAACGAGGATACCAGCGCTGCAGCCGGCCACTGAGGTGAGTAGTACAGCTCCCCACAGGTGGAGCTTTACCTCAGGGCAGCGGGTGGATGAGGGGAGTAGAAGAGGCGGTTCTGCGGTGAACGCTGCAGGCTGCGGCGGTGAAGCAGGCACACACACACAATAGTCTCTGTTTCGGTACCTTTTTACTGATGTCCGGTAACAGGTATAGTCCAGGAGAGTAACCAGGTTCTTGAAATTTGCGACGTTCACCTTGGAAAGTTGTGAGGCCTCCTCTGTTATTGTGTGCAGTAATTGGAGTAAGTCCTACCTGAAACTGAACTTGCCGATCCTTCTCCCTCTCAGGGTACTACTCCATAACCGACAATGAGGACCTTTCTGTGGGATCCCTATTCTCTGCTTAGGTCCATGGTCCTATACTTGGTCAGGTTTGAGTGTCCACTTTTCTTTACTTCAGGTGGATTAGATCCTCCTGGTCTGTCCGGGCTTTCTCTGCTGCACTTTAGATTGTTAGCAGAATCGGACTCCGGTGTCCAGGTGGCTAAAGGGAAACCTGGCATGTTCCCTTCTTCCTTTCTCCTACTTCCTCCACTGGCCTCCGACCCTCTCCCTAGGGTGCAGCACAGCTGGGTCAGTGTTCTCTGGTCCTGGGCCTGGCTTGGTTCCAGCAACCAGCTCCTTCCAGGACCTTCCTCTTTGACTGTCTGACTGAAACTAACTGACTCCTCCCCTCAGGCCTGGATCCTTATAGGGGAACTTGCTTAAGGCAGCAAGTAAACCTCCCCCTCCAGGTCTGGGGTGGAAGGTGTTGTGTGCTGTGTGATACCAAGGTGTATGTCTCTCCTTGTGGGTCCTGTGGCATTCCCCAGCAGGGGTGCCACAGATCCATGCCTCACACTGCAAGACAGATGAGTCCAGGAGAGCCACAGAATGATGTGGATGCACATTCTGTGCCTTGGGAAGTTTCTGGAGATCACAGAGAGTTGGCCATACTGACACACCGTAACAAACCCTCAGCAGTGAGAGGAGACCGTCTGAGCAGAATCTGGGTGTTTATACGGCAAATGTGAACTGTGACAAACTGTGAGTGGTCCCCTCCAGTCTATAGGTCTGTACTGCTGCGGGGGAGGAGAGGGGGAAGTCTTTATAACCACACATTACTCCTGCTCAGCAGTGATCCCCGGAATGTGATTCAGGATCTTCTCCCTCATCTGCTCCTTATTTTCAATCATCAGAGCAGGGTTGGAAGAAGGGGAACTTTCGGAGGAGGACAATCCCCTCCTCCATACACAACTCTGGTGATTGACAAACTAAGCAGTGACTGACCCCACCACAAACACAAGGACAACCCCCACCCTCCTCTCCTCACAACCAGGAGGGGGAGGGAGCAGTAGTGACGGACGCTGTACCTGCAGTCGGGGGTTGTATTTGATGTCCAGCTCCTTCACGCTGGAGGCTGCAAAAGTGTCACTATGTTCCTGTCTCTCTCCTCCTGGAGAATTAAAGGCAGAGAGCGGCCGACGCCAGTGCACATATCGTGGGCTGCAGGCCCCCTGCAAATGCCACCCTGTCTTTTTGCCAGTAGGTGGCTGCCTGCACCTGGCGTATAAGACGACCCCTGACTTTTGAGAAGATTTTCAGGGGTTAAAAAGTTGTCTTATACGCCGTAAAATACGGTAATATCTATAGATAAGCTCAGCCAATTGTAATGTTATGTCTTTATAAGTTTGAGACAATGATACCATATACACACTGAACATTGGGACAAAAAGCTGCTGCTTCTGATGCATGTCTGTTTCAGGCGTGTGCTCTGTTACAGATGTACGAGATCTCAATGATTTTAATTTGTAGCACACACACAAAGGTCTTATGGCCACTTTACACATCCCAACATTGGTCCGATGTTGGATACAACGGCGCGGGAGCGCGCTTTTTCTGGGCAGAATTCCAAGATCGCATAGGAGATGTTACACAGTATCGGCAGGCAACGCAACAGCGATGTGTACGCCCCCTTGTACGGCCGACCCAGGAACGACCATTTAACATGGTAGAGAATAGGGGAAGTTGTACTCTACATCGTTGTTGGGCTTTCACACAGCACGATCCGGCCACAACGTCCATCCAATATCAGGCCGTTGGAGAGCAGACGCATTTGATCCCCGATATCGTTTTGGCATCGTTCGTGCATCGTATTGGACATTTACACCATACAATGCATGAACAATATCGGGGCCAACACGCGAACCACGTGACTTTTTATCGGAGTTGGACGCCGATATCGGGACGTGTAAAGTGGCCATTACACGTCCCATGCTATATGCCGACGATAAACTGGAGGGCAGGTTTTTTTTCATTCTCTTTTTCTGCACACGCTACGTCCAATAACACTGATTTTATCCCCAGTGCAAGTTCAACCACTGCAAGCGGCATGCACTCAGTCGAGCACCGAGTGTACCCGAGCACCGAGTGTACCCACGCACAGTGTTGCTCGCTCCATTCTTTTGTGTAAGTAAAGCACCTGAACTCCGAACCAAAACCCTGAACATTTTTGTACAGTCTGTGTCTGGTACGAACACCAAACTTTACTGTTCGTTGGGTTCATCCCTAATCCCGGCTAGTATTCAATTTAGCAACAGTAATTGGCTAGTACAAAAATCCATGCTGTCATCCTTGGTAATCATTTAGGAGAAGGAAGTTTAAGAAAATCTCCTTTGACTGTCACTGCGCTTTACGACAACTTGAGAAGTAAATTTTGATTGATGTTGCCACAATCTTTAATTAATTTATTCTCATAATAAAAAAAGAAATTCAACTTGCCCATTACAATTATAAATCTGCTGTAGTCTAATTAGCAATTATTTATTTGTCAGAGCCAATCAAGGCATAACAAATCATTAATATTTATTAGAGCTCAAAATCGGTGTTTGGTGTTACAGTTCAAACCATGTTAGCCTTCGCGACCGGATATTAATGCATTTACAGCTAGATACAAGCAGACGCGAATCCTTTTTTATTATGTCTTCATGGATGTGATGGGGCTGAAATACCATCAACGTGATGTTAGTTTTTACCTTTCCTTACAGCTTCTTAAATACATTATTGTATGTATCCACTGATACATGAATGCCAGTATAATGAATGTCTAAGATGGAAAAAGAAAGCAGTAGGCTTGATTGACCATCTACATTCCTTTTTAACCAGTAATCTTGTCTTTCAATGGAAACTACAGTGATTGGCAGCTGCAAAAGGCTTTAGGAAGAGCCTTGGGCATAGCAGATGAAAATACCATGTGCTTCAAGATAGAACGAGTCAGTGATTTCTTTAATATATTGAGGAATGCATGGCCTTTAAATTCTGTAATCTTACCAGTATATTACACTTGCTGCACTAAAAAAAAAAGAGTATTATTCTTCCTCCATGTATCCTAACCACTAGAATTGAGCATAATGCAATTTTAGAACATATATTATGATATAACTCAGCTTCACTTCAAATTGCATCATTCCGGTTTAGGCTTAATACAGAGAGGAGAAGCGGTAGCATTTCCTATAAACACCTATCGATCTCAGTTTTGTAAAAGCACCTGACCTAATTTATATGCATGATCTTGCACAAAAATGAGTTTTATTGGTATACTTATATGTAATGGAAGGTAGAAATGAGCAGATCTTTTACAATTCAAGTCCGCCAATTTTGGCGATTTTCTCGCCAAAAACTTGATTCACGGCAAAGAAATTTGTGCAAATTTCCATACTGGGTAGCTTGTAATTGAAAAGAAGAGGGGACCCCACAGACCCTGTCATGTACTGACAGGGAAAATGTCTGTAAGCACTTCACGACACCAAAGGACAGCGGGACGGTAAAAGGGGAAGGAAGGCCTTAGCAGTAGAAAGAAAGGGATAGCGAAAGGTCCTAACACTGGCTTGTGTCTGTCCTTTACTGCCCTAACACCCTGAGAAGGTCTTTCCCCTTGCTGCCATCATGTGACAAGACCTTGTTTTTTACCTAAGGCAACCCTGGCTCATGCACTGTTTGGTGAGGATGCTAACCTAGCCACTGAAGATAATAAAACACAGGGTAGGTAAAGACAGACAGGGAAAAGACAATAAGGATACTTGGTATTGGCTGCAGACCTCCAAGGAATAACTTTAGAAGCAGCAGAGCAGTACTACAACACAGTACAATGGTCAGGCAGAGAATGAACTCTATCAACGTCAATCGGGTGATTGGCCATAAGACTATTTAAAGGGTAGAGGAGTGGTTATCAACCACATCACCTGGTTTCAGACAGCAGCAGAAAAAAAAGTAAATAACCAACATTAACCCTTAATGTCCCAAAAGGAAATTAACCACATATAAATACACAGACCGCAGGGTAGTCAACTCGTGACAACCCTAAGAGTTTACTCTCTACAGGAAAGAAAAAGGACCCCTGACCCTAAGAGCTTAAATTCTACAGAAAAGAGAGGATCCATCTGGCATAAGAGCTTTCTACAGGAAAGAGAGAACTCTGATCATCATAAGAGCGTATATTACAATAGAGAGATTGCTGTGGTGAACATAAGAACTTACACTCTACAGGGAGAAAGAGAACCTTGCTGCCAATAGGAGATTACACTTTATAGGAGAGTGGGAGAGCGTACCCCACTGACCATAAGAGCTTATTGTCTACAGGACAGAGAGAGAGAGGGGACTCCACCCACCATAAGAGCTTACACTCCACAGGAGCGAGCAAGAGGATCCCATTAACCATAAGAGCTTACACATTACAGGAGAGGGAGAGAGGGAGAGTGAGAGGGAGAAAGAAGGAGAGAAAGGGGGCCCCAGTGACCATAAGAGCTTGCATTCTACAGGAGAGACAGAGGACTTTGGTCAGAGGTCTTTAAGTTGGCGCTGCAAGGCAGTAATGCACCTGATGAAGAGGACAGGCCGTCCCTGAAACGCGTATTGTATTGTGTGTTTTTTTTATCACAATAAAAAAAGTTTAAATCTTTTTCCTCTCCCGGAGTGACCTGCCTTGCAGCGCCAACTTAAAACACTTTTTTTTTTTTTTTATTTGCTTTTTTCCTCACAAACATCCATTACATCTCTATGATGCTTCAGCAGTGTGGGAAATGATGTCAGGCAAGTTCATTTTTTCATTTGTATGAAACCTGGAATTTTAGGGATTTAAAATCTAAATTAATCCTTAACACTGGCTCATTTTAACCTAATATCATAACACCAGACTTAAACATGGCAAGATATTCAACGTGAGGTAAAAGTTGATATTTTGCCCAAAGATCCTTATCATATTGCAAATTTTTACATTAAAATCAAAAGGAATCACTAAAAATGGTATCAAATTTCCAAAATTAACAAAAAGTTAGAGATTAAAACTCCAGTAGGATGTAGATAACTTGATGGCAGGGAGGGAAGCAGGTCAATAAGAAATAAAAGAATTGAGCATGTTCAACATGGGGAAGACTCCAAAATGGAAAAAAGATACAGTAGCTGGAACCAAAATCATTACCGTTATGACTAAATTATGACTACGCCACTCACATAGGGATTAATAAGCCAAGGAAGATGTTAACCACAGGTCCCTATGCAGACTAGGAGCACCCTAAACCTGACCCGGCTTTATCTCTGCCTGACCACAGAGGTTGTCTCCCTAAAGTAACCCAATGGTGGCCCCACTCATTGATTGTTCATCTTGAAGTGACTTTAACTGCACCCTAAATTGTAAGCCAAGTACAACACAAAATACCAACAAACATAACAGAGGTGCACACAGGCAGAGGGTGATACACAGGGCTAAAGATGTGTTTTGCATGTAGAAGGAAAACCGGGCACTGACCTTATGTTGCTGCAGTTGAAATTGTGGCACTGAACCAGGTCCAGCATTGCTCAGCCGTAGAACATAGTCATTTTTATCCATAAGGAAAGAAGGAGGACCGGTGAAGACAGGTTTCTTTATTCCAGTCGCGGTATTACATCAGTTGGAGGGTGCGGGGAGGGAGGTGCCAGGATGTCGGAGCCCGTTTCGAGTAGTGCTTACTCTTCAACAGATCCTGTGTACTCTAAAGATGTGTTTGCCCAGTCGTACAGGGAAGATGGAAGAAACTGATAGAAATCCATAAGATTTGTGGGTTAAAGGGAACCTCCTAAAATCTCAAATGAATTATGGAAAAGGAAATAGACAAACAAACCCCAGGGAAAATCAAAGGTGATATTGATACCAATTGCAGCATCTAAGGGTTAATTTGCCATGGGCAGAGCAGGGATTGTGTCTCTGACTGTGTGAGATCGCTCCTCCTCAGCCTCCATGGATGGAATGAGGCTTAGGGGAGGGGTCAAAGCCGGAACACACCACCCCTCTGCACAATGATTGAAGGGTCGCACTTCATAGCACAATCCCTCCAATCAGGCATGGAGGGGGGTAACACTGCCTCGGCTAGCTCCAGCCTATGGTATGTTCTGTTGCAGCACCTACCATAGCTGGATCATAAAAATTCAGGTAATTTCATTGCCTGAATCATTACAATCACTGTGTTTAGTCTGTTTACAAGTTAACAGCCAATTGCAGCGATCACAGTTCTGGTGGCAATGACATCCCCCTGAGGTTGAGCTCCGGTTCCCTGTATACAGGCTCACAAGATACCAGAATGAGTGAAAAATTGTAAAATTATATGGATCACCATGAATATGCACTGCTAGTACAGCCCCCTAAATATGACATATAAACTAATTTTTCACTGTGAAATAAGACACATGGAGATCTAATATACACACATACGCGTATATAATGCATTTATCACATAAAATATTTTGTCTTTAACATATAAAATATTTAAACATATGGTTGTAAACTACTTTACTAATGATACTGTGCTTATTCTTTCGAAATTACCGTTTTATAGACTTATGGCTAAGTACGTTGTTACATATCAAGGTGACCTTATGTTGTACATTCATCACATGGCCATCGCTGAGAAGATTGAGATTTAGCTAGAGGAAGTATATCATTTCACTTGAGCTGCTGCTTTGCAAGGAGTAATATTTATGGCTGTGTACAGCAATGAATCCTGCAGTATGGAATGGATAGTCTGATTGATACAGTTACTGCAATATTACTGTTCACTCTTTATGATGAAACACTGTGGAAACTAAATATATTAATGGCCTTTTTGCTGCACCTTCCGAATGGGTAAAGTTGCATAAATTCCTCTCTTGCTATGACAGCTCTGACACAATTGTCTTTCAGTCTAACAAGAACCACTCTCTTAATACCAGCTATGACATTGTTTTGATAGATCATAGGGAGATACTTTGTTCAATATATCTACCCCTTCAACAGGCTTGATGAAACCAAAACTGACATTTACAATGCTTGACTCATTCTGGCACAGCTTCTTGCAATGCGAAATAAATCCGGGAAAGCTGGAAAGAATTAATATTTCTTCTGAAATTGGCTTTATATATGTCAGGGAGAATGGCAATGTCTAAGACAGCTCGGAAAGAAAATAGTGAATGCAATATATTGCTTGTCTGATGGAAAAGTGGTGTAGGCAAAGGACAAATGGATTCATTTTTTGGAGAATAATTCCCCCTAAAATTATAATAAAAAATGTAAATGTTAGGCTGCTTTCACATCAGCGGTAATCGCTGATCGCGGCAATTGCGGTGAAAAAACAGCAACTGCCGCGGTTACCGCATAACGGCCGCACTTGCGGTTCACTTGTGGCAAGCACATGCATTGTCTATGGGGCTTGCAGTAAGTGTGCGGCAGGTGCGGCAAGGGCGGTTTCGGCACTTGTGGCAGATGCGGCCGCGAGAAAACCGCAACTGTACCGCACTTGCCGCAAGCCCATAGATATTGCATGGGGCTTGCCGCAGGTGAACTGCAAGTGCGGCCGTTATGTTGTAATCGCGGCAGTTGCGTTTTTTTCACAGCAACTGCCGCGATCAGCGATTACCGCTGATGTGAAAGGGGCCTTAGGGAGTTGTTTTGATTGCAACCCCTACGGTAACTATAGTTGTGTGTATGTTCCGCCAATGCCAATATTCTGTCCATGTGTCGCAAGAGTTCAAGAAGTTATGAAGTTTTAGCATTTATATTCGTGGATCAGAATTACATTTTGTGTTGATCGAAAGCAATTCTAAAATTAAGAAAAGGAGTTAACAATAAATGGATTTGTAGAGGGTTTTTGATCCCTCTAACTAACAGAAAAAAAACTATCCTACTTAAAAATAAATACTTTCATGGATATTCATTACAATAAATAAATATATATGGTTTCAATCGAATATATATAAATATACAGTTGAAACCAGTACTTTACATAAAAAGACACATCTGCATGTTTTTCTCACTATCTGACTTCAAATCAGAATTAACTTTTCCCGTTTTAAGTCAATTAGAATTACCATTATTATTAATATTTGTTAAATGCCAGAATAATAAAAGAGAGAATGTTTTAAGGCATTTTTATTACTTTCTGCAAAGTTGCAAGTTTACATACACTAAGGTTACTATGCCTTTAAACAATTTGGGAAAGCCCATATGATGATGTCATGTGTTTGGAAGCTTCTGATTTATTGACAACATCTGAGTTAGAGACACACCTGTGGATGTATTTTAAAGCCACACCTGAAACACACTGCTTCTTTGTGTAGGATCATGGAAAATTCTAAAGAAATCAGCCAAGATATCAGAAAGAGAATTGTGGACTTGCACAAATGTGGTTATCCTTGGGTGCAATGTCCAGATACGTGAAGGTGCCTCGTTCATCTGTACAAACAAATATATATAAGAACAAACACGATGGGAATGTCCAGTCATCATACCACTCAGAAATGAGAATGGTTCTGTGTTCCAGAGATGAACGTGCTTTATTCCAACATGTGCATATCAACCCAAGAACAAAAGCAAATGACCTTGTGAAGATGATGGCAGAAGTTGGTAAGATTGTGTCATTAACCACAGTGAAACAAATATTTTATCAACATGGGCTGAAAGGCCACTCTGCCAAAAGAATCATCAAAAAGCCAGATTAATGTTTGCAAATGCAGACAGGAACAATGACCTACAGTTTTGGAGACATATCCTGTGGTCTGACAAAACTAAAATTCAACTGCTTGGCCATCATGACCAAACTTACGTTTGGAGAAAAAGAGGAGGAGCTTGTTAGCCTAAGAACACCATCCCAACTGTGAAACATAGGGGTGGCAGCATCATGTTGTAGGGTTATTTTACTGCAGGAGTGACTTGTGCACTTCACAAAATCGATGGCATCAAGAAAGAACATTGCATGGCAATACTAAAGCAACAGCTCAAGACACCAGCCAGGAAGTTAAAGCTAGGGAGAAATAAGTCTTCCAAATAGACAATGACCCGAGTCATATTGCCAAACTGGTTACATAGTGGCTTAAGGATAACAAAGTCAATGTTTTGGAGTTGCTATAACAATGCCCTGAGCTCAATCCTATTGAAAATTTATGGGCAAAGAAGAAAAGGCAAGTGCAAGCAAGGCGAACTACAAACATGGTACATTCAGATATAATTTGGTCACTGGGTCCAAATAAACATATCCAAATACAGCTTCTTTATCTGGCATCATCTGGACATTTATCAGTTTTGTTTTTCATGGCCTTCTCATGAACAAGACCCCAGAGCATTATAACCATAATATTTAGAAAAAATCCTGTAATTTACCTTACTGTTTGCCTCTTGCCTCTTGGGCCCTTCTATTCCTAACTGACACCTACCCCGTTGTCATTGTATTTCTTAAACAATGGAAGTAGCAGTGAAATCTGCAGGGTCTTATTCATTAGACCTGGGACAGATCTGCGCATGTGTCCACAAAGGCCGCGCCTCATGCAATGAGGTCATAGACCAAGACTTTTGCCTGCACATATGCAGAACCCTACAGATTCTGGCAAACTCAAGCAGGGATGAGCGAACTGAACTTTATAGTTCAGTGTTCTTACTGAGCACAGACATTACAAAAATGTTTGTTTTCGGGTTCAGCATTTGTGTGCTTTATGTAAAAAAACACTGAGGCGAGTGGTACACTGGGTGCTACGCCTAGTGTGATGCAGTGTTCGATTGGCTCTTACTGGGGATAAAATCAGCGTTATCGGATGTAGTGTGAAAAAAAAATTACAAGATCCCCCAATCAATGACTTCCAATCAAGCTCAAGTCAAGTTTGGGTCCAAAAAAGAACTTTATCTAAAGTCTGGATGAACTCACAGAACCCAAACACTCATTTCTAGTCACCAGTTTTTGCCTAGTAACAGATGCCCCAAATATTTCAACACTGCCATCTCCCATTTGAAGTTGCAACAAGGACAAGATACCGGTAGTTGTTGGTGAGTAGAGGCCAGAAAAGGGAATATAGTTTTCTCTTTTATATTTTGATGGACTTTTATGGTTCAAAAAAAATGACCGCCATTTTGCTTAATCCGCGTGCAAGAGAAGTACATTTTCAGAATTCAATTCCACTCAAATTTGTTTGCTCACCTCTACTAACCTAGCTAACGATGAGCAAGTTTTTCTAAAGTCATCACGGAAGAAGTCAACACTCTGTTTCCACAACCAGCCTCCCACAGTTCTCTTAACATCTTCATCAGATGCATAGTGATGTCCCTGAAGATTTTCTTTTATTATTGGGAACAGATGAAAGTCAGAGGGTGTCAAATCTGGACTCTATGGAGTATGCCGTACAGACATGAGCTTTAGTCTCTGAAGTTCATCTGTGGTGGATTGTAAGGTGTGTGGTTTGGCATTGTCGTACTGCAGGAAAACATTTCCTTTTCTCTTCTGGACCCTTGATAGTCATTGATTCAAACTTCTCAGCGTTGTGATGTAACACTTTAAATTTATTGTTATTCCACGTTCATTGACCAACTATCTGCACTGTATTTTATTCTGTACACTGTAACAACACAACCATTCATTGCTAAGGCTTTCTGTCAACTGGAGCTGTAGTGGAGAGCCAACAGTACCTGCTGCATTCTAGTGAGGCCATCTATTGTGTAATTACAAATGTGGAGACATTAATTTTCATTCAACCATGGTACATAAATAGATGTTTACATTTTGTTAATTGCTTACAATTATATTTTAACACATTCAAAACAGGATAAAATGTTTCACATGGATTCATGGGTTTTTATGTAAAATGAAAGGGCATTTGGGGATATCACATCTTGCAGCAGACTCAAGTTAGAGGACTTTGAACTTTTGACACTTCTTCCTCGTACCTTAGAATTTTGGTTTCACTTTTACCAGCTCCTCCCCCCCCAGCCTGACTCTGCTTTACATCACCTGTCATAATTACTGCACCCTCTCATCCTGGTTAAGCATAGTATATATGTATGTTTCTTCAGAATCTGTGTCATTATCAGCCTGACAAAGGGGCCATAGTGTCCCAAAAGCTTGCTATGCTTACCATATTTTCAATTAGCCAATAAAAGGTATCAAACACTGAAGACTCTCAGATTCCAACATATTTAAAAAATGTATGTTATTCTGCTAAGATGTTGTACCTTAACCTTCTAAAATAAAGTTAAAATATTTTCATTAACCCCATCTTTAAAATAAATTGTAACTGTGGCGAAATTGCAAAATAAAGTTCATGATGTTTTTGATTTTGTTATTTACCATGTTAACTACCGTATATGGTAAAACCGATGTGTCAGTTCGATGCCTCGGGTCAGTGCGAGTTCATAGATACCAAACATGTATACTTTTACTTTTATATAAGTGGTGAAAAAAGTTTGGAAATTTGTGAAAAAAACAATTGCACTTTTGTCGCCATTTTCCGAGATCTGTAGCATTCTCATTTTGCAGGATCTGGCTATGTGATGGCTTATTACTTAATCTGATGTTTTTCATTACACCATTTTTAGGTAGATGTAATGTTCTGATCACCTGGTATTGCATTTTATTGCAAAGTTGAGGTGACCAAAAAAAACGTAATTTGGCATTTTTCAGACCTTTTATCGTGCTGGTACTCAGGTATGGTCATCTTTCCTCCAAAAATAAAGACCTATGGATTTAATGGGTACCTTTAACTTTTATTTGTGGTGTTTGAGATCCTCTAAGATTTATAAAATAAGTTTTCACTTACTTGTATAAAATGTAAGTTGATACTTTGTAGAGGCGAATTGGTTCAATCTCTCTTAATATCAGTACTATGATATAATATGCTCCAGGGGTCCAATACTGGGACTCTATGAGTGTAATAAAATACCTCCTATTAATTGTGGTGTGGGTTTAGTGTTGGAATTTCTTTCTTAAAATGTGTCTTTCTACGAGCTCTCTCTTTCTCTTTCCTCAGCTCAAGGAACACCTCTGGGGCAAGAAATTTGACGAGAATAGCGACGTGATAACCGCTGTTGGGGATTTTTTTGAGAGTCAAGATCAAGAATTTTTTCGAAGGGAATTCTAAGTTTAGAAAAGAGATGGACTAAATGTATAGACTTGTTAGGAGACTATGTAGAAAAAAAATTTTTTTTTACTATATTCATTGTGTTTATTATTGATTATCATTACTTTTGGATCACCCCTCGTACTTACTTGGTTAAGTTTCTGCACAAAATCTACAACTTAACTAAGTAACTTGAAAGACACATTTTAAGAAAACCAAAGGATCGCCTATAACCTATAGAACCCGCACATAGGCTGAAGAAAAAGCCCCTAGAAAAGGAATTCCTGACAAACTAGGAGACCATCTATACTAATAACGTCACTCCAGAAAGAATACCATCTATATTCTGATTGCTCCATTGAGTTGTATATACACATGGTATTATAATTTGAAAAACCATTTATTGGGGTATCTTACTATATACCATATACTTCTTGGGTATATATTTTTATTGATTGGCACTTTAAGTGCATTTTTAATAAAGTTTTTAAATAGTGTGTTATACACGCACATTTTAAAGAACAACAGATTGTTCTATACTACCTGAATTGGTGCATAGTGAATAAAACAATAGATTATACACGTACTAGCTAGTATCAAATAATGTAATAATAGGATAAAATGTATTTGCTTTTTAAATACACATCCCAAAGAAGGGTTGAACAGACGAATCTGGTAATTTATTTTATTCAATATACCTACCTAAAGGTGCCATCACATGATACAATTGTTGTTAGCGATCTCATGCAAGCTAACAACATCATTCACATTGCTGGTGAGCTGTCACACAGGCAAACTCACCAGCGATGTGGACCAGCGAGATCGCTGGTAACCATGGTAAACATCGGGTTACTAAGCGCCACGCGGCGCTTAGTAACCCGATGTTTACCATGGATACGAGCTCCCAGCATAGGCTGTGAGGCGCTGGGAGCTCGTTCATCGTTGGTCTGCCGGTGTCCACCGGCCGACCAATGATAGATTTGAGGTCCTGTCCTCAAATCAAACGATCAACGATCAGCCGACTGATCGTTGATCGTTAATAGCGTCACACACAACGATGTCATTTCGACAACGTTCAAGCGCCACTAAACACATGACTTCTGAACGATATCAGCAACGATATTGTTACCTGTGACGGTACTTTAAGAGTTAGCGCCTATCCTTAACCACTTATCTAAATCACTAGTATTTGAAAACTAAGAGGGGAAATATGCAGTACCCCCCAAAGGTCATTAGGATAACCTTAATACAGGCTAGCTCCAGTGTACACCATAACTGTATTTTCCAGTACTCATCTTAAAGAAAACAAGCCCTCATATGACTATTTTGACGGAAAAATAAAAAATGTATGGCTCTTGGAAGAAGGGGAGGAAAACACTAAAACGAAAAATGTAAAATCGCCCAGGGTTATAGGGGTTAATATATGTTGTTTGTTTTTCTGTATGAAAATTGGGATCCAATGGATGCCAAGCTACTAATAGTGCAAGTATTTTGGCACGACTAACTGAAGGCCAATATCTCAATTCTCTATAGTAACATATTCATCTTAGAAATAAATAACTTTCTTCTATGAAAATCCCTCCCTTCTTTTATCATAAGCTAGAGCATCTCAAGGTCAGGGGAGTGAGTTTAAAGTGCTAAAGTGGAAACACATTACCCAACGTATTTCACTAAAACATAGCGCCAGCTCCAACAACCACATTTATTTCCAAGATTTTATCAACGGCTTCCACAAGCTGGAGTTTTTTTCTATTCCTTTGCATGCTTCACTGCAAACATTATTAGATTTCAAAGATGTCTTATAAATTACTTCACAAGATTGAAAAAAATATAAAAACATTCCTGGGTGAGTATGCCTCTATTTATCTTGTGCATTGTTTTGCTACCAATACTGATTATTGCAGATTCCGAGGAAACATATTCTTCATATTGCACATCTGGACATTGTAAAATTAAAAACTATTCAAAACAAAGACTATCTTGACAGTATAAATTAAAAACCATTAAATCCATGTTTACTGTGTAGAGAGTAAATTAGGAAATGTATAGTAGGAAATGTAAATTAGGAAATAGTAGGCAGAAAATGGACAATAGCATTGGAACTCATGAAAACAAAGCTCACATGAAGTCAGTTCTTGTCTCCTTTCCCAATGTACTTGTGGTCCTACAAATATGTGACCCAGGCTATGTTCACACTGTGCATTTTTGATTTGCCTTTTCAAGGTCATTGTCACGAACTTAGTCAGGACCTGCCCTCTTACCCTGCTGGCCAAACACGGTATTGACAGAGGATAAGCAAAGGAGCGCAGCTGCTCTAATTTATGTTGACTATTGTGGCACGTGATGTATATATACCACCAGTTCCTGCCAGGAACGTATATATATGCCTCAATCCAGTTACCCTCAAACCACAATATTGCATAAACTTAGAAACTATGCTGCCACCACCGACCTCTTTCAGGTGGATCGGTAACCTGTTTGGTAACATGAAATAGTGGGAGGTGCGTGTCAGCTCGTTCATAGAATAAGAAGAACGAAACTAGTAAATTATCATTTTACTCCAAAGAAATGGCAGTGTTTACAAAAGATATAAAAGATATTACAAAAGAGACAATTTACATATATCCATAAACTGTTATTAAAATAAAAGGGATTAAATGAGAAATTGCAAAACTTGTGCCACATGGTGACAATCGCAGATTCAGTGGGGGGGGACAGCTCCCCAGAAATTGTGCTGTGTCTGTAGTCCCAGGGTGAAATGACCCCAAAAATGAATGCTTTGGTTTTATGTGATAAGCCATAAAACCAGAGACTTCCACTTTCCTTACCTCATGTGTGGACTGCTTTCCTTGAAAACTACCCCCTCTCCACAGTTCTCACAACCTCCATTTTTCCATGTCTTTGGCTTGGATGCTCCCACAACAAAGACATGAACATCATGTTTTCCCTCATAATTTCTGGTGCTGTTTGACTCCAAATATGATATGTCTGTGATGTGCGGAAGGTCAAAATTAATTTCCCAGGTTTCTGACCCATTTCAAGAAAAGTAAGATATACAACCATTCAATCCACAAAAATGTAAGAATTTGAAAGATATGATTTAGGAAATTGTGACATGAACGTGCATTATCAAATTTGACGTTAAAGGTTTGTAACTTAAGACAAAGGAATATCACGTGGATGCTGAAGGAAAAACCAGCACAAACCAGCTGGTTTTCAGCTTAGCTCAGGTTTATGGCTTGGCCTAATCGTAAACATTCCTGACTGTGGGGAAGCAAATAAGAGACCTATGCAGTTCCCTTACAAACAAAAAAGGGTTGGAGAAGTAAGCCGTGGAGAAGTAAGCCAGCTCTGGCTGTCTTTTCTAAACATTTTAATACAATGAAAATAATTAATATTTTCCTGACAGTCATGAAAGCACAGATTGAACAGGAAAAGTGGAAAACCCATTGACATTGCTGGGATTCCATTTAAGTGATTTATTCACTGCACTTTCACTGCAGAAATGGTTCTAAACTGCACAGTGTGAACATAGCCTTACTCTACTCACAATCAGAATAATGTTGGCAAACAAATAAGTGGAGCTAAGCTAAGCATGAGTAAAACATAGAAAAATAGTATGAAGTGAAGGGAATGCTGCTACCTGAAAGCTCTGACAATGGCTTATCTTTCCAAGCACAAAAGGATAGCGTAGTTCAAATAGAACTGACCTCCATGACATCTTCATTGAATTGTAGTTGTGAGGCTCTAAATTAGATAATTGGCAAGTACCATCAAAATGAGCCCTTCACCAATCCCAACAAATGTAATGTGTAAGGGCCCTTTCACATCAGCGTTTTTTTTCAAATCGCGGCAGATGCGGTGAAAAAACCGCATCTGCCGCGATTACCGCATACCGGCTGCACTTGCGGCGCGGTTGCGGTTTTTGCCATGCAAAGTATAGGCGGACTTGCGGCAGGTGCGGCAAGTGCGGTTTTGCACTTGCGGCAGGTGCGGCCACGAAAAAAACCGCGGTCAGCCACGTTTTTTTTTGCGGCCGCACCTGCCGCAAGTGCAAAACCGCACTTGCCGCACCTGCCGCAAGTCCGCCTATACTTTGCATGGCAAAAACCGCAACCGCGCCGCAAGTGCAGCCGGTATGCGGTAATCGCGGCAGATGCGGTTTTTTCACCGCATCTGCCGCGATTTGAAAAAAAACGCTGATGTGAAAGGGCCCTAAGGCTATCCTGGTGCTCATACCCAGACTTAGGTAGCTTAGACTGAATAATTTCAACCGTAAGGATTGTTTATTCAACAACGTAAGTACGGTGTGTTTTAGCCAAAAGCTGTTCATTGTCATCTTATGAAACAAAGCAATTTTTGTCTTGTGGTTGTGCAGAAGAATTTTTTTTTAACAATATAGCTTTTATTCACAAATAATTCTTTGAAAGAGCTTTCACCAAAAGTTCAGTCATCTTATTCATAATATCATTGAACATGTACATGCCACAAGACACAAGTCTACATCAGTTAACTATCTAATGTGTATGGGGTTCTCCTGACTCTTCCATGATAGATGCTTCAAAGGGAGCGAAGGATCAGGCAGTGTGAATTCTTTTGTTCTCTGGGGATTTAGCCTCTGCCAAAAATGTCTGGCAAAGGCTTTCTCCCCTCTACACTATTAAAAACTATGAATTCTTGGCCAAGCCTAACAATCGTAAAACAGAAATCCTAAAGGAGTTTTGAAAAAAATTAGATAAAATTGAGTCCCTGTTATAATTACACCTAACCAGAATCCTACTCCACACTGATGAGGGGCAATACCCCGAAACAGCTGTCTGTGGATGGATACCTGGCTCTGTTAATTCCCTTGTCATATCCTTAACTCGTAACTGAGTGGGATATTGACTAAAAGGGCCACTTAATAAGGTTGTTATGGTGGTCTCCACAAGGATTCCACCCCAGGGCTAGGTCCTTCCCTGGAGGGATATCTGGCTAGTCCCATGTTTGAGACTTTTAATCGAGGCTCCACGGACTCCATTTGCATATTATAATTACATCTGCAGCCTATCCTAGTGACTTATCAGGAAGGGCTCCAGACAGAAAAAATACACAGCCCATGATCTGTGTTTCAACTGATGAGAGCTGTGACATACATACCTTAATCATCAACTGGGAGCACAGCTGTGATGTGTAAAAATAATGCTTTAATGTTTTGCTCAACCGGGACATCTCTAGATTTATCATCATCATCCTTCTCCATCAGTCTGATAGCTTTATTGCAGCGTATAGAGACTTACTGGCCCAAATGAAAAAGATGATGAAGCTGGAGATAACCTCATTGTACTCAGTGAGAAATTGATATATTTCATCCCACATCACAGCCCTGCTCCAGAATGACTGAGGTATGTGTGATACAGCTCTTCCTCAATCTGCAGTGTGTCCTGACATATGACTAAGATCGGCTGCTGTATTAGTTTTTTCAGGGATACCATTTTATCATATTCTCAGAGAACCTTTATAAGGTCAATGTAACTGATGAAAACAGCCAATTAGTCCACCCTCACTAAATGTCTACCTTACACTAATTGTGCATGTCTGAGAAAATATCATAAACAAAATGATTATTAACTTTACAGTTGTTCAACCAACAACCTTCTTCTATCAGTGGTAAAGCCTTTTTTCCTTTTTCTTTTACACAATAATAATAAAAGGTTAAGGTCCTTTTTAAACATGTTATCACTTCTCCACTTGATAGGTATAACCTGTAGATCTTGTTGATCAGTGGGATCTGACTGCTGGCAACCACGTCGAACAGCAGAATGGAAAAAATGTATCCCTATTAGAATGAAGCAGCTCAACCTGCATTTCATTAATTTTCTTATGGAGCTACCGAGTGATGCACTACTTGTTTTTTGTACGGCAGCCTTAGGGACTGAATGGAGCAGCAGAAATAATAGGTAATTAACGGTTTAGGAGGGCGCTACAACATTATGGAGGAACACAAATAGTTTTTAGCATATCTTACTTTGTTCAAACATATCACATGTCTCAGCAGATACTCCGCCTTTATCAAGTGCCCTCCTAAACCGCTAATTACCTCTTATTCTGTGCAGCACTGAAGGGTTGGAGATTGGAATTGCCTGTAGGGAAGAGAGAAAAAGACCTGGAAAAGACCAAAGAACCTGTGGTGACATCAGCGGCATGTGATGCCCCATGTGACCAGTCTTCCCGGAAGAAGCAACCAGGAAGCTACAACACAGCGCACGGTGCACGCAGAACACCGGAGGTCTGACAACTGGGTTATGCAGGCTGCATAACCCACTCAGGTTAGTTCAAAACCCCCAACTAGCCTGTCAAAACTGCCCCCAGATATAATCCTAGGAGCGCCTTCCTCTCTTGTTTTTTTTACATATGAATGTAGCATCAGTCTGACCTGACTTTTTTTTTAATTAGTGTAATAATTTCGGTAGCAGCAAACATATTCCTTTGATCAGCAATTTATTATCTAACTTTTGGATGGGTGTTAACTTATTTTTGCTGGACAACCCCCTTTATATACATGCGTACGACTGTAACTTTGCCGTGTTGGGATCTTGGGTTCAAATTTCACCAAGGACAATGCCATCAAGGAATTTATATATTCTCCCAATCTGTTTTGTGGCTTTTTCCCTGGTTGCTGCTGTTTCCCCCGCACTCCACACATACTCACAATTTGCTCAAATTTACGTATAATAAATCTGTCCAATTTTTATTCAGATCAGATTATTATTATTATTATTATTATTATTATTATTATTATTTATATAGCGTCATTAGGTTCCATGGCGCTTTACATGAGGATAAGGGAGACAAGAACAAGTACACTAAATCTAGGGAATCAGGACGTACTGGTTCAGAAGGGGCAGGTACCCTGTCCACGAGTATTCCTTATGTCCTGCAAGTGTTGTGCAAGTGTGAAATTTTTTTTCCATCTTATATCTGTATGACATGGTTATTCTTCTCAGCAGCTATTAACATTCATTTACAGGATTATTTACAGTGTTCTGTGCTACAGAATGGTAATCTATACTCATGTTCAGCCTAGGGGATGTGTGGTGCACGGCGCAACACAGAGGATACAATGGAATGCAAAAGGAGAGGATGACCTTGATGATAGGGATAGGGTAATGGGACACTTCATGATGCTAATGTGTGTCTGGCTCCTGAGCTCCCCTAAAATCCCTAAGAGTGTCCTTCCCCCCAAAGCCGTCACATGCCTGGTCCCAACTCTCCCGCCACTCACCCTTTCTAATGTCAAGGCAAGTGAGCACAGTAGATTTTTTTATCGAACTGCACTGGACCATTAAGCAGATGTGAATGAACCCAATAGTGAATCTAGATTGTGAGCTCCAATGGCACTCTGGAATATGCTGCAATATAAGTGAGTATTACACTAGTGAATAACCAACATGTAAATGAACTGTCACAATTATTGCAAATAGAGTCTGTGGAGCCTCGTTCAGGAGTCTCAACACAGGACTAGCCAGATATCCCTCCAGGGAAGGACCTAGCCATCGGGTGGCTCTTTGAGGAGACCATCATAACCACCATATTAACACTAGAAGTCCCAGAGAGGGGTCATTTAACATTTCTACCTTTGGAACCCAGAGACGGGTCGAATGACCTAAAGGATTTTAGCTAATCACCATCTTTTGTTCTGTAATTAAGGCCATTACTGTCGCACCACAGGAGGTTGTTGTTTCCATTGAGTTTAGCCATTTAGTTTCTAGTTAGTTCTATTCAGTTTAGACTAAGGTTCATTTGACCCTCTTTCGGGACTTCAGGGGGGAGCTCGAAATTTCTGGGACTTCTAGTGTTAAGTGGCCCTTTGAGTCAATATCCAGCTCTTTATGAGCTTAAAGATATGACAAGGGAATACCAAGGCCAGGTGTCCATCCGCAGACAGCTGTTTCGGGGTGTTGCCCCTTATCAGTGTGGAGTAGGATTCTGGCTAGGTGGGAGCAATGCCTAGTAGACCAACACCACAATTATTGTCTAGAAAGACTATGAATTTGAAAAAAAAAATAATGTACCTTTTTCTAGTATTCAATATTTGTTTACATAATATATACATCGAATATTTTTTTACCAGCTAATAGGATTGTGCAATCTCACTTCCAAGGGAGTTCTAGTGGGCAAATGTTGGAAAAATCTTAAGCAAAACTGCTCTAATCCTATCAGGGTTTCATGAATTATTGTTAGAACAGTATTAATTGTTGCAAGAATTTCTTTCTACTGAATTATTTATCTTGACTAGAATCCTTTAAGTCGGTCCTAGCAGAATGTAAAGTATGCACATTTCAGCCCTGGATACTTCAATTCAACAGAAAATAATTGGGTAAATTAGCTGTTAAGGTATTTTTAGAGAACATGATCAGAGATATGTAGACAGCGATTGCATCTCTCTGGGCAAACTAAAATTGATACAATTATATTTTTGCTACATAAAGATATTTTTAAAAGATATAAAATCTGCTAAAAAAACATATAGAATAAATAGTAGTTTATATATCATTAAACCACTTGTTACATGTAATTTTACTAAATTATTTCTGTAGAATATCCATTTCAAACAATTCTACCTGTATACATACAGCAAAAAGGTAAACACAGAAAAAAGTATATTTGTCTTGATTGTTATTGTATTTTAGGCTGCGGTATTCAAGGAAATGAGCTATTGATCCACATAAAAATGTCCAATTTTCTCCGCCAGGAAAAAAAATGGAGCTTTTATTTTTACTGTAATTCATTCAAGATCCATACTGTAAGCTATAGGTCAGCAAATGGCCGGGTGCATGGATGATAATGCTTATGTGCAGGTTTGTAAAACGTTTCTATATCACACCTGCAAAGATAAAGGATAGAAATGTTAGCCTTGGATACAATATGTTTTGTTTTTTTCCATAACTTTATTTAATTCACAGGAATATGATGCAGAATTAGTTAACCGCGCATCAAGGCCATATACACAATAGATTAAATTTCCTTATAGTTTGTGTATATTGTACACAAGGGCCATGAACAAGAATGGTGGGACAATAGAGGAGCTCCAGAAGTGGTGAACTTGGTCACCATATGTTATACCCTATTTGACTAAACACAATGTAATACTATATTTACCCAGTTGGGAATGTTTGGTCTTCAGCACCTTCGCCCAACGATCTTTTGATCTTCCTTTATATCTGATTTTTGCTATCACTATCATTTGTTTTTTTCTTTAGACTGCTTTATATACATTTGTAATGGTCTAAGGGTCCTTTCACATCAGCGGTTTTGGCGTTTTTATGAAAATGTGGCAGATCCGGCAGATTTACCGCATCTGCCGCCTAACGGCCGCACTTGTGGCGCACTTGCGGCAAGCCCCATGCATTTTCTATGGGGCTTGTGGTCAGGTGCGGCAAGTGCGGTTCTGCCGATTGTGGCAGATGCGATATTTGAGGGGGCGAAAAAAAAACTCGTGGCCGACCGCATTTTTTTTTTTGCAGTGGCAAGTGTCGCTTCTGCCTCAATCGATAAGACCGCACTTACTGCACCTGCTGCAAGCCCCATAAACATTGCATGGGCTTGCCGCAAGGGCGCTACAAGTGCGGCCGTTAGGCAGCAGATGCGCTAAATCTGCCGGATCTGCCACAGTTGCAAATAAAAAAAAGTTTGAAAGGGGCCTAAGTCCAATAAAAAACCCACTACACTCAAAAATCCCGCAAAAGTAAATCTAGATTTAAATATACTAATGATTTGAATATATTGTTTTCTGCTTTTATTATGAACTTAAACCCAAGCATTTCCTTAAAGACAGAATTTTAAAGGGAACCTGTCACCTGGATCTAAGCCCCTACACTATCATTACCTGTCCTGCACCTTCCGAGCTGCTCCCTATCTATCCCTCTCTGAGCTAAATCTGCCCTATAAAACAGCAGAAAAATAACTTATAACTTACAGAAGTCCCTGATTCTGGGGACTGAAAAGGCGGCCCCAGGCTCCATTCTGCCCCTCTTCGATGCAGCAGCACACGCCCCGCTGGGCGGCGTTATTCTTTCTTCATCGCCACCTCCTCCATTTGGAATCTCCCGCCTGCTTTACATCTATCATTTTGTGGTGATGCGACCTCAATGTGTCCCCTGACCCAGACACAGCATATGGGAGATTGTATCTTCTGCTCGGTAGCAGCACACACTGGGTTAGCTGCTACTGGAGCTGAGTGCTGATTGAAAGCACTGACGCCCAGCTGTGTGGGTGAATAGGAGATGGTATGAGCTGCCTTGGGCTGTGGGGAGGGAGTGGAGTGTGTCAGGACAGCAGCAGGAGCTGCTGTGTAGAGAGCTGTGTGAAGATTTAACACAGCCTGTGAGCTCTCTCAGAGAGGACGTTCATTAGGCTAATGAGCGGACGGTGAGGAGAGAAAGGTTGTGTGCTGACCTAACACAGCCTAACCGGGGGAAGGTACAGAGCTTCTATATTAGCTGTTAGGATTGTATGAGGTTGTACTCGGCTGCGCCCTGGAACCTGGAGGTCTGTGAATACCTGAACTGTGCCATTAAACGGTGTGCTGTGTGAGTAAATACCTGAGTCACTGCCTTCTGTCGTGCCAATCCTAACCACTACCTTACAGTGTAAAGTGGGTGGGAGATTCCAAATGGAGGAGGTGGCGATGAAGAAAGAATAACGCCGCCCAGTGGGGCACGTGCTGCTGCATCGAGGAGGTCAGAATGGAGCCTGGGCCCACCTTTTCAGTCCCCAGCCTCAGGGACTTCTGTAAATTATAAGTTATTTTTCTGCTGTTTAATAGGGCGGATTTAGCTCAGAGAGGGATAGATAGGGAGCAACTAGGAAAGTGCAGGGACAGGTAGTGATAGTGTAGGGGCTTATATCCAGGTGACAGGTTCCCTTTAATTTCCACCATTTGCTGTCCTGATCGCAAAATCATAGTTTTTTTACATATTTTTATGATATAACCAATTAAGAAATGAAATGTATGCCCCCTGAACAAAAATCAGGTTATATAGTGTAATTAGAAGGTATGGGTATTTCTAGCTACCAGTATAAGACATATGTTATTCCATTCAATATTTTCTTTTCATCCGAGTAAATCATTTCCTATTGTCCACAAAATAGTAGACATCAAAGCCTTTAATTCCCCCATTTGGGACCCATTCACATGAGCATACTGCAGCTATATAGTCTATTACAACTTGTTTTTGTCCTTTCTCCTGTTGAGATTGAATTGCTTTTTTGGTAATTAAAAAAGGAGTGAAGAACAGATCAGAAATGTTGAAACATCCTTGTGTGAACAAGTCCTTATTCATGTATTCTACTCTGTAAAGTAAAGTGCTCCTATTGAGCTATTTTTTTTCTTCCTGTTCAATTCGAGTCTCTGTATAGTCATCGTTCTTCTTTTAACAAGTTCAGAAGTGTGAATATAGAACCTTATAGAA
Source organism: Allobates femoralis (assembly GCA_033576535.1). NCBI lineage: Eukaryota > Metazoa > Chordata > Amphibia > Anura > Aromobatidae > Allobates > Allobates femoralis. The sequence goes on along the minus strand of JARQOC010000010.1, from coordinate 25,662,471 downwards.
GTACAAAAGTGCAAAAATGCATGACGTATGTGACCTTTCCACTGCTTCCAAAGTTTTAACCTCGATTCATACAGAAAGATGGGTTGTGCAACATGAAGCATTTTTTGAACAAATATGTATTACAGTTGTACTATTCCTTTTTTAAAGGATAGGTGAAAATATTATGGTAATGTAAGGCTTCTTTGGCAAAAAACTCATTGGTAATATACCGAATTAAAGGGATCCTGACCTCGCAAAATGTGCCCCCAGCCTCTATATACAGTACCTGTCCCTGCAACATGTTAATAGATTTCTAGGCATCCCTTTCTGCTTGTAAAGCGATATAGTAAACTTTAGAAAAGTTGTTTGTATACCTTATCATGTGCGGCTTCTCATTATTTGAGAAGCTGTAGAAGGCGTTCCTTTCTGGGCCTCCCCGCCGCCTGCTTTGTAATTATTCACGCCCCTATGGGCGTGCTACAGAGCAAGGACAGTGCTCGTCATGTAAGGGGCGGTATAGCCGATATGAAGCTAATCGCGTCATATCCGGCTTTACCACGTCAGTACACCCATCGCGCATGCGTACTCCGCATCGCGAGGTTGGCAGTACACCCTAATGGGTGTACTGACGTGGTGAAGCTGGATATGACGCGATTAGCGTCATATCGGCTTTAACGCCCCCTACATGACGAGCACTGTCCCTGCTCTGTAGCACGCCCATAGGGGCACGAATAATTACATAGCAGGCGGTGGGGAGGCCCAGAAAGGAACGCCTTTTGCGGCTTCTCAAATAATGAGAAGCCGCAGATTATAAGGTATCATAACAACTTATCTAAAGTTTACTATATTGCTTTAAAAGCACCAAGGGATGCCTAGAAATCTATTAACATGGTGCAGGGACAGGTATATAGAGGCTGGGGGCACATTTTGCGAGGTCAGGTTCACTTTAAATAAGCCTAATGTAATATTATTTAAAACAAGAATGACTAAACAGTCTTACATTTCTTGGAGCGGACCTTTTTTGTCATCTGTTGTAAAAATTGAATAGTACGTAATCGCCCTTCTTGTGCAGCTTCAGTGCGGCGTGCCTTCAATTTGTTCATTCATTGATTATGCCTTCTATAGTTGCAGAGTACTTGCTGACAAGCTTCCATAAACTACTTTTATATTTTATCAACAGAATCTAGAGATGAACAAATCTTTTTGAAGGGAATCAAACTCAAAATTTTTTGCCAATTGCTTTTGGTCCATACATCAAAATTTGTGGATAGTTGCTATCATTTTGCTTAATGACCGAGAACTGTCTTTCCCTTTTTCATGTGTTCTGGTGCCAACACAATGTTTAAAAAAAAAATACTGTTGAATACATTTTTTCAGTTCTCCCCATCCCCCATCCTACATATGCCCCCCTTATCCTGGTTATGTCCCCCTTATGCTGTTTATGGCCACCTTACCCTGGTAGAACGCTCCCCCTGTCCTGCATATGACCCCCATGACTCTCTATTTCCCACTGCTGGTGCGCACAAACTAAAATAATAAACAGCTGATAATTTACCCTCAGGCCGTTCCCTGCATGCAGCATTGCCGTCATATTCCTGTGTCCGTGCTCAAGGCACAGAGAGATGATGTCACTGTGCTGTGCCAGTCACATGATCGGATGCTGTGCACAGACACAGGAAGATGGCGGTGATGTTGCAGAAAAGGAATGGCAGAGGGTAAGTTTTCAGCCATTTATTATTTTAGGGTGTGAACACCAGCAGGGGGCAAATAGAGTGATGGGAGGGCCATATCCAGAATGGGGGTGAGTGCAGGCTCAAATAATATGCGCCGCTCCCCCACCCACATCTCAGCGCTGGCTTCAGCACTGACATGATGGACAGTGGGATGCAGTGCATATTATATAAGCATAATGCAGAGGCACGTGATCATGGATTATATGAGCATAATGAGCAGAGGCACGTGATTGTGGGAAAGGTACCACTAGCTACTGCGTGCTGTGTGGAGCGCCATTGCACCAGAGGCCAGTGGAGAGCACCAAGGGAATGGTTGGTAGGATTGGCAGACTCTGCAGCCTGTGCCAGCCTCCTCCATCCAACGGACACCGCTCCAGAGCTGCCCCCCTCTCCTACAGCCCCTCCGCTAGTAGATTCAGATTATAAAATGCACCTCCCACCCAAAATTTGGGGGAACAAAGGTGCATCTTATAATCCGAAAAATACAGTATACACATAATAAATATGTATGTATGAATGTATATATATTTACAAATTACAAAACGTTTGGGCACACTTGGGGATTTGTGTGCTCAGATAGCTTTGAACAAGATTTCAGACCTTAACTTGTCTGTTAGGGTTATGGCTTTTTCACTATCATCATTAGGAAAGGCTGAGTGATGCAAATTTGCTAGCTTTATAAAAACCCTACCTTGTCTAACCTTGTGCTATAAAACAGCAGCCATGTTCTTCTAAGCAGCTGCCCAGCACTCTGAAAATTAGAGCAGTGGAGGCCCACAAAGCCAGAGAAGTCTACAAGAAGGTAACAAAAAGTTTTCAAGTTGCGCCCTTTCCTCATTTTGAACTGTAGTTAATAAATGACAATTAACAGGAACAGTTGAGGTCAAGATAAGGTCTGGCAGACCAAGCAAAATTTCTGTGAGAGCTACTAAGATTGCTAGAAAGGCAAATCACAACTCCCACTTCACTGTAAAAGAACTTCAGAAAGATTTAGCAGACTTAACAGATTTAGCAGATTTAACAGACAGAGTTGTGGTACTTTGTTCTGCATTCATCAATTGTGAAAATCTGTGAAAATCAGTGGCTAGATCTCACAAGGGCAGTGCATGCACGATGACCACAGAATTTCACAGAACTTGAAGACTTTTATAAGAAGGAATTGATGAAAATCCTCAAACAAGAATTGAAAGACTCTTGGCTGGCTACTAATAGCATTTGCAAGCTGTGATACTTGCAAAAGAAGGTGCTACTAGGTACTAACCATGCAGGGTGCTCAAACTCTTGCATCAACATATTTTTCCTTTTTTATAATTTTTAAAACTTTAAAGATGAAAATATTTTTTTGTTTGCCTAAAATACAAAGGAAATGTGTAATCTTTAACTTTATGCCTTTTAGGAATCATTTCATCTTGCTTAACTGTTCACAATAACAGTCATTTTTACCCAGAGTGACCACTGTATGTGTTTCTATATGTGCATATAGTTTGCATGTAGCAGAGCTGTGTGTGGCCATATGTTCATCTACTTTTCATACAGCACAGCTGTATGTGTGTTTATATGTGCATGTAGCAGAGCTGTGTGTCTTCATGTGCATGTAGCTTGTATGTAGCAGAACTTTATGTTTATATGTGTTAGTAGCAGAACTGTGTGTCTATAAGTGCATATAGTTTGCATGTAGCAGAGCTGTGAGTCTATATGTGCACGTAGCAGAGCTGTGAGTCTATATGTGCACGTAGCAGAGCTGTGAGTCTATATGTGCATGCAGCACTGCTTTGTGTCTATATGCACATGTAGTTTGCATGTAGCAGAGCTTTGTGTTTATATGTGCATGTAAGTTTGCTTGTAGCACTGCTGTGTGTCTATATGGGCAGTAGTTTGCATGCAGCAGAGCTGTGTGTGCAAAATACATATTGCAAAGAGTCACTGACAATAGATTTATTGCCTCGTTATTCTACCTGATTATATTAAAATTAGTGCAAATGACCTTTCTACTTTAGACTATCAGGGAAGTTTTTATTAATAGAAAATATGTTTTTCTTATTTTGTTATAGTCTGCAAAATACAGTAATTTGTTGTTCCACTGCTTTTATTATGAGGCACATAGAATGCTTTTACTGAAGAATAAAGGCAGCAAAAGATCTATGAAATGGACATGGACTATAATTCTAATGTAACAGCAGAGGGCTCAGTGCATCCTGGCATTACTGTACTCGTTGAACTGTACATATTAACATTCATCGAGACTTCTCAAAAGACAAAATATATAATGTTACATTATCAATTGTGCAAGTCTTAAAACTAGATTAATAGAATATACTCCATGTAGATATACTAACAAAAGGGTCATACTGCCCGATAAACCCATCCACCTTCACATAATGACATTGAACAAAAACCAGAGAAGACAGTGGAGTTACTGTGAAAACAATGCTGTGATTCACAGTAACTATGCAAATAATACATGTGTGCACTTATTGCACCTATTCCCATTAGGGATGAGCGAGTACTGAAATATTCGGACTCTATAGACTCGTAACGAGTAGGTCCCGATACTTGGTACCTGTTACAAGTATAGCGAGTCCTATATAAGTCAATGGTGAAGCTAGTATTGTGATTCATTCCTCTGTTGCTGGACCCTATAAAGAGGTCTGGCAGCAGAGGAAAAACCTGCAATTCCCTAATTCATTGTTTAGAAGTCGGCGGTAAAAAGCCGTTGTCACGGTCACGCTCGCGACCCATGAGGTAAGGGGAATGTGGACCCACTGGACCACAGGGGGGACCCGGGCCTGCCCAGACTAGGGAAGAACAGCAACCGGGTTCTGTGGCAGCTGAGCATGTGGGCTAGGTGGTAACCTGCAGGACAAGACGACACCGCACACTTCAGGTATAGCAAAAGTAACGTTTACTGAACAAGAACACACATCAAGGACACGGAACATCATGGACACGGAACATCACGAACACCAGGCGTGAACGTCAGGGTCATTTCGGACACCAGGCGGGAACCTCAGGGTCATCTCGGACACCAGGCGGGAACCTCAGGGTCATCTCGGACACCAGGCGGGAACCTCAGGGTCATCTCGGACACCAGGCGGGAACCTCAGGGTCATCTCGGACACCAGGCGGGAACCTCAGGGTCATCTCGGACACCAGGCGGGAACCTCAGGGTCATCTCGGACACCAGGCGGGAACCTCAGGGTCATCTCGGACACCAGGCGGGAACCTCAGGGTCATCTCGGACACCAGGCGGGAACCTCAGGGTCATCTCGGACACCAGGCGGGAACCTCAGGGTCATCTCGGACACCAGGCGGGAACCTCGGGGTCATCTCGGACACCAGGCAAGACATCGGGGTCATCTCGGACACAAGGCAAGACATCGGGGTCATCTCGGACACAAGGCAAGACATCGGGGTCATCTCGGACACAAGGCAAGACATCGGGGTCATCTCGGACACAAGGCAAGACATCATCAGGCAGGACCTCAGGACCATCTCGGACACCAGGCGGAACCTCGGGATCATCTCGGACACCAGGCACGGACACCAGGCAGAACCTCAGGTCCATCTTGGACACCGACAGTCAGGACGTCTGGACTCCATGCAACGGACACGGCTCCAGACCGGGAACAGCAAGACACAAGGAGGAACAAGACAAGGACGTTGGCACCAACACAGACAAGACGGGTCCAGGGACACAGACATCAGCTTTCCCTGAACTGGTAGCAGGCAGAACAGGAGCTGTAGACAAGGCAGACCAGGAGCAGCATGTTGGACCAAACACACTGGGCTAGGTTAAGAAACCTAATGCGAGGCTCTGGCGACGCCCAACAGGGAAGAGGAACTTTAAATAGGAGCTGACCCTCAGCTATAGGCTGGGGACAGCAATTCAAGCGCACACCCTCCATCTTACTAAACTGGGGAAGGTGTGGCGGCGCGCACCCTAGGCACAGTCAGAACCCATACAGCATAGCCAGCACAGGAACCGATGCCCAGAGCACCTGGCAGCGGCTGCAAGCCTAGACACACGTGGAAAGTCATGCACCAGCTGCAGAGGACCTCACAACCCGCGGATAGCTTCCACAGCGGGAGCCAGGGTCCACACGAGAGGTAAACAGCGGAGCACTGACAATACAACACGTGCAGCTACGCAGCGGAGCTGGGAACTGAGCAGAATCCTATCCAGGTAACATACTACAGTCTCCCAGCTGGTCGGGGGGGAAGGAGCATTGGGTGAAAGCGCAGTAACGCCGAGGGAACCAAGACACCAGACCACCGGCGTTACAGTATCCCCCTCCTCAGGCCCCCTCTTCTGAAAACCCAAAAGAAAAAAGTCCCACAAAAAGTTCAATTGGGTTAGGCGGTACGTCCCACAGGTCCCAAAAAAGCAGCAGAGTCCATCACTCGAGTGATCAGAGCCGCTGACCACACGGGGCTCGAGCAATCTAGTCCACATACCAAGTGGGATCCGGGGAATGTCCTGCAGTCCACACATGCTCAGCGGAGTCCATGGCCAGAGCCTACTGTCACGGTCACGCTCGCGACCCATGAGGTAAGGGGAATGTGGACCCACTGGACCACAGGGGGGACCCGGGCCTGCCCAGACTAGGGAAGAACAGCAACCGGGTTCTGTGGCAGCTGAGCATGTGGGCTAGGTGGTAACCTGCAGGACAAGACGACACCGCACACTTCAGGTATAGCAAAAGTAACGTTTACTGAACAAGAACACACATCAAGGACACGGAACATCATGGACACGGAACATCACGAACACCAGGCGTGAACGTCAGGGTCATTTCGGACACCAGGCGGGAACCTCAGGGTCATCTCGGACACCAGGCGGGAACCTCAGGGTCATCTCGGACACCAGGCGGGAACCTCAGGGTCATCTCGGACACCAGGCGGGAACCTCAGGGTCATCTCGGACACCAGGCGGAACCTCAGGGTCATCTCGGACACCAGGCGGGAACCTCAGGGTCATCTCGGACACCAGGCGGGAACCTCAGGGTCATCTCGGACACCAGGCGGGAACCTCAGGGTCATCTCGGACACCAGGCGGAACCTCAGGGTCATCTCGGACACCAGGCGGGAACCTCAGGGTCATCTCGGACACCAGGCGGGAACCTCGGGGTCATCTCGGACACCAGGCGGGAACCTCGGGGTCATCTCGGACACCAGGCGGGAACCTCGGGGTCATCTCGGACACCAGGCAAGACATCGGGGTCATCTCGGACACAAGGCAAGACATCGGGGTCATCTCGGACACAAGGCAAGACATCGGGGTCATCTCGGACACAAGGCAAGACATCGGGGTCATCTCGGACACAAGGCAAGACATCGGGGTCATCTCGGACACAAGGCAAGACATCGGGGTCATCTCGGACACAAGGAAAGACATCATCAGGCAGGACCTCAGGACCATCTCGGACACCAGGCGGAACCTCGGGATCATCTCGGACACCAGGCACGGACACCAGGCAGAACCTCAGGTCCATCTTGGACACCGACAGTCAGGACGTCTGGACTCCATGCAACGGACATGGCTCCAGACCGGGAACAGCAAGACACAAGCAGGAACAAGACAAGGACGTTGGCACCAACACAGACAAGACGGGTCCAGGGACACAGACATCAGCTTTCCCAGAACTGATTGCAGGCAGAACAGGAGCTGTAGACAAGGCAGACCAGGAGCAGCATGTTGGACCAAACACACTGGGCTAGGTTAAGAAACCTAATGCGAGGCTCTGGCGACGCCCAACAGGGAAGAGGAACTTTAAATAGGAGCTGACCCTCAGCTATAGGCTGGGGACAGCAATTCAAGCGCACACCCTCCATCTTACTAAACTGGGGAAGGTGTGGCGGCGCGCACCCTAGGCACAGTCAGAACCCATACAGCATAGCCAGCACAGGAACCGATGCCCAGAGCACCTGGCAGCGGCTGCAAGCCTAGACACACGTGGAAAGTCATGCACCAGCTGCAGAGGACCTCACAACCCGCGGATAGCTTCCACAGCGGGAGCCAGGGTCCACACGAGAGGTAAACAGCGGAGCACTGACAATACAACACGTGCAGCTACGCAGCGGAGCTGGGAACTGAGCAGAATCCTATCCAGGTAACATACTACAGTCTCCCAGCTGGTCGGGGGGGGAAGGAGCATTGGGTGAAAGCGCAGTAACGCCGAGGGAACCAAGACACCAGACCACCGGCGTTACAGCCGTAAGCTGTAAATTCAAAGCCAACTCTCCCGGATTGCCCTGGTCCGGAGCAATCCAGTACCATAGAGTCCCATGTTACGGGATGCCAGATTGCTCTGGACCGGGGCAATCTGGGAGAATCCGGTTTAGGGTACGATGCTAAAAATCGGTCAAAACCGGATTCACCTGGTCCGGTGCAATCCAGCGCACCGTAACATGGGACTCTATGGTACTGAATTGCTCCGGACTGGGTCAATCCGGGAGAATCCGGATTAGGGTACGATGCTAAAAATCGGTCAAAACCGGATTCTCCCGGTCCGGTGCAATCCAGCGCACCGTAACATAGGACTCTATGGTACCGGATTGCACCGGCAATCCGGGAGAATCCGGTTTGAATTTACAGCTTATGGCTTTTTACCGCAGGCATCTAAACAATGAATTAGGGAATTGCAGGTTTTTCCTCTGCTGCCAGACCTCTTTATAGGGTCCAGCAGCAGAGGAATTGCATTTCCCTTGATTTACATTGGACTCATTACTGTGCGAGTAATCGCTAGGAAACTCGCTGAGTAACGAGTAGCCCGAGTACACTACTATTCAACGAGTAACGAATAGTAACAAGTAGACTCGCTCATCCCTAATTCCCATGTTACATAGTCAAATGAACAACAACCTTCTCCTATGCACAGTATATGATACATATAAAAAATGACATGATACATAAAACAGTGTACAGGGTAATCAATAGTAGATATACCAAAGTGATGGTGCGGGTATCAGAACCGTTAGGGTGGGGAACAGGGACCCCTCACACAAGGCTAACCCCTATGCGCGTTTCGCTTGGCGGTATGAATGCTTACTCCCCATGAATCACAGCATAGTGTTTGTTAATAATCATTATTACTCAGAGGCTGTTTTTTGTCACACTGCGACCTCAGTACCTGACTGCCTGATATCGGATGCCTTTAAGGTGTACCAGTTTATTTGTGTTAAATAAATTACATATTTTTAAAGGCACTTTAACTCCACTGTTTTCTCTTATTTTTGTTCAAGTTTTAAAACTAGTAACTCCAATTTGTTTATTATGATCAGCTTAATTTACAATTTTTTCTGTCATCAGCCTTCATTTTTTAATCCTTTAAGGACCAAGCCTCATTTTTGCAATTCTGACCAGTGTCACTTTATGAGGTTATAATTCTGGAACGCTTCAACATATCCCAGTGACTCCAAGAATGATTTTTCATGACATATTGGAATTCATGTTAGTAGTAAATTAAGATGATATTTTTTGCATTTCTTTGACGAAATAGAGTGTTTACATGCAGTTCAAAGCCATGATGGGTATAGCCGTCATTGGTCCTTAAGGGGTTTTAATATATAAAGATAATTAGTACTTTTAAGGAAATTATAATACACCCTGAAGCAAATTGTGATTGAATGGGTTTTTCTGTTCAGAAAATTGATGGCCTACTCTTAAGAGTTCAATAAAGGAACACTGCTGTATAAGGCTAGGGTCAAACTGGCGTCGTGGATGCGTTTTTTCCATGCGTTTCTCACACTTGTCTTTTGTGAAAAACGCATGCAAAAACGCATCCATAGACACCAATGCAAAAAACGCATGTTGTAATTGCACAAACGCATTGCCAAAATGCCATGCGTTTTTTCATGCGTTTTTGGCTCAGCACGAAAAAACGCATCATGCTGCATGTTTTGGTGTGTTTTCAAAAATGCATGCGCTTACATATCATGGGGCCCTATGGGCAACACATGCGTCAACGCATGTGTCCAAATGACATATGAAAACGCCTGTGTTTTCAGGACATGCATATTTTACATAGAATAAATGCTAAAATTGATCACGTGACCAATCAATCATATAAACAGGGGGAAGGGCATGATGAACCCTGGCCTGCCCCCGGGTGTGTCAAAAGAAGGAGCCCAGCCTCATCTAGGAAGGTATGTCCACATGTGTTCCAAACATGGGCTCATTAATGTTGTGCGGTCTGCTGTGCCACCCATGTTGATCCAATGTTTGTAAATGTGGTCTAGATGGCTGACTCGGATGTGTCCGTAATCCTGACCCTGTCAGACTCATCCTCGTCTTCATCATCATCTGTGAGTTAACATGAAACAGTACTTTACCACTTAACTGTACCACTCTACCTCCCCTTTTCATTGGCTGAGGGGTGTGTTTTCAGTGGTTTCTACATCATAAATTTACATGCCCCATCCCACATATGGCCCTATGCATTAACGCATGCGTTTTTTAGGAGCCTCCCATAACTCCAAACCAGTAAGGAACCACCTAAAAACCACCCAAAAATAACGCATGCGTTAGCACATGCGTTTTTTTTAAAAAACACTCCTAAGTTTGACCCTAGCCTGAAGCACAATTAATATTCTGCAAGCCAGGTCTACTATGAAGAGTAGGGATGAGCGAACACAGTGTTTAAAAAAATTTTCAGTGCGTGGATTTGAAGCTCGGGTGCTCACTGCAGCGACCATCATTGTGATTGGGTACACTCAGTGCTCGGCCTGGTGTGAACCACTTGCAGTGTTTGAATGGCTCTAACTGGGGGTAAAATTAGTGTCATCAGATGTAGTGTGTACTAGAAATAAGTGAACCAAACTGATCAATCAGTGACTTTCAATGAGGTTTGAGTCAAGTTTGGGTCCAGAGCAGAACTTTTTATAAAGTGTGGCTAAATTCCTAGAACCCAAAATTCCATGTGTCCGCTCATCTTAAGAGCAGATCTACAGATAGTGACCTTTCTGAATATTCCGGTAAAGAAAAGCAGATCTGGTGCGTATATACAGGGGTTGCGGGTAGAGAGATAAGTAAAGTAAATAAGTGTTAAGCTGAAGATAGGATGATAATACCAGACAGAGGAGGTGCTTGAAGCTGAATATTTAGGAGAGTCTTTGGTATGGGAATCATGGATGTGGTTAAGGTGGTAACTCCTGAATTTTGGCTGTCTTTACACCATAACAGTGTACTAGTAAGAGCATGATGTCTTACTCGGGAGGCTTTGGATCTAGTTAATGATCCAAGGGCTCAAGGTAAGAAACGTTTAGCACCAGTTTCCAAATAAACATCAAGGCATAAAAGGATGGTCGACTTTTCGGGAGTCACAGTCATTTTAGACATCTGATCTTCGGGTCTCCCAAGAGCTGGATCGCTACTGATCACATTTGGATGGCCTATTCAAAGTATAGTCAATTTTCTCAGTAAAAGATTACTTTAAGTTGCATCCCACCGTGTTTAGACTATTTGATTATAAAAGATAAAAAACATCTTGAAGAAAATTAAAGTGTAAATTGTATAAGCATACTCATTAATGTAGTTACAATCTCTAAACTACAAGCCTATCAAGTTTCCAAGTCTATGAAGCAACCTTTTTAATATGATTTTCACTCTGAAAACTGCAGTTTTGATTTAATGCCTTTGAATGTAGAAATCTCTCATGTATATTTAAAATTCAAAGAGAATAGGCTATGAACTGTAGGAATATATCATAAGATTTGAATGATGTGTCTAGATTGAATATTACATGCAGAAATTCTAAGTAAGCCACCGGTGAATTTCAAGAGATACAGTATCAAGTTAAAGCAGTGTTCTGAAATGTTTGGAAACTTGCGTGTACCCTGATACTGAATATCACTTAAGACTTAATAATGTTCAATCTTCACCAGCACGGCAGACCACATGAGCCTATATTGACCTCAATGAACATTTCAAAGAATTGAAGAAAGATTTTGCTCGCTATGTAATGTTGCACGATCACAAATCATGTCCAAAATAAACATCAAGCCCATTAAAAAATATCACATAGAGCGGCCTCCAAGTATGTCTTTGAACTTTACCACCATTTCTCTGTTATTCTGAGTATTCTATCCTTAGGACCAATTCTGTTATTGATTTGCTTTGTCTTAGTATTAGACCAATCTAAGTTGCTAGCTATGTAAGAATGACGTTTAATAATAAGGACTATTGAATATGATTAGGGATTCTCTATATGGGGCCATTGCTTTGTAATATTTTCAGAAGACCCTATTGGTGGCTACTCAAGTTATAAAGACAAAAACTACAAATACAAACACTGCAAATACAAAAAAGAACAAATAAACAAATGAGTGGTGTGTATCGGATTCATTCCAAGGTTCAAGTAGTCTAGTTATCATTCACTTTTATTCTTTTCTTACCGTTTCTTAATATTTTAATCCCATACATTTCAGTAAATTTAATAAAGAATTTTTTTCATTTTTGTTGAGTGTGAACTTCATATTTTTCAAGGATTGTTTCCTCAAAGAAATTTCTGTATTTCCATTTGCTTTTGGATTTTTTTTTATAAAATACCAAAGATCCTTCCTTGCCAATGAAATGTATTATGTTAAGGAACAAGTAGAGATTGACTAGCTTTAAAACAAATTAAATTTGCTCCCATTTTATTCAATTTGCAAGAATCCAGCAAAATGATGGTGTAATAGCGATTATTGTGCAGATTTCCAAGCCTAGTTAAAAAATAACAAACTCAATATTCACCTCCTTGGCTCCAACCTTGTTCTTGCAACAATATGCTTACACATTTTGGCATGACAATCCTTCCCAGGTTGCCAGTCTTTACACCTCAGGTTCCATCCTCTCTTTGGCAACTCTGGTGCTTAATAGGCCTTGCGATGTCGCAATGACTAGATGTCATGACGTCCAAAGGTCTAGTGAGCACTGGAAACCTGAGATGGAAAAAAGATTGGCGGTCTGTGAAGGAAGGCCAGACCAGTACAATTAAACAAGGAGTCACAAAGACTTGGTGTAGGCTGGGAACAGATGAGAAAACATTAGTTATTTATCAGCCTTCAACTCGATCTTGAGCCACGATGACTTGATGGATGAATGTTCTGTAGGAAAAGCAAGTCTTGATTGGTCCACCAGGATCTTCTCCACCATTATCTTGACAACATCAAGTCAGTGGATTATTGGTCTTCCTCTTCACCTTGTACCTTCCATTCTTTCTACCAGAATGTCTTTTTCTAGTAATTTTCTCTTTGTATGTTGTGTCCAAAGTAGGCAAGTCATAGCTTGGTATGCATATCCTTGCTTTAAGTCACATGTCTGGCTTGATTTGTGTTCTTCTTACCATCCATGATATTGATAAAATCCTTCTACAGCACCACATTTGTATGTGTTGATTCTTCTTCTGTCTTGTTTTTTTATACTGCATGTTTCACTTCAATACGTTACTATAGAAAATGTACAAGCCATCTGTTAGTTGCCAGTGATATGTTCCTTGATTTAAAGACCTTGTCCAATCACTTCATTGTTGATTTTTCTGAAGTTATTCACCTATTGACTTCCGGTGTTGTTGCTGCATCATAATTAATCATTGATCTGAGTAGGTTCAAGTCCTTTACCAATTCTAGTTCATCGTCATCCATCCCAAATGTGTCCCTGTGGTACCTGGCAGTAGTCGAAATCTTTGTCTTCTTTGTGTTGGGTAGCAGTCCCATATTCGAGCTTTCTATCTTGACCCTCCATAATAAGTCCTATATTCCATCTAGTACAGTTTGTGGTGAGTGGCGTGCACACCAGTTTGAATTTGGAGGTGCTAGTGGAGGGGTCTTAGAAGTCCATATCCAATTGCAAGATAAACACTGTACACTCCGGTATAGGTTGCAATTGAAAAGTTTTCTTTATTTGTGAACAATCAAGGTAAAATTGCGACAGTGGAATGACGTTTTGGCCCCAATCTGGTGGCCTTTATCAAAGAGTCACTATTTATCTTATATCAGATGCCAGAGAATCCGTAGATGCAAGCTGTTGTGGGAGGCATAGATCCAAGTAGTGGCTGGATCTTTGGACTGTAAAGTCGATACAGTGAAGTCACTCTGTGTAAAAAGTTATAAATAGCCTCTGTTGAGTTTTATTCTAGGGTATTCTGTGATAGATGTACTTCTGTGAAAGTCACCTCTATATATGCATTCTCTTCGGTGCTGCACTGCCTGCGCATCCCGCGTTGTGGCAGGAGTGCTCCATCTAGGGATTCTCTGGCATCTGATATAAGATAAATAGTGACTCTTTGATAAAGGCCACCAGATTGGGGCCAAAATGTAATTCTACTGTCGCAATTTTACCTTGATTGTTCACAAATAAAGAAAACTTTTCACTTGCAACCTATACCGGAGTGTGCAGTGTTTATCTTGCAACTTTATTAAATCTCCTCCTGTTGTTATCAGTATTGTATCATCTGCGTATCTTAGATTGTTGATGATTCGTCCACTAATTTTGATTCCTTCTTTTTTGGAACTTCTTTCTTGGAACTTTTTTGGATCTTCTTTCATCTTTCTTCTTTCTGAAAATAGTTTCTGCATATAAACTGAAGAGAAATGGTGACAGGATGCCTTGCTCTACTTTGAGCCATGCTGTGTCACTATATTCCATTCAGACTGTTGCTTCTTGATTGATGTAAAAGTTCCTCGAATGGTTCTCTTTATTCTTTTACTAAGGCTGGCTTCAGACTTGCGCACCCTCCGCAGCGTCCTGCGGAGGAGATCCGCAAGCTGAACGCAGCAACATAGGGGCTGTGTTCAGCTTGCGGATCTCCACCGCAGGACGCTGCGGAGGGTCCGCAAATCTGAAGCCAGCCTAATGTTGTCTGTGTCCTGCTTGTTACTAGAGATGAGCCGCCACCCCGGTGTTCGAATTCGATTCGATTCGTCGAATCGACGGGGTGTTCGATGAATGTTCGTCAAATGCTCGACGAACACCGTCGAACACCCCGGAAAACGAACAATCCGGGCTTGTGGGGCTTTTTCACTTCCACAATGTATATACATACATTGTGGAAGTGAAATAAAGTCAAATAAAGTGTTAAAAATAAAAAAATAATGTATGCTCACCTGTCTGCGGTCCACCGAAGCCTCTGGTATGGTGCTGTGTCTTCCAGGACCTGTGGTGACGTCAGTTCTCGCGGGAACTCCGGTCACATGACCGGAGTTCCGCGAGAACATGACGTCACCACAGGTCCTGGAAGCACAGGACCTTGCCGGAAAGCTTAAAATAGATATTTTTATGTTTCGGACCCTTTCTTTAAGTAACTTTTACTTAAAGAAAGGGTCCGAAACATAAAAATATCTATTTTAAGCTTTCCGGCAAGGTCCTATTGCTAATAGGACCTGTGCTGACGTCACGTTCTCGCAGAACTCCGGTCACGTGACCGGAGTTCCCGCGAGAACGTGACGTCACCACAGGTCCTGGAAGCACAGGACCTTGCCAGAAAGCTTAAAATAGATATTTTTATGTTTCGAACCCTTTCTTTAAGTAACTTTTACTTAAAGAAAGGGTCCGAAACATAAAAATATCTATTTTAAGCTTTCCGGCAAGGTCCTGTGCTTCCAGGACCTGTGGTGACGTCACGTTCTTGCGGAACTCCGGTCATGTGACCAGAGTTCGCGCGAGAACATGACGTCACACAGGTCCTAGAAGCCGCAGGACCTTGCCGGAGGCTTCGGTGGACCGCGGACAGGTGAGCATTGATTATATTTTTATTTTTAACACTTATTAGCTGTTTATTTTGGCCGAAAATGCGGCAGATGCGGTTTTCTGACCGCATCTGCCGCATTTTCGAACCAAAATTGAACATGTTCGATATTCGCCGAATTTGAACCAAATTGTTCGAATTCGGCGAATGACTCGAATAGCACCAAAATCAACTCGAAATTGAGATTGGCGAACTATTCGAATCGAACATCGCTCATCTCTACTTGTTACCTTCTGCTTTTGCCATTTTTCTATAGGGTCTCTTCTGATAACCATGGCTGTGGGGGTTTCTTCTGCCTCTTGTTCATTGTCTTTCTGTCTTCTTCAGTAATGAGAGTCTTTATTTTTGTCCATGATTTCTCAGGCTTCCAGTTACTGTGTCCAGTGATTTACATTGGTTGTGCAGACTGTTTAAAAAAAACTTCAGGTATGTTGGTCAAATCGAAATGAGAAATTACCTGTTTTCTAGTCTGTTTGCACAGTTTGACTCCAATCTTTGCTGTCAAAACTTCATGATCAGTTCCACATTTAGCTCCTAGACTTGTTTTTGCAATAATGATTTTCAACTTCCATCTTTGGTGAAAACATATGCTGTCAATCTGATTCTTATATGCCCCATTTGGTGATGCTCTTGTGTAGAGTCTCCATTTGTGATGTTGGGAGAATGTGTTCATTACGGACAGCTGATTTGTTGTACAAAAGTAAACAAATCTTCCTCCAGCCCCATTTCTTTCCAAGTACAAAGTTTCCAACAACAGTCCAATATTTCCCTTGACCCACTTTGGTATTTAAGTCTCCCATGAGAATAAGTCTTGTATTGGTGTCTTGTTGAACTTGATCGTAGAATAATTCAACATCCTCATCTATGGCATCTGTTGTTGGTTAGTAGACTTGTATAATTGTGACATGGATTGGTGCTCCTTGTAGTCATATCAAGATGAGTCTATCAATGAATAGATTATGCTTCAGTTCAGAATAAAAGCGACACCATTTCTTCTTTGATTATCATTGCCAGAAAAGTAGACTCAATGTTCATTTGACTGGAAATTTCCAGATTGAGTCAATCTTAATTTGCTAATTTCAAGTAAGTCATGTCCTGTTCTGTCCATTTCGGCTTTGCCGATTTTTAGTTTGCCTTGGTCCATGGTAAGAACATTCTGTGGCGCCCCACAACGAGTGCGTCACAAGAGGGTATTGCAGCCATAAATGCAGCCGCAATATTCTCTGACTCAGCAATGATCTGGTTAACTTAGAAATCCAACCCTGCATGCATCACCTAGAACAGAGGGCCAATCCTAGGTCCTGGTGGGTGGAGTGTTAGGGAAGTGTAGTAGAACACACACAATAGTCTAGACAGAACAGTAGGAGTATGGAATCTAGAGCAGAGCCTAGAACACAGAACTTGGAGAGGAGCGGGGGCTCCGCACCCCGTGCGGGCCCCTGGGCCGTCACCGGTCGGGTGTTAGCACCTGAGGCCTTAACTACCGGGACTGGGCATTATTCACACGGGTTCCCAAAAGACTCCCGTGCCCACAACTCACAGCCGGTTCACTGGTACCGAAGCTGGCAGCAGTTCACCTCTGCTACGCGAACCAGAAGCGTGGAGGAGCAGCTTCACAGGAGCACCCCACCACCAGCCAACTTCCAGTCGTCTACCAGCAGTGTACCCACTGAGGGATCCAAGGCTCCCCAAAACATCCAGAACGTATATCATGGATAGGGCATTGAAGCAGCCTCCCCGTACCCGACCTGGTATTCCTGGGCGACACTGGCAACCAATTAGTTAGAATGGAGGAACACTGCGGATTTCTAAGGGACACCATCACTGCTGAGTCCACCTGGTCTACTACCCAACCACTGTATGCCATGTACTGCCTGCTGGTTACAGTAAAGACCCGTTGCAGAGACTTTCTGTGTCCGTGCTTCCTTATGAACTGTCCGTCCGCACTACAAGGTAACCGCAGCTGCCGCACAATATCTTGAGCAGCTCCATCCTCCGGGGATCACCGCTCAGCCTGTGGGGAGCATAACATCTTGCTGCTGTCCATCCCCCGGAGGTTCCGCAGCGTCGGTAGTCCTTACCGAAACTACTCATAGGTGGCGTCACAAATAAATTAAAAACCCCTTTAATCTGTTCCACCAAGACGTCTTCAACCCTTTTGATCTGCACTACACCGGGCCCCACTACCGGCAGGCACGGTCCACCCGTGACAAGGAGGAAGGAAGCATCGCCTGTCTAAACCGGAGTCCCGGCCACGGTGAGTCAATTCCAAGTTCCAAACTTTAGGATATCTTTGCAGCTTTTGATCTTCCCTTTCGACCAAGCAATATCAGCACCTAGACATCCTTGTGGCTTTGATCCTGGTGCATAATGAGACTTGATAGTACTCAGGTTGACCAATGGCTCTTCCCCAGTCACTTGTTGAGAGCCTTTCAACCTAGGAGTGCATCTTCCAGCAGTATATCAAACTCCTTTAGTTATACTCTTCATCAAGTTTTCTATTTTATTGATGAGAGTGTAAGCATTGGGTGTCCTACCTTTTCCTAATGTGTTGCCCATCTAGTACTTCTGCACAGTTCTTCTTTTATTCATATGGAACCAGAAAAACAATGTGTTGTCTTTGCGCTGCTGGAGAATGATGAAATAGCTAGGCATTGAATGCCGATGAAAGTTGGTTTATTTCAATGCATTTAAATGTGATCCCCACTTCTTCCTCAGGAAAGCCACCAGGTAGTGATAGCTGTTTCACTCACACTCCCAACGGATTAAACTTGCACATCTAGCCACTACAGTGGCTGCTGATTGGTGGTAGTGTTCTCATATACAGAGGCTAAATTATAAAAGTGCTGTTTCTGATAAAAATAAGAGGACCTGTGGAAGTTTGGGTTCTAGGGGGTCAGCAACAATTTTTATAAAGTTCTGTTCTGCATAAGTTCACCCAAACTTGAACCAAACCTCATTGAAAGTCACTGATTGGGCACTTCGTCCCTCTGCCCACATACAGCCAGCCATATACAGTTGTGGTCAAAAGTATTGACACCCTTGCAATTCTGTCAGATAATACTCAGTTTCTTCCTGAAAATGATTGCAATCACAAATTCTTCGGTATTATTATCTTCATTTAATTTGTCTTCAATGAAAAAACACAAAAAGAATTGTCCTAAAGCCAAATTGGATATGATTCCACACCAAACATAAAAAAGGGGGTGGACAAAAGTATTGGCACTGTTAGAAAAATCATGTGATGCTTCTCTAATTTGTGTAATTAACAGCACCTGTAACTTACCTGTGGCACCTAACAGGTGTTGGCAATAACTAAATCACACTTGCAGCCAGTTGACATGGATTAAAGTTGACTCAACCTCTGTCCTGTTTCCTTGTGTGTACCACATTGATCATGGAGAAAAGAAAGAAGACCAAAGAACTGTTTAATGACTTGAGAAACCAAATTGTGAGGAAGCAGGGGTGTCAATACTTTTGGCCACAACTGTACAAAGCACTTCCAGAGGAGAGAGGATGTGATTTTGTCATTTTTGTTTGGTATACATTACAACCAATAACGGTGATTTTACCTCAAGTGTGAGCCGTTCAAACAATGCAAGCTATTCGCACTGGGCCGAGCACTGAGCGTACCCGAACACAGAGTGAACCCGAGCACAACGATGCTCGCTCCAGTGGCTTGGCTATGAAAAGCAATCGAACTCCAAACCTAAACACTGTAAATTTTTGTAAAATCTGCTTTCGGTACGAACAAAGAACTTTAAAGTCCGGTTTGCTCATCCCTAGTTGCTGTCCAAATACTTCAGGATGCAACTCTATCTGGTATTTACATATAGTTCTAGTCATATCAGCTTAGCTTTCCAGCTATTAAGCTTCTGCAATAACTGCACAGTTCTTGACACAATGGAAAATGTGATGGCATCTACTTAACTTTGGGTGAGGCCAAAGATCAAGCACACTTAAACAGGCAAATAATTATAAAGCCGATTCATGGTTAACTGTGCTATAGTGCAGATTGCAGAATGACTGAGGCCTGCTCTTACATCTCAGCTCTGTAATGTTAAAAGACGACGCTACATACAAATGCTCAGCTGGAAATTTCTACAGATTTATGTCCATTAATACATGAAAAAAAACCACAGGCATTTTCTTTAATAGCACAGCAGAAAAAAAATAATAATGACATGGTTACACTGCAAAGTATGTAATTATATCCTCAATGCGTTCTCTATTGGAAGACTATGAAAGACCACAGGTGTTCAATGGGGTTTACATATTAATAAACAGCTATGTATATTGTTTAATCTTTTCCACATTTATGTGGTTCAAGTGTTTGGAGGATTTGCATAGGAAAGCTACTAATATTGCAGATGTGAATGACAGCTTGCAATGAAATGTACTTTATTGCAACACATTCAGTAAATAGTCTTTTCAAATCAAACATGAACTTTCTTTCATTTCAGTTCTAAAGTTATTATGTTTTATTTGAGTGCTCCAGGTTTATTTGACATTGTTTAATAGAAGTTACTTGATATAATATGTTCCAATATATCAATACATACAGTCAAATATTTTCCTTAAAGGGTTATTTTCATATTATTAACTTGATATAGTTACACAGCATGAAAACAAGTAAGTTTGCACTTAAGTTATTTTTTCTATCTACTATCATTCTCCTATGAGAACGTTTGTCTAACTGTTTGCAGCTTATCACCAATGATGGACAGCCATACATGCCTAGTGGCTACATTTAGGGTACCTTTAAAAGTTGCAACATTGCATGCAATTTCACTTGCAACTTACTGGTTGCAGTGAAATCATGGACACATTGTTCCATTTGTACACAGCAACAAAATAGAACATTGTGTCCATGATTTCACTGCAACCAGTAAGTTGCAAGTGAAATTGCATGCAATGTTGCGACGTGTAAAGGTACCCTTAAGGCTGGGATCTGAGAGATAACTTCTTAGATCCCCGTCACCTCTTCAGTTCATTATTTTCTCTGGAACTCCTCTTCCTCTCTGTCAGTTCCTGACCAGGAGCTGCTGTTATCAGTCCTGCAAAATCAGAAACCCATGGCCTCATGGCCCCCACCTTTAGGCTGCTTAAGACATTACTCACTGCCTAATTTCCCTTGAGCTGCTGAGCTACTGAGCAATTCACTTATTTAAGGGCACTGTTATCTCTATAATTAAATGTACAAATAACAGTACAAGCACTCAGAAAGTTACTGTAACACATTTAGGTAAGCAGAAGGATGATGCTGCTGAGCCATAACTTCCAATATAGGGCAAACAAAGATGCAATCTGATTAGGGATGAGCGAGTGTACTCGCTACTATTCGTTACTCGCCGAATAGTAGGGTACTCAGGCTACTCTTTACTCTGCGAGTTTCCTTGTGATTACCCTCAGAGTAACGAGTCCAATGTAAATCAATGGGAAATGCAATTCCTCTGCTGCTGGACCCTATAAAGAGGTCTGGCAGCAGAGGAAAAACCTGCAATTCCCCAATTGATTGTTTAAAAGCCGATGGTAAAAAGCCCCTGGCTTTTAAACAATGCTGAAGCCCCTACTGGCTTCCCCATCGCCTGAAAGCAAGATCCTCCGCTAACTTAGGATCAGGTGGGGAGGCTGCGGGGAAGTGGAGGATCCCCCAGCTGACTATTTGGAACTGCCTGGACACAGAAATATCAGGAAGCCCTTATTTTTTATTATTTTATGAATTTCGTTGGAATAATTAAAAAAAAAATGTGTGGAGCTCTGCGCGATTTCTATGTCCAGCCAGGTACAGCTAGGCAGCTGGGGGCTGGAATCCGCAGCGCAGTGTGGCCCAAGCCTTCTGGGCACCCCTTGCTGCGAATGGCAGCCCGCAGCCACCCCAGAAAATGGCGCGTTCACTGAAGCACCATGTTCTGGCGCTGAACCCAACTCTTCCTGGGCCCTGGTGCAGTGGCTCACTGGGTAATAAAGGGGTTAGGTCCAGCTTTTTGTTATCAGCTGGCCCTAAGCCCGAAATTCATGCGGTCAAGCCAATATTAGACATGCCCCCCATGAATTTCTAGTAAATTCTTTAAATAAAAACACAACACCAAGAAAAATTATTTTTATTTGAAAAAAAAAACAAAAACACACTTAGGGACTCCATCTTTATTTTAAAAAAATGCTCTTCCGTCCGACGTAGTCCAATCCAGGGTTCTTCTTTAGCTCTGCTACATCTCTGGTAGAGAACCTCCACCAGAGATGTAGCAGAGCTGTGCACCCGGACGTGGAAAGTTCATGTGAGTTAGCTGTTCATTTGAAAATCCCGGGATTTTTCAGCGATGTTGCGGCCGATATCGTGCCGTGTGACGGTACCTTAAGAGTAGACAATCAATACAAAGTATCAAACAACCCCTTTAACTGTTAGGCTTCATTCGGATGAGCATATATTTAATGCTTTTTTTATACGCAATATGCATCCAAAACACATTGCATATTGTTAGCCGTATAGGTACTTAAACATGGAATACTTACAGTTTGGATTATCCTACCTACCAAATGCATTCTAACCCAAGTTAAGCACAATTAACAGGTCATGACATTGAACAAATGAATACACGCAGTGTCCATCACTCGGTTTCTTCTCATCACTCGGACATGTCATGGTGACTTAATTTGAATTTGAACATTAATAAACTGTGACATGGCAACCATATTACATTAATCTTCATAATTTACCATGAGGCCGTGATTTCAATCCCAATGTAGGAATTAAGATATAATAAATGTATTCTACGTTTCAGAACCCTATGTGAAAATGTTTCTGGAATGTAGGATTACCTATAGTTAAAGTATTCTCGTACAGTCATTAGACAATTGCTGATCAATCAATAAAAATAATCCATTCATATGGCTATAGGGAAAGTGTAATCAAGTATTTTATCCATTGTAAAAATAGCGGAAAGCTTGTTGAATCGTTACGCGTATGGATTTTCAATATAATTATTATTATAACGACAGTTAAGTGAATAATTTCCAGATTTTACGTGCAAGTAATATTCTTCCCATTACTTTTTAGCGATACTACAAGCATGAAATTCCTGGAAATAATCGAGGAAGTATAAAATTGGACAAAGCTGAAAAGACCTAAAATATAAAGCGTAACTGTTGTTTTTATTTCATAAATCAAGAGTCCACTAGAAAATTAGCGACCTTGTCATATGTCTTATTAGACAAATTTTCTTTGTTCTCTCCCAAAATTGATTACACATTATCAAAATTTTCAATCATGAGGTTAAATCTGTATTCAGCGAAGACTTTCCCATTACTGAGATAGGAGATGGCAGCTGTTACTGATGAGATTCTATGACAGTGGGAGGGGGCAGGAGCTAGAGGCAAAGGGAGGAGCTTGAGGCAGAGGGAGGTGATAAAAGGCAGAGGGAGTTGCTAGAGCTAGAGGGAGGTGCTAGATACAGAGCACCGCCCCCTCCTCCCTCCTTTATCTACATAGAATGTCATCAGTTACATCAGCCATCTCCTATATCAGTAATGGGAAAGTCTTCACTGAATAAAGATTTTGCTGCCTGCCTTTAAATCAAGACATTCTATGAGTTGATGATTAAAAAATCATTCTTTTCTCATTTAACTATCCTGTCTATTCCTTGGCAAAAAAACCCAAAAAAAAGTAGGAATGGGGCACCGGTGTGTACAACAATCTCCAGCAATCCCCACAGATGCAGCTGACCCGTTGAAGCGCAAGGTGCGTGAAACGGTGCCATCGTCACCTCTGCCTCTCCCCCTCCCTGCAACTTGTAACCAGCAAACTTGAATAAAAGTGCAACGCTGACCGGTGAGTGCCGTCTTTTCTATCTGATTTGTGCTGTCTATTCCTTGGCAACTTGCATGATCATATTAACTATTAAACTGTCATTGCCTTCTAAATAGGGCATTTCAACTGGTATATGACAATATCGGTAAGGCTATATGCCCACTGTGCTGTGCGCTGTGTTTTCTTGCTGCATTTTTGCATCAAAAACTCAGCACCCACAGTTTATACATTGAAGTCAATGTGATTTTCCAAAAGCTGTTCTCACGTGTGTTTTTAGATGTTGCATTTTTGCTGCCGAAAACGCATGCGCTTATAAAGGGCCCTGTCAATTATCTTGTGCATTTTTGGGCTGCGTTTTCCAATTGTCAGCCATTCTAATCAGCTGGTTAAACAGCACTAAAAAATTGCAACACAACTGCAGGAAAAACGCATGAGAAACACATTGGTGCATTTTTAAAACAGCTGCATTTTTGTGGCTGAAAAAAGCAGCACAAACTCAGCCCAAAAAATAACGCTTCGTGGGCACATAGCCGTATACTACCAACAATGCAAGACAGTAGAAAATCCTGCATTAGTCAAATATGGATGTAACTGTAAGAAGCAACAAGAAATATAGTGGTGCTGGAAGGTTTGTGAATTCATACTTATGCATTAATTTGATTTGATTTTCATACATGTCCTAAAAGTAGATAAAGAGAACTAAATAAAAAAATTACTCAAATATTAGACTTTGTCATTTTCTAAATTAGGAAAATGATCCAATATCCCTTGTCTGTGAGTGACAAAAGTATGTACATTTTAGACAAGTGTTTAAAGTCAATGGGGTGACACATGTGTTGGAAAGTGTATTTTGATATAAGTAACTGACATTTATTTAGTGAATATCCCAGAAGTTAATGAGTGGCCCCAGAAGTAGAAGTGACAGGATAGCGGGATGCGGTAATTATAATGCTGTCTAATCACCTGTCTTCTTTATCTTACAGCGCCCCGCCCATCGAGGTTCAGGGTTCGGACTCAAGTTCAAGTCATGTTCGGCCCCGAACCCGGACTTTAAAGTAGGTCCGGACTAGTCCGATGAACCCGAACATCGGCGGGTTTGTCCATCACTAATCATTAGCCATCTACAATCTGTCTCCCCATAAATCTCTGAGCTAATCATCCAATATCATTCAACTCATAATCTTCAATCCACCCAACACCTCCTTATTTCCTCCACACTTGTATGTTCCTCATCTAACTGCCTGTAAGACTTCGCCCGAGCATCCCCCATCCTCTTGAATTCTGCACCCCAAAATGTCCAACTATCCCCTACATTCGGAACCTTCAGGCAGAACCTGAAAACCCATCTCTTCAGAACAGCCTACAACCTGCAATGACCAAGTGCCACATCACCACCACTGGACCCGGTCTCCACCACCACCAGAGCAAACCCAACCTACTGTCTCCCTCTCCATTGCCCTGTAGAATGTAAGCTCAATAGAGCAGGGTCCTCTCTCCCCTCTGTACCGGTCTGTCACTGTTAGTTTGTTCATTGTATTTTTAGCTTGTTTGTATGTATCCTTTCTAATGTACAGCACCATGGAATCAATGGTCCTCTATAAATAAATAATAATAATAATAATGATAATAATAATGAGTGGAGTGGACAACAGGGATCATTATATCCTATAGCCCATAAATTTGAAGGAAACATTTTGCTTCTTTAAAAAGAAATTGGTTGAAGTCATTTACTCTGCAGTGGTGTGGAATATAATGACTGAATGGAAGCACTAATTTGCAAATAAATTTAAAAGATGAAGCCTTTGTCATCCTAATTTGAATGCCTCTATTTCCTACAAAAAAGGATAAATAGGAGCGCACATAGGGCGTTATCTTCTTAAAATAGTCCAGTCCCCCCAAATCGGTGTGACTCACCTGCGTGGTTGTGAGAGCCACAACAAACTGAGAGAGCCTGGTAATGGTCGCTGCAGGAGCCCACTGAAGATAAATGATTTCACCGAAGAAAGAGCTGGGCAAATAAACAGAACCTGATTAACCCTTTACTGGACTGGAAGTTTCTTGAGGTCAGCGCGGACTACAAAGCCCAGCTCTTTCTTCGGTGGAATCTATTTCCTACATGCCTTTTTGAATTTTTACATCTCTCCATATCAGAAATGAGTACCGTATATACTCGTGTATAAGCTGACCCGTGTATAAGCCGACATCCTACTTTTGCCCCCAAACCTGGGAAAACCTATTGACCGTGTATAAGCCGAGGGTGGACCCCAACATGGGTATACAGGCCCCCCAGTGGTATAACAGGCCCTCCCCATTGGTAGTATACAGCAGCCTCCGCGTGGTAGTATACAGCAGTCTCCCCTGTGGTAGTATACAGCAGTCTCCCCCTGTGGTAGTATACAGCAGTCTCCCCCTGTGGTAGTATACAGCAGTCTCCCCTGTGGTAGTATACAGCAGTCCCCCCCTGTGGTATATACAGGCCCCCTGTGGTAGTATACAGCAGCCTTCCCACCCTGTGGTATATACAGGCCCCCCTGTGGTAGTATACAGCAGCCCTCCCCCTGTGGTATATACAGGCACCCCTGTGGTAGTATACAGAAGCCCTCCCCCTTGTGGTATATACAGGCCCCCTGTGGTAGTATACAGCAGACCTCCCCCCTGTGGTATATACAGGCACCCCTGTGGTAGTATACAGCAGCCCTCCCCTGTGGTATAATACAGGCCCCCCTGTGGTAGTATACAGCAGCCCGCCCCCCTGTGCTATATACTGCCCCATCCATATGACCGCGCACCTGTAATGACGCCGGGTAGAAGCAGAAAGGAGAGGGGGGATGTGCGCGCGGTCACAGGAGGGTAAGTATGAAAGCTCTTCTTTTACAGGTGTGGGGCGCGCAGCAACGGGTGGCCTGTATATAGCACAGGGGGGCGGGCTGCTATATACTACCACAGGGGGGGGGAGCCGTCACTGACTCGTGTATAAGCCGAGGGGGGCACTTTTCAGCATAAATTTTGTGCTGAAAAACTCGGCTTATACACGAGTATATACAGTATCTTTTCTATAACCATCATTGGTGAATTGATTTATCTATAATAACCAATGCATTCTACTATGTAGTGAATGAGGATTTGCAAGTGGAATATTTCATTCATTGAGAGCTGGGATGTGGTGTTTTAAGGGTACTTCACAAGCTACGATATCGGTAACGATATTGCTGATACGTCACGTTTTTTTGATCGTTCAAATTATATTGTTTGTGCATCATTGCATGTAAACGTACGATATTGAAACGAGAAATTGCTGGATCGCTCATCAAAAATTTGAGATCCTGACCTTAAATTTATCGTTTGTCATCCAATTAACGTTCTGTCAACCTGCAACATCGTTCAGCGTGACACCTTTTTGAACGATGTTGTTCAAAATTGTCCTATTCCTGCCGCTTTGTAAAATCATTCACTAAGTTGTTTGCGAAGTGACTGCCGTGTTGCCAAATTTGGCATCGTTAACGATATCCATGCGTGTGACATCGCACTAATGATGTTGAAACGACATCGGTCACGTGACATCGTTAGCGATGTCGTTCACTAGATCGTAGCATGTGACAGTACCTGTAGTGTTCCTTTTATATTTTTGAACAGTGTATATTTATATATATATATATATATATATATATATAGTTAGGGCCAGAAATATTTGGACAGTGACACAATTTTCGCGAGTTGGGCTCTGCATGCCACCACATTGGATTTGAAATGAAACCTCTACAACAGAATTCAAGTGCAGATTGTAACGTTTAATTTGAAGGGTTGAACAAAAATATCTGATAGAAAATGTAGGAATTGTACACATTTCTTTACAAACACTCCACATTTTAGGAGGTCAAAAGTAATTGGACAAATAAACATAACCCAAAACAAAATATTTTTATTTTCAATATTTTGTTGCGAATCCTTTGGAGGCAATCACTGCCTTAAGTCTGGAACCCATGGACATCACCAAACGCTGGGTTTCCTCCTTCTTAATGCTTTGCCAGGCCTTTACAGCCGCAGCCTTCAGGTCTTGCTTGTTTGTGGGTCTTTCCGTCTTAAGTCTGGATTTGAGCAAGTGAAATGCATGCTAAATTGGGTTAAGATCTGGTGATTGACTTGGCCATTGCAGAATCTTCCACTTTTTTGCACTCATGAACTCCTGGGTAGCTTTGGCTGTATGCTTGGGGTCATTCTCCATCTGTACTATGAAGCGCCGTCCAATCAACTTTGCAGCATTTGGCTGAATCTGGGCTGAAAGTATATCCCGGTACACTTCAGAATTCATCCGGCTACTCTTGTCTGCTGTTATGTCATCAATAAACACAAGTGACCCAGTGCCATTATAAAGCCATGCATGCCCATGCCATCACGTTGCCTCCACCATGTTTTACAGAGGATGTGGTGTGCCATGGATCATGTGCCGTTCCCTTTCTTCTCCAAACTTTTTTCTTCCCATCATTCTGGTACAGGTTGATCTTTGTCTCATCTGTCCATAGAATACTTTTCCAGAACTGAGCTGGCTTCTTGAGGTGTTTTTCAGCAAATTTAACTCTGGCCTGTCTATTTTTGGAATTGATGAATGGTTTGCATCTAGATGTGAACTCTTTGTATTTACTGTCATGGAGTCTTCTCTTTACTGTTGACTTAGAGACAGATACACCTACTTCACTGAGAGTGTTCTGGACTTCAGTTGATGTTGTGAACGGGTTCTTCTTCACCAAATAAAGTATGCGGTGATCATCCACCACTGTTGTCATTCGTGGACGCCCAGGCCTTTTAGAGTTCCCAAGCTCACCAGTCAATTCCTTTTTTCTCAGAATGTACCCAACTGTTGATTTTGCTACTCCAAGCATGTCTGCTATCTCTCTGATGGATTTTTTCTTTTTTTTTCAGCCTCAGGATGTTCTGCTTCACCTCAATTGAGAGTTCCTTTGACCGCATGTTGTCTGGTCACAGCAACAGCTTCCAAATGCAAAACCACACACCTGGAATCCACCCCTGACCTTTTAACTACTTCATTGATTACAGGTTAACGAGGGAGACGCCTTCAGAGTTAATTGCAGCCCTTAGAGTCCATTGTCCAATTACTTTTGGTCCTTGAAAAAGAGGAGGCTATGCATTACAGAGCTATAAATTCCTAAACCCTTTCTCCAATTTGGATGTGGAAACTCTCATATTGCAGCTGGGAGTGTGCACTTTCAGCCCATATTATATATATAATTGTATTTCTGAACATGTTTTTGTAAAGAGCTAAAATAACAACTTGTGTCACTGTCCAAATATTTCTGGTTCTAACTGTATATGTAGCGTTCCTATGGCTAGGCACCACAGGGAGGTATTACACTTTGAAAACATATGTAGCACCTCTGTAGCTGTGGGTTTGGGTTTAACCTATGGAGTCTAAGTTAGCACTCAACACTAGGTAACCTTAGAGTAAATGACTGTTTATTCAGTAGGTCCAAAAGGGGGTGGAGCTTAGGTTAGAGCGGGAGACTTAAGTGACAGGCAGTGAGTCAGTCAGCGTCAGGAACACTGCTGGGAAAGCACTGAGTAAGGACGAGCCTGACAGCCCTCTGACAGGAGGATCACCCATCTCCAGGACGAACCAGTATCGGTTGGAGCCGGCTGGTTTAATCTGGAGAAAAATACCGGCAACATGGGTGCCGAGGTGGTCAGCAGTTCATCTCTGACCGCAAACCGACCAGTCGCGGGCCCTTAATCACCGGGTAGCCGTAGGCGCCACAAGACGGTACCTCACTCCTCTGGCCATAATCGGTACAAGACTACGTGAGTTATGGTCCGGATTCCGTGGCGGGAGAGAAAGAGTGTGTTCCGGCTGCTCCTGTCCGTACCGGTCAAGGATAACCCGTGCCTCATTATACAAGTCCAGGGCACTGACGAGAGAGCTCTGCAAAGGTGATGAATGACAAAGAGGAAGGTAGAATTGAGACCCCGAAAGTTAATAAGGAAGGAACATCTAGAGACTCCATAGGGGTATCCAGAACCGACAACTAGCACCCGGTAAACCAGACTGTATCGTGTGTTCTATAACATCTGCCGGTATAAAGTAAAGTGGAGTTGAAGTTGAGTCGGTGTCTGTCTTCCTTCCTGCCAGTGCCCGGAGGGCCTCATTATCTCCTCAGAGGTTTAAGAACAACAACTCCCCTTATCCACTCAACATCCATCACCGCTGCCCTGAGGTAAAGCTCCACCTGTGGGGAGCTGTACCACACTGAGCTGCACCCATCATCACCTCAGCGGCCCGCCTGCAGCGCCGGTATCCAAATTACCGGGATCCACAGGTGGTGTCACGTACTTTTTAATTCCTTGTAAATATTTCCCCCATCAAACAAATGACAGCCAGGGCACGGAATTGGGAACCCGACCACCCGTAATTCCCCATAATTGTGGAGACCCGGGGGTCAGGGGGCGCTCTCGTCCGCAGGCCCAGCCGCCTTTACAAAGACAGCGTGGACCAGGGCTCATCCCCAACTGAACGCCCGAGCTCCTTAACCGTGGGCGGAACACTACTCAGACAACACAGGGTGAGGGAATCACAATATCAAGGCTTTATTGGATCCCCAAACAGTTAACAGCATATAACGCATAACCAAGCATAACACATAATGTAACAGGCAACAGAGTCTCACCCTTCCGCTGGCTCACCAGGCTTTAGAATGTAGCACGGCAAAGTCTGTAGCCAGGTGACTTTATCGTCCCAACCTGGGTTGCTTCCTTGTCCTTATGCAGTCTGTGTCATCTCAGCCGAATCCGATAATCCGATGCTGAAGTCCTTGTGGTTCTTTTAGTCCGTGTTCTGAGCCCCTTGGTCGGCACCGAAATGCCTAGGCCTGGGGTTATGGCTAGCTAATCGGATCCGAAGACCCTAGATTAGCTGCCTGTATCAAATCCAGTGACCTCTAGCCGGGACCGAAACCCCTAGACTGAGGCCACTAGACAGAATCTCCTCCAATCTCCTAAAACTGCTGGTCAAAGTCAACAGTCCTCCTTATATACCCTCAGCCCTCATTGTAGGATATTGGGGACGTCATGATTGGTGCAATAACACAGTCTTTTCATTTGCTGAACTCCAATCCTCGTTTAACATATTTTAGGTACTATTGCAATCCAAATGCTGATTGATATAGCACCTTACAATGGAATGTTAGTCTGAGACAATCAGTCTGCAAACCATGACAATAACACAATAGTGGCTGGAGCCTCAATCCACATTCACAGGGTAATAGACAATGGACGATTAGCATAATTAAGTTCTCTGGCCTTCAATGACAAACAGGTTAGATAATTACATTACCAAGCTAAACTTTAACCACAGAAATCTATGACAATACTGTAAGAAATTCTCTTTGACCAATACAAGTTTACAAACCTATATACAATATGATATGTCTGGATGAATAAGAAATCCTCCTACATTATATATTAAAGGGTCCATTTCGTCACATACCTCCCCCTTCTTATTTAGCCAGACAGAGCAGTCAGATATGATCAGTCTCTGGTTATCCTTCTCCTCTTGGCGGCATTGTCTTTTTTAATGGAGAAAACAGCAATCGAGGCTTCCATCTATACACCTCCCCCAGATTACCTCCCCCAGGATGGGCAGACATATTGTGGATAAACAGTAAAATGGGATTCAGGAGTTGAGCTCCCATGAATTTCTGGTTATCAATTCCCCCCCAGTCAATGACCACAGTCTGGCTAGGTGTACTCACTGTTGATGGCTCCGAGGAGAATGATGGGGTCTGGGAACATGAATTATCCTCTGAAGGTGGGGTAGCAAGATCCACATCAGGGTGCTGCTTGGCTTCCTGGATGTTGGTGATGGCTGTGACAAACTGGCTGGATAGTCCTTGTCCTGGGTCAGCTTGCAAAACAATAGATGCGGGGGGGCCATCAATGAGCCCATGAGCTTCAACCTCCTCCTGGTTAGCCCCTGAATCAACAGGTGTGGGAAAGCTGCTCACAAATCCCACATCAACCTCTTCCTGGTCAGTCTCTACAATAGCAGGCATGGGGACGCTGTCTGTAAGCTCCACATCAACCTCTTCCGGGTCAGTTTCCACAATAGCAGGTGTAGGGTCACAGTCTATAAGCTCCACATCAACCTCTTCCTGGTCAGTTCCCAAAGCAACAGGGATAGGGACGTTGTCCGTAAACTCCAACTTGTCCTCTCCCTGCTCAGGCTCCAAAATAACAGGTGTAGGGTCACTGTCTGTAAGCTCCAACTTGTCCTCTCCCTGCTCAGGCTCCAAAATAACAGGTGTAGGGTCACTGTCTGTAAGCTCCAACTTGTCCTCTCCCTGCTCAGGCTCCAAAATAACAGGTGTAGGGTCACTGTCTGTAAGCTCCAACTTGTCCTCTCCCTGGTCGTTCGCCTCGGCTAGCTGCACACCTTCCGAAGGGATGTCTGAGCACTGACCCTCAACCAGGGAAATGGTTAATTGGGAACAGGGTACAGGGTCTGGAGAAACAATAGCTGGGCTTACCAGGGTGTAGACAGAATCAATTTCTTGTTGTCCCGGGGCTTGGACGTCACTGACCTGGACTGGCTGTGCTGGCCGATGAGCTCCAGGCATGGGGCCCCGGCGTTCGCGACAATCTATATCCATATGTCCAAGACGTCCACAGTTATAACAGTGCCGTGGTTTGGGCAAGTCACGTATCCTGTCTGCATACCTTTGTCCTGGTGGGGCTTCTAATGGGTAGCGGAATAATCCTACTCGAGCGGCTGGTGGTAGCAGTTGGTGAGCTGGAATTCCTAAAATATTTCCCAGAACCCAAGCCCTCTCTTCTCTTGAGGCTTTGGGCCCCAATGCAGCCAAGCACTCCTTGATTTGGACTGTTTTGGACCTGGTGATTTCACGATATTCACGGGATCCATGATGTGGTGCACAACTTACATCCTCTGGTACCACGTCGGCGGGGTCCTCATCATCCTCACCATCATTCTGGGTGTCCAATGGACCAATTTCTGAATCAAAGCCGACCGAGTGTCAGCGTTCCTGTATTCAATATTTCGCCTCTGGCACAGATCCTGTAGCATCCATTTACTGCTGCTGCGTATCTCCTCTCCGGCCCTTGTCCCATGGCTGAGCTGGTGGGGTTGGACATGGCAACGTCCGAAACCTGAATGCCTCACCTATGGCCTGCTGGGTATGCTTATATGCCCCCTGGTTGTTGAGCCCTTGGACGGTGTCCACGAACACCAGTCCCCTGCAGCTCCCTGGATAAACCAGGCTGAGTAGTATCCACCGCTGCCACCAATTGTGGAGACCCGGGGTCAGGGGGCGCTCTCGTCCGCAGGCCCAGCCGCCTTTACAAAGACAGCGTGGACCAGGGCTCATCCCCAACTGAACGCCCGAGCTCCTTAACCGTGGGCGGAACACTACTCAGACAACACAGGGTGAGGGAATCACAATATCAAGGCTTTATTGGATCCCCAAACAGTTAACAGCATATAACGCATAACCAAGCATAACACATAATGTAACAGGCAACAGAGTCTCACCCTTCCGCTGGCTCACCAGGCTTTAGAATGTAGCACGGCAAAGTCTGTAGCCAGGTGACTTTATCGTCCCAACCTGGGTTGCTTCCTTGTCCTTATGCAGTCTGTGTCATCTCAGCCGAATCCGATAATCCGATGCTGAAGTCCTTGTGGTTCTTTTAGTCCGTGTTCTGAGCCCCTTGGTCGGCACCGAAATGCCTAGGCCTGGGGTTATGGCTAGCTAATCGGATCCGAAGACCCTAGATTAGCTGCCTGTATCAAATCCAGTGACCTCTAGCCGGGACCGAAACCCCTAGACTGAGGCCACTAGACAGAATCTCCTCCAATCTCCTAAAACTGCTGGTCAAAGTCAACAGTCCTCCTTATATACCCTCAGCCCTCATTGTAGGATATTGGGGACGTCATGATTGGTGCAATAACACAGTCTTTTCATTTGCTGAACTCCAATCCTCGTTTAACATATTTTAGGTACTATTGCAATCCAAATGCTGATTGATATAGCACCTTACAATGGAATGTTAGTCTGAGACAATCAGTCTGCAAACCATGACAATAACACAATAGTGGCTGGAGCCTCAATCCACATTCACAGGGTAATAGACAATGGACGATTAGCATAATTAAGTTCTCTGGCCTTCAATGACAAACAGGTTAGATAATTACATTACCAAGCTAAACTTTAACCACAGAAATCTATGACAATACTGTAAGAAATTCTCTTTGACCAATACAAGTTTACAAACCTATATACAATATGATATGTCTGGATGAATAAGAAATCCTCCTACATTATATATTAAAGGGTCCATTTCGTCACACCCATCACAGCCATCAAATCCATCCCGGAGTACCCATCTCCCTGTGCTCATCATTTTCATCATAATGTGAGTAGTAGAGTAAATCAATGCTGGAAAACAAATGTTCTGAGATACAGGAGATGAAGACATTTTAGGAAAGAAACTATCTACATTTATCCCCTTTTATGCTTTTCCTCACATTTAAAGGGAGATTAATTGTGCTGTCTTAGGCTTGTAAACCTTGACATCTGCACAATCATTAAAATCATTAGGTGTTTTGGAGGAAGATGCATTTATACGACTCACTGTATTGAATCTATTGAAATGGTGCCGGGATTATTGTTACAAAAGGAATTCAGAGTAAATGGTGTTTGTGTTGCATAATGGAAATCTCTACAGCATTAATGTCATCAAGTCACAGTTAGAAATTCCTAACAATGGAAAATGAAGCTTTGTAGACATTTTGATTATGCAGATGAAGCGACTTTCTGACAAACACCAATTATCAAGCAATGAAATTTAAAAAAAAGATGGCATATTTAGCTGTAAAGCATAGAAGGCATAGATACTGCTTTACATCAACGCCTACTGCTAGCATCATCATCTTGTCTCTTGTCAAACATATCTTGTCTGAAAACATAAATTATATTCCAATAAGAATGATATTGTTTCATTAACATAAACATAATTATAATATTCCCTTTAGTAAATTCTTTTAAAAATATGCAAGAGTTTATCCCAGATGCTGATAGTATTTAGACACAGGGCTGGGAATGAGAATCGATGCTCACCCCCGCCCCCCGATTGCAAGGAACTCTATTCCACAAAAAAAAATCTGAATTCTCCCGGATCCTCCCGGACAGATGGAAACCGGATGGCAAATGGCTGCCATCCGGCTCCATCCGGCCCCATAGGGCTGCATTAACGCAAAATCAGGTCCGGGGCTTTAAGGTTCACACCGGATAGCCCCGTAAATGATCTTGCCATGGTGTGAAACCGGCCTTACTTTACACTGCAGATTCTCTCCCCTTTTTTTTCTTTTCTTCTTGCTTTACTGCAGCTCCTCTCTCCTCCCTGCTTTGCACTGTTTTATATTTCCATCATTCTTTAAAGGGATCCTGTCACCTACAAAACGCCTCCTAAGCTAGCAAAACATGTCCCTGCAGCATCCCATCACTAATCTCACACTTCATTTGTCTTCTAAAAGCATCCTGTGAAAGTGCATAAAAACATTTTAATACTCACTCATTAGTGATTATAATTAGCAGTGACTATATTCTTTAGACACCAAGGTGGGCTGTTTTGCAGCTCCAGGATCCACCCTCTCTCTGTCTGTGCTGCTGTGATGTGCAGGCATTACCTTCCCCTCTCTCTATCACTCACAGAATGCAAAACATTAGTCCTGCCTTCAGCTGCACATCACAGCAGCACAGACAGAGAGAGGGTGGATCCTGGAGCTGCTAAACAACTCCCCCTGGTGACTAAAAAATATAGCCCCTGCTAATTATAATCACTAATGAGTGAGTATTAAAGCGTTTTTCTCCACTTTCACAGGATGCTTTTAGGAGACAAAAGAAGTGTGAGATTAGTGATAGGATGGTGCAGGGACATGTTTTGATAGCTTAGGAGGCGTTTTGGAGGTGACAGGATCCCTTTAAAAAGGTATGTAAAACTGTTATACTGAGAAAGTAGAGATGTCTTTTACAAACTTATTTTTGTGTAGATGGTCTATGTAGGCATCATGATTTTTGGTAGGCTGTCTCCCATTTGAATTTATAATGAATGTTAACTAACTATGTCAAATAACAGGTGTACATGGTTTCACTTAATGGAATAAGTTTATAAGGATGCTTTTATGTATTGTTCATATGCCTATGATAAGTGCTTTGTTCGAAACGCGTCAGGCCCCGCATGATGTTTTTTATCTTGGACATGGAAATAAACTACTGAAAATTTTAATGAAGAGACGCCTGGTGCCGGAACTTTTCTTTTTCCTTTGCTCCTACTCCACAACACCATGGTTAGGCCAGAGACACACTATTTGAGACGCATGTGAGATACTCACATGTGTCTTGCATGGCTCACCCCAGAACTGCCACCTCCTCTCTGAACGATAGCGCACCACCTGATTGTGTTTCTATGGAGTTCCATGCTCCCATCCAGAGAGGCTGCATGATGTATTTAGCAACATCTAATACAGTGCATGTTTATAACAGAACTGGATCGTTTACTAAGGACTAGTGATGAGTCAACACCTAAGTGTTCGAATTCGATTCGATTAGCCGAATTGGGGTGTGTTCAAAGAATTGCTCGTCGAATGTTCATCGAACACCGTCAAAACCCATTGGAATCAATGGCAGGCAACACATGGAAAAAACTTTCAAAGGTGTCCAAAAGCTGCCAAACTACTCAAAATAGACAACAAACACAAGGAAAAGTGACAACAATCTACCCACAGTACAAATAGGTGTCAGGGATAGGTATTGAGCTCGGAGAGCCCTACTCAAGTCAAGCAACAAACAGCAAGGACACCCCAACAACAGTCTCCATTTTTAAAAAAAAATTAGGCACAGCCACCACTAAAGTGGCATCACTTGCCCCAGAGTTGAAATATTGGAATGGGGAGTTTAATGCAGCACATTGAAAAGTACACAAGCGTTTAGTCTCCTCAGGCTGACACTGGGGTGGAAAAATCCTTGCAGATCCATGACTTGTTCATCTTGATAAACTTTAGTCTGTCTACACTGTTTCTGGACAGCCGTGTCTACTTATCCGTCAGCACACTACCGGCAGTGCTGAAGACACATTCAGAGAGAACGCTGGATGCAGGGCACAAGCCAATTTTCCAGTTTTGAAGCCCAAAATGTATAAGGGTCCAATTCTACAGTCATGGCATCGATATTCAACTGTAGATACTCCTGTACTATCCTCTGTAGGCGTTCACTATGTATCAGACTTGTTCTCTCTTCTGTCGTTGCAAAGGATGGGTTAAAAAAAAAAGGTGAAACGATTCTACAAAATTGCTGTTACCAGATACACTGTTACCATTAACGTTTGAGTGATAGCGACTTGACTTACCCAGGTTGGAAAGATAGAACTGCGATATTCACTATGTGCACCACTGGTGTTTTGAGGAAAAGCAGTATTAAGATTGTCTAAAAGCTTCTGCTGATACTCCTGCATGCATGAATCCCTTTCCAGGACAGGATGCATTTGGCAAAATTTTCTCTTGTACCAGAGATCTAACAGTGTGGCAACCCAGTAGTCGGCATTACTTTAAATTCTAACAATCTGAGGATCATGTTGAAGGTAGTGCAGCAAGAAGACACTCATGTATCTTGCGCATCCAGGAGGCCTAAGTCTTTGTTTTGTTGATGGCGGCGGGGTTACATTCATGCTTGCTTCCTCTGCCCTCTCCCCCCAATCTCACACAACAGAAATGTGATCAAGATCTCTCTCATCTGCTGAGTCTTCCATGCCCATCACCTGTTCGTCCTCCATTTCTTCCTCAGCTCCTGCACCTTCAGCAACAGTTTGGCTGCTACCATGCGACCTCATTGTTCCCTCTCCCCCACCCTCCCCTGCCAGCAGTCTTGGTGCTGCCAACCGTCAGGACCTTTGAGATCTCTACTTCCTCTTGGCCTACCACCTGGCTCCGAATACTAGTTAAAGTGTGCTCCAGCATGTAGATGACCAGAATAGTCATGCTGATAATGGCATCATGAGCGCTAAACATCTTAGTAGCCATTTCAAAACTCTGCAGAAGGAGGCAAAGGTCCTTGATCTAAGCCCACTCCAGCAGCGTGATTTACCCCAACTCTGGATCGCGTTGGCCCAGGCTATACATCATAACATACTGCACCAGGGCTCGTCACTGCTGCCACAGTCGCTACAACATGTGCAGAGAGGAATTCCATCATGTCGGCACATCGAATTTCAAGCGGTGAACCGGCTGGCCCGAAAGACTTCTGCAGCGATGCAAGTCGTTGAGCTGCATGATGCGAATGACAAAGGTGAGCACACAGCGACTGTGACCACTGCAGAAGCGCATCTAGGCCAGGATAGTGGGTTAGAAATTGCTAAATGACCAGGTTCAAGACGTGAGCCACAAATTGCCCCGGCGAACCGCCGCACCCAGGTTTGCAGCATTGTCACACACGGCTTTCCCTGGCTGCAAGTTCAGTGGAGACAACCATTGATTAAACTCAATCTCCAGAGCTGACCATAACTCCTCAGCTGTGAGACTCACATTTCCCAGACATTTTAACATAAACACCACCTGAAGGTGTTGAACCCTGCTCCCAGCATAGTAAGGAGGTGTGCTGGATTCCTTCTGCGCAGTTTGAACATGGGTCGCATTACCAGACAGGCTTTGGGTGCAGGTGGGGGACCTAGAAGAGGTGGAGGAGGCAGAAGCAGTGAAGGAACTTCTACGTACAGAGGTTTGACGCACAACCCGTGGGGATGGCAAGACTTGTACAGCAGCCCCTTCTCCTGCTGTCACCATAGTCACCAACTGCCCAGTCAGCGACATGTAACACTCCTGTCCATTCTTACTCAACCAGGTGTCTGTAGTGAAATGCACCCTGTCACACACAGAGTTTCTCAAGGAAGTGGTGATGTTGTGTGCAACATGCTGGCGTAGCGCAGGCACAGCTTTCTTCGAGAAGTAGTGTTGACTGGGCATCTGTTACTGGGGTACTGTAATGGCCATAAGGTCTGAAAATCCTCTGTATCCAACTGCTTGCAAATTGTGAAATTCAAACTCTTAGCTTTGGCATGGGTAGGACGAAATGGTCTTTTACTTGTCCACATCTGAGGAACCAAGGGCTGGCTGCTGTGCTGAGACAGGTTAGGTAGGGTGTCCTAGAAAAACTGCTGGACTGTGAGGGAACTGTAAGCGGACATATTATGTCGCATTCATAAAAAGGTGGTGGTTTTGATGTCTGACAGCACTCAACACCAGCAGGGGTTTCCACTTCCAAAACA
Source organism: Allobates femoralis (assembly GCA_033576535.1). Lineage (NCBI taxonomy): Eukaryota > Metazoa > Chordata > Amphibia > Anura > Aromobatidae > Allobates > Allobates femoralis. The sequence continues at coordinate 25,623,892 of JARQOC010000010.1, read as the reverse complement.
GCTGATGACCTGTCAATCACACAGGCTGTTGTGGGTAAAGAGGTGGAAGTTCTGCGGCCGAAAGCCTGTGTGACAGCTGTCCCCACAGTCACGGAGGATGAAGAAGCCGCAGATGCACTTGATGAGGCAGACAGTGGTTGGCCAGGCCCGTTAGGCCACATTGTAGCACAGTGAGCTTCTCACTGGGACTTATGCTTCATGTCCATGTGACGGTTCATGCATGAAGTACATGATTTTTTGGCCTCTACTCAGATTTTGTTTACAAATTTTGCAGATAACATGAGTTGGGTCATCCTTTGCGATCTGAAAAAAGGCCCAGGTTAGGCAAGGTTTAGCGCCCATGTGACCTGCAGAGCCACCACGGCTTCTGCACAGAGGCAGAGTTGTGGCTGTGGATGCAGTTGTTGATGTGCTTCCAGGACTCCGTCTCTGTCCAGGAAGCCCCAACCTAACCTCATCACTAGCATCCTCCTCCACCTCCTCTGCTGAGCTCATAAACTGCCTTCCTGTGGATTGACAGTAAGTGGCATCTCCAACCTCATAATTTCCCTGTGTGTTCTCACACTCATCATCCTCAAAGTCAACCTCTTCCTACCCTGAGCGCAAAGTTAAGTTGTATTTGCAATCATATATCTGAGTCTCATCATCATCTGCCTCATTGTCTCCTCCAACAGGGGTTACAGTTTGGGAATGAGGGTCTACATTATGCTCCGACTCTTCTTCATCTGGACCTGGATCCGACTCACAAAGATTTTGAGCATCGGTGCAGATCATTTCCTCGTCTTGACTCACTGAAGCTTTGGAGCAGACCTCTGATTCCCAGGCTATAGTATGAGTGAACAGCTCTGCAGACTCACCCATCTGTGATAACTTATAGTCAATAGGGCGGCTGGAGACTCGTGAGCTGTGAGGAACCAAGTGCAATTGTGGTGACACCTCTGAGCACTGGAGTGTTTGTGATGTTGAAGTTGAGGTGGAGGAGAGCCCACTTGATGGAGCACTAAATATCCATTGCAGCACCTGCTCTTTTTGGGACTCATGTACAAGTTTTTAGCGATGCTCTGCTGCGTAAGAAAGGGATGATAGCAGATCATCCACGAAAAGAAGGAGACATTTTAGTTTGGCTTGAAGACGGTATTTGTTGAGCAGATGTTTCTGTTACTTTAGCACCTACCCCATGGACACAAAGATTTTTACCCTTTCCAACACGTCTATTCCCCTTTCCACCATCAGTACTTTTACAACTCTTATTTGAGGATAACTAATTGGCAACTCTGTTGTTGTTGGCACAAAGAAGTATGGATATAAAATTAGCAGAGCTGAGTGACCAAACAGTGGTACTACTACTAAATAGGTTTTGGTAAGTAGGTTTGGGCAGATGCAATACAAAAGAGTTTTCTGCGCTGTGTGGCCATAGATTTCAACAGAACACTGGACCACAGCTACCTAGCCAAACAGTGTATACATGTCCATATGCGTACAGTACCACAGAAGTCCACACAATTGTAAGATGCAATAAAGTGAGTTTTATTTTATTACATGAGGACTTTAACACCTTAGATTGATTGTGAGGGGGATAGCTCACAGGGCCGGTCCCTATTATACTGACCCCACACCTCAGTCATAGACTTTAGCACCTTATCCACACTATTAGGCTGCTCCCCTAATTATACTTTCTCTAACAGTAGAGTGCCTCTCTCTCTCTTTTCTTTAACTTTCACATGATCCTTGTTACTGGTTGTTATTTTGTCACCAGAGTGCATTGTTCAAAGTCCTCATGTAATAAAATAAAACTCACTTTATTGCATCTTACGCTTGTGTGGATTTCTATGGTACTTTACTCATTTTTCTAAAGTTTGCATATTGTTCTGGAGTTGTTTTACCCCTTTACTAAACAATGTCCATTTACAGTCCTGTATCTCATGTCATCTAGCCAAACAGTGGTACTACCCTAAATAGATTTTGGTAAGTAGGTTTGGGCAGATGCAATATAAAAGGGTTTTCTGCGCTGTGTGGCCATAGATTTGAACAGATCACTGGACCACAGCTACCTATCAAAACAGTGGTACTACCCTAAAGAGATTTTGTAACTAGATTGGGCAGATGCAATACAAAAGGGTTTTCTGCGCTGTGTGGCGATGATTTCAACAGATCACTGGACCACAGCTGCCTATCCAAACAGTGCTATTAACCAAAAAGGATTTGCTTGGCTAGATGCAGTAAAACATGGCTAATAAATACAGGAGGTGTAGCTTTCATCACAACAGTGCTACACCACTGCCAGGCACACACTGCTACTTAGCCAAAAAGGATTTGCTTGGATAGTTGCAGTAAAAAAGAACTTGTAAAGACAGAAGGTGTAGCTTTATTCACAACAGCGCTACACCTCTGCCTGGCACACACTGCTACTAGCCAAAAATATTTGCTTGGCTAGATGCAGTAACAAAAAGGCTTGTAAACACAGGAGGTGTAGCTGACTTCACAACAGTGCTACACCCCTGCCTGACACACACTGCTACTAGCCAAAAAGGATTTGCTTGGCTAGATACAGTAACAAAAAGGCTTGCAAACAAAGGAGGTGTAGCTTTGTTCACAACTGTGCTACACCCCTAGCTAACACACACTGTTACTAGCCAAAAAGTATTTGCTTGGCTAGATACAGTAACAAAAAGGCTTGTAAACACAGGAGATGTAGCTTTCTTCACAACAGTGCTACACCCCTGCCTGACACACACTGCTACTAACCAAAAATTATTTGGTTGGCTAGATGCAGTAAATAAAGGCTCGTAAACACAGGAGGTGTAGCTTTCTCCACAACAGTGCTACACCCCTGCCTGGCACACACTGCTACTAGCAAATAGGATTTACTTGGCTAGATGCAGTAAAAAAAGGCTTGCAAACAAAGGAGGTGCAGCTTTGTTCACAACAGTGCTACACCCCTGCCTGACACACACTGCTACTAGCCAAAAAGGATTTGATTGGCTAGATGCAGTAAAAAAAGTCTTGTAAACACAGGAGGTGTAGCTGACTTCACAACAGTGCTACACCCCTTCCTGACACACACTGCTACTAACCAAAAACGATTTGGTTGGCTAGATGCAGTAAATAAAGGCTTGTAAACACAGGAGATGTAGCTTTCTCCACAACAGTGCTACATTCCTGCCTGGCACATACTGCTACTAGCAAATAGGATTTACTTGGCTAGATGCAGTAAAAAAAGGCTTGCAAACAAAGGAGGTGTAGCTTTGTTCACAACAGTGCTACACCCCTGCCTGACACACACCGCTACTAGCCAAAAAGGATTTGCTTGGCTACATACAGTGACAAAAAGGCTTGTAAACACAGGGGTGTAGCTGACTTCACAACAGTGCTACACCCCTCCATGGCACACACTGCTACTAACCAAAAAGGATTTGCTTGACTAGATGCAGTTAAAAAAAAGGCTTGTAAACACAGGAGGTGTAGCTTTCTTCACAAACGTGCTACACCCCTGCCTGGCACACACTGCTACCAGGCAAAAAGGATTAGCTTGGCTAGATGCAGTAAAAAAGGCTTGTATACACAGGAGGTGTAGCTTTGTTCACAACAGTGCTACACCCCTGCCTGACACACACTGCTGCTAACCAAAAAGGATTTGCTTGGCTAGATGCAGTAGAAAAAGGCTTGCAAACAAAGAAGGTGTAGCTTTGTTCACAACCGTGTTACATCCCTGCCTGACACACACTGCTACTAGCCAAAACATATTTGCTTGGCTAGATACAGTAACAAAAAGTCTTGTAAACACAGGAGGTGTAGCTTTTTTCACAACAGTGCTACACCCCTCCCTGGCACACACTGCTACTAGCCAAAAAGGATTTGCTTGGCTAGATGCAGTAAAAATGGCTTGTAAACACAGGAGGTGTAGCTGACTTCACAACAGTGCTACACCCCTGCCTGACACACACTGCTACTAGCAAAAAATATTTGCTTGGCTAAATGAATGTTCTTGGAATGATTCTCTAAACCTACTAACTATCTATCTATCTAACTCTATCTTTCTCTGTAGCACACACAGCAACAGTGGGGCGTCTGACAATGAGCTCCAACTCTGAGCTCCAACGGCAAGATGTGACATACCCAGCAAAATAACACACACCCCTGTGTGCAAAAAGTGCACTTTGCTCTATGTATGCTGACAGGCTGACAGACCGGACCACCCACAGTAAGTGTGGGAAGGAAATAAAATGGAGATCTGCATTATTTGACCACAAACCTCTCCCCCACCCACTATTCCTAGACACTGAAACTCATAATAACGTTAAACAAAAGCATTATTGTGGAAAGTCAGTCTTTTGGTGTACGAAAAGTTATCGAACCTAACCTCGAATTACCGAATTTTTTGCAAATCAATCGCATTCGTGAAGCGACTCGAACATAGCCCAAAACAGGTTGAATTTGAAATAGGCGAACATGTTTGATCAAACATTGCTCATCTCCACTAAGGACCTGCAACATTTTACCAGAGTGACTAAAAAGAGTTTATCAATCTAAAAAAAAAAACCTCTTTACTTCCTTCTGTGCATTAGTAAAGAAGCCTGTGGAAGGACACTATTTTATGGAGCTAAGGCAACAAAAATAATAGTATGTTGCTTTTGCCGATTTCAATTGACAAAAACGAATGTATAAAGTGGATAGCCTTTTTAAAAGTAATGGGTTATAAATTTATTTTAGATTTAATAATTAGCGTTTACCTCTAATTTCAGTTGGAGGTATCAGTACATCTGCTTATGTGGTCACAAATGTGGAGATCAGGAGCTTACATCTGTCTCTAACAGCAGTGGCTGGAGCCGAACTCTGATTGCTGCTATTAACTATTTAGATGCTGCTATTCATTGTGCTTGCTAATTCACTTAACATGATGGTGGAGTAACAGTGGGTTAGCCACTGTGGCTGCCGTCATGGTATTCTTGTGAAGACCAGCCACTGGCTTAGCTTCTCAGGAGATCATTAGTGATGAGTTAGTAGGGAAACATTTGTAATCACTATACTCATAATGAGTACTTTGTAATACTTGCGTATTCGTCCAAATAGTAAGTCCAACGTTAGTTAATTAGAGATAGGCTCCGCCCATACACAACCGGCCATAAAAAAAAAAGCATTTTGGGACAGGGCGGGAAGGTGGGCTTTTTTGAGTTTTCACTGCATAAAACACCTTGCTGTGCCCCCTAGTGGGAGCCATCCATTCAATATGCTCTCACTGTGAGGCCGACTCCATTTGTGTACTGAAGGTAACTGGTAATATGTGTCAGATCGTTCACAATTGATACATCACTCATGAGCACCAGCATTATGCCCCCGTCACACTAAGCGAGATCGCTAGCGAGATTGCTGCTGCATCACAAGTTTCGTGATGCAACAACGACCTCAGCGGCGATCTCGCTACGTTTGACACATAGCAGCGACCAGACCCCTGCTGTAAGATCAGTGATCATTACAAACCATTCTGGACCATTTTTTGGTCGTCACGCTCCCGCTGGGCAGCATGCATTGCTGTATTTGACAGGGACAACGACCAACAATCTCAATACTACGCCCGAGAGTGACAGGTTCCCAATGACCGCCGTATTATTCCATATCGTTGCTGTGTCGCTGGTGAGATCTGACTGTTTGACATCTCACCAGCAACCACATAGTAACGCACCAGCGGTCCCTACCAGGTTGTACAGTTGTCGGGATCGCTGGAGCGTCGCCAAGTGTAACGGTACCCTTACTCGCCAAGTAATGAGTAACAAAAATACTGTACTATCCATGCAAGTAGCAAATAGTAAGGATAACACCGGCTCATCACAAGAGACCATGACTTACAGTATATAGTACAATAGCGTAGTATAACATTACAGGAAACAAGCGATTAGATTATTACAGGGCCAAATCCCTTCAAGGACTAAACAGAAAGAAATAAAGTTTCAATTATAGGACAAAATTTTTAAATATATCCAAAATCAAATCAGCCCCCATTTCCTCCATAAAATAGGAAACTAACCCCTTGACCACTCAGCAATTTTTCATTTACCATTTTCATTTTTTCCTCCCCTTCTTCCAAAAGTCATAGCTATTTTATTATTCCGTCAATATAGACATATGAGGGCTTGTTTTTTGTGGGACAAGTTGTACTTTTAGGTGAAATCATTTATTTAACCATATAGTGTACAGGAAAATAGGAAAGAAATAGCAAATGCGGTGAAATTGCAAAAAAGTGCAATTACATGTTTGTCTTTTGGCGTTTTATATTCACCATGTTCAATATATGGTAAAATTGAAACGACAGTTATGATGCCTCGGGACAGTAAGATACCAAAAATGCATATTTTTACTGTTATCTAAGTGGTGAAAAAAATGTAGAAGTTTAAAAAAAAAAAGAATTGCACTTTTTGCGCCATGTTCCGCGACCCCTAGCGTTGTATTTTATCTGATTTTTTGGATGTGTGATGGCTTATTTTTCGTGGCTTCAACTGACAATTCTAATGATCCCATTTTTGGGTGGACACGGTGTTTTGATCGCCCATTATTGCATTTTATTGCAATGTTGTGGTAACCAAAATAACGTAATTTTGGCACCTGGACCTTTTTTTCTGTTACACAGTTTACAGCTCTAATTAATTTATTTTATATCTTGATAGAGCGGGCAATTCTGAACTCGGTGATACCAAATATGTGTATTTTTTCTTTTTTAATACTTTCAATTTGAATGGGGCAAAACGGGGGTGGTTTGAACTTTTTGTGTTTTTTTATTTTTTTAAAAACTTTATTTTTTTTCTTTTTTTCTTTATTTTACACTGCCCCATAGGGACATATCACAAATGATCACTGTGTGTGGTTGGCAGCGTTTGCCAACCACTCACAGGAAGTGATTCATGATAGCATCCGGGATAACTGCAGAACACCGGGCAATCAGGTGATGCAGCGAAATGCCGCCATCTCTGATCACAGCAGGGAATGGCGAAGAGGCACTTTTGGATCACGCTGTCAGTGCATTACATTGCAATCCAAAGGGTTAACACACCGATCAGCAGATCCGGCATTTGCGGCCGCACAAATAAAATGCTGCTAGTAAGTGCCGTAGGTGCTGGATCTGGTAAAACCACACTTGCCGCACCTTACCGCAAGCCACATAGAGAGTGAATGGAGATTGCCGGACTGGTACCCCAAGTCGGCAGTTACATGGCAAATCTGGCAGATGTGGTGACATCTGCCGGACCTGCCGCAAATTACATATAGACGCAGATGTGAAAGGAGCCTTGACGGTCAAAATTTTAACAAGATTGCTCCAAATTTTAGCACTCAATCATCATAATTCAGCGATTCCCAGGAAAGAACAATCAGATGCAGTATTGGTGGTTAGAGATGAGCAAACCTTTGGAAGTTCGAATTCGGTTCGTTTGCCGAATCGGCCATATTCAGGCGGAATTTAAAATTAACAAATATATTCGGGGAAGGTTCACTCATCCATATTGGTGGTATGTACGACATATTTGTATTCCATCCTCAGCTTCATTAGTTAAGTGAACTAGACAGATTATATTAATACAAGATATATCTGCTACGGGTAAAATTACCTAATGTATTACCATTAATTATTTAATTAGCCCTATGTTAGTCTGTGGACACTGATTCCTTACAAAGGTGTCTCCAATGTCCGAGTCCCATTATCGTCTCTTTATTAAGCATTTTACCTCCAGCACTTAAACCACATCTTTACCAAATTATCTGGTTTTAACACCACTACTGCCAGTATGCAAGCCAGTTCCGGCTCAGTTCCAATTATTATTATTATTATTGTATTATTTTTGTGGTCTTTCTCTCTCTCTGATCTGCATTTATCAGCTGCAAATCAAATTTATGTAAAAATTTTGGTTAAACCAATAAATTCAATTTTCAAACGATGGCTCTAATTGGGGACACAGAGAGATACAATACAGATTTCTGCACTCTTAGGCTAGCTTCACAGCACGGTTTTGGGCTGTCAGGGTGGATCCTGTTTCTTACAGGATCCCCCAGACAGAACCTGACAGCACAGGATGTGCACAAAGTGTGGCCAAATTTGGTCCAGGATCCTGATCTTTGCAGGATTTGTTTTCTGCTGCTGTCCATGGTCCTGAAGTCTGCCTGTGTCTGCTCTGCCGCTTTCCAAGGTGCTGAATTCACAGCCTACGCATGAAATACTGCTGTCCATGGTGCTGACATTTGAACGGCAGGATTTCTGAGTATGCGCTGTGCAACAAATCGGATCCGGGAAACGATCCGGTTTTTTTTCACGGATCCGGCGCCCATAGATTCCTATGTTATAGGTGCCGGATCGCACCGGATTCGGGACTGTCAGATTTTGTATGATTTTTTCACCGGAGCCCAAACCGCTGCTGTCTCAGTTTTTGTGCATGGTGAGAAACCAGATAAACCAGATCAGGCGCAGAAAACACAAAACCGGTTGGCAAAATAGAACCAATTCGGAACCATAAATCCAAACTCGGTTTGGTGCTTATATGATCCGCGCTACCGTTGGGATGAAAAGACCAGGGAGATGAGGCTCCTTCAAAAAAACTCCTTCATTTCCAAAGCGTTTCGGTGCCGTTCCTGCAACTTCCCCAGGTTACACGATTGTACCCTGAGGAAGGTGCAGGGACGGCACCGAAATGCGTAGGAAAAAAAGGAGCTTTTTTGTGACGAAGCCTGGTCTCCCTGGTCTTTTCATCCCAACGGAAGCGTGGATCATACAAGCACCAAACCCTGTTTGGATTTCTGGATACGACACCACTGTGCACATGGAGGTGCAGATCCAGCAGCAGCTGCCATGCAAATACACTGGTTGTGGGTCATCACAACCAAGCCAGGTGAGCACATACACTCACTGGAGGATCATCTTATCTAAACAATAAGACCCATTTGCGCCTCTTGTGTCTCCTTTTTATCTAAATTCGGAACCAAAGGGGTACACAGGAGGCAAAACCGGATCAAGTTGTGTCCAGTTCAAGTCGGACAGAACCTGACGCAAACAAGACCATGGTGTGAAGCCAGCCTTATAGCGCTTTAGATTTGTGTTTAAACAGGTAAAACACTTAGCCTAAGAGGATGTTAGGGTGTGCATGCAGGAAAAAACATTACCTAACTTGGAATACTCCTATTTTTCTTTTAGTTTATCTGTGAAGTATCCTTTATATACTGAGTTAGCTGAGAAACTCCAGGCAGCAGTGTTTACAGCATCTACTGAGCTGAGAAATTTATTCTCCACAGAGATCAGTAGGAAAACATACAATTTCAGATCCATTTCACCAAGATTTAGTCATTAAATATCACATAGGCTTTGTGGGAATTTTAACATTTATATAAACAAGTGTATAGTGAGATGAACATGAACAAAAATAATATTTTCAGCAGAAAATACAAAAAATGTATCATAGTCAGTGAATTCAATCAAGACATCGGCATGGTTTTTAGGAGAAGAGATACTGGGGGCGTAACCTATATAAATAATTGCATCTGTCAGATGTCATGATAAAATCAAGGCATTGGGAACTGAATCACACTGTTTTCCGTCATTTAAGGGAATATAAGAGGGTATGGTGCATTATATTGTATAATGCCACTTAGTAAAGAATGTTGATTCAAAATATGCTACCATCATGTATAAATATGCATATCATCATTTTGAAAGTAGCTGTGAATCATAATTTAAGGCCAATGTTAGCACCATTCAAGGCCAAAAGTATTGACACCCCTGCAATTCTGTCAGATAATACTCAGTTTCTTCCTGAAAATGATTGAATCACAAATTCTTTGCTATTATTATCTTCATTTAATTTGTCTTCAATGAAAAAACACAAAAAGAATTGTCCTGAAGCCAAATTGGATATAATTCCACACCACACATAAAAAAGGGGAGTGGACAAAAGTATTGGCACCCTTAGAAAAATCATGTGATGCTTCTCTAATTTGTGTAATTAACAGCACCTGTAACTTACCTGTGGCACCTAACAGGTGTTGGCAATAACTAAATCACACTTGCAGCCAGTTGACATGGATTAAAGTTGACTCAACCGCTGTCCTGTGTCCTTGTGTGTACCACATTGAGCATGGAGAAAAGAAAGAAGACCAAAGAACTGTCTGAGGACTTGAGAAACCAAATTGTGAGGAAGCATGAGCAATCTCAAGGCTATAAGTCCATCTCAAATGAATGTTCCTGTGTTTACCGTGCGCAGTGTCATCAAGAAGTGTAAAGCCCATGGCACTGTGGCTAACCTCCCTAGATGTGGACGGAAAAGAAAAATTGACAAGAGATTTCAACGCAAGATTGTGCGGATGGTGGATAAAGAACTTCAACTAACATCCAAACAAGTTCAAGCTGCCCTGCAGTCCGAGGGTACTACAGTGTCAACCCGTACTATCCGTTGGTGTCTGAATGAAAAGGGACTGTATGGTAGGATACCCAGGAAGACCCCACTTCTTACCCCGAGACATAAAAAAGCCAGGCTGGAGTTTGCCAAAACTTACCTGAGAAAGCCTAAAACGTTTTGGAAGAATGTTCTCTGGTCAGATGAGACAAAAGTAGAGCTTTATGGGCAAAGTCATCAACATAGAGTTTACAGGAGAAAAAAAAGAGGCATTCAAAGAAAAGAACACGGTCCCTACAGTCAAACATGGCGGAGGTTCTCTGATGTTTTGGGGTTGCTTTGCTGCCTCTGGCACTGGACTGTATGAACGTGTGCATGGCATTATGAAGTCTGAAGACTACAAACAAATTTTACATCATAATGTAGGGCCCAGTGTGAGAAAGCTGGGTCTCCATCAGAGGTCATGGGTCTTCCAGCAGGACAATGACCTAAAACACACTTCAAAAAGCCCTAGAAAATGGTTTGAGAGAAAGCACTGGAGACTTCTAAGGTGTCCAGCAATGAGTCCAGACCTGAATCCCATAGAACGCCTGTGGAGAGATCTAAAAATGGCAGTTTGGAAAAGGCACCCTTCAAATATCAGGGACCTGGAGCAGTTTGACAAAGAAGAATGGTCTAAAATTCCAGCAGAGCATTGTAAGAAACTCATTGATGGTTACCGGAAGCGGTTGATCTCAGTTATTTTGGCTAAAGGTTGTGCAACCAAGTAATAGGCTGAGGGTGCCAATACTTTTGTCCGGCCCATTTTTGGAGTTTTGTGTGAAATGATCACTGTTTTGCTTTTTGCTTCATTCTCTTTTATGTTTTTTCATTGAAGACAAATTAAATGAAGATAATAATACCAAAGAATTTGTGATTGCAATCATTTTCAGGAAGAAACTGAGTATTATCTGACAGAATTGCAGGGGTGTCAATACTTTTGGCCATGACTGTAAAGTTGTGGCCTAAAGACATAATCTTTTAGTTCTTGTAAGCTGATAGCGGAAGATATGCATTACCAAGATAGCAAGCCTCGATGATTGAGAAGCAGGCTCCAGCATGGATAGTGCTGAGAGGTTTTTTAAGGGCACACATTTGGGGTCCTGGTTTTAAGAAAGGCCAAAATGCTGGGTGAGCTACCTGTTCACCTACCTCCAGTTTCAGGGTTTGGAACTGCCTATAAAAGACAGTTCACTTGCCTTATTAGTATTAGGCTGTCTTCACACTTGCGTTTGTGTCTGCATGCGTATGGCATGCAGACGCAAACGCAGCCCATACTGATGTGAACGCAGCGGATGAGGCTACAATCCGCCTCCTTTAATTTAATCCTCACATATTTTTAAAAATAGTGTTATCTTTTGTGTTACAAATAGTAGTGGAGTCCCTTTGCTGTTCTTAGACAGCAAAATATTCTTCCTGGCATGATTAAGGGTTTGTTTTTTTCTTGAAGCAAGAAGGAAAAAAAGGAGAAGTGCACCATCTCCAGGAGTAAGAAAATGAAAGATATATTGATTAAAATCCATTTCTTTAATTAACTGAGGTGGAATTATTGTCTTTGAAAATGGTTAATCCTTTCTAGGACTTGAATTTCAACTCCGCCCTTCTATTGGCCAAATTGTTGAATGTATATATGATCTCTATTGAAATCACGGAATTTTTGCAAATTGTTGAAAGGATTTGAAGATACCGGAAATGTTCCGCGCTGACCACATGAGACCGACTTTGAAGAATTCCTTTATTCACCACCACACACAACACAATTGCCAACGTGTTTTGTAGCCAACAGGCCACTTCATTAGGGAAATAATGCCCTCATGAAGTGGCCTGTTGGCTACGAAATGCATTGGCAATCGTGTTGTGTGTGGTGGCGAATAAAGGAATTCTTCAAAGTAGGTCTCATGTGGTCAGCGCGGAACATTCCCGGTATCTTCAAATCCTTTCAACTGTTAACCCTACGGGATCTGCAGCGACCAGGCTCAAATAGTTGGTTGTGGCTACCCACAACCCCAAAAGGTGAGTGGGCTCCTGGGGTAAAATCTTGGTGTCCCTCGGTTATTGCTCTATGTGCGCTCCCCTTCTTATATTTTTAAATTTTTGCAAATTGAAAGAGAATTTTTTTCATTAACGATGGCTTAATGATTTCATGCACAATGCTCAAGCACTTTTGGACACATCTTTTAGCTGTTGAACCAATTCACATTGCACAATTATCAAGACCCAGGATCTGACAGATTATCAGCCAGTGCAGATGGCCTTTAATAATGCCCTCTATTTGGCCTCTCATACAGTAACAATTACCCCTTTATGTCCCCCACAAATCAATGATGTTTCTTATGCTCCTCATAGTATTAGTACTCTCAAGCAGAAATAGTAACCCCTTTTTGCTCCCAGAAAGTAATAGTTCCTTTTTTCAGATGATAGGGAAAAAATGGTGTGTCACAGTCCGCGCTGCCACGATCATCCACTCCAAAGAAAACACGTGAAGATGGAACTTCCACGAAATACTTTATTTCCTCCTGCCTCCTACGCGTTTCGGTGCCCTCCTGGCACCTTCCTCAGGGATCCCTGAGGAAGTGCCAGGAGGGCACCGAAACGCGTAGGAGGCAGGAGGAAATAAAGTATTTCGTGGAAGTTCCATTTTCACGTGTTTTCTTTGGAGTGGATGATCGTGGCAGCGCGGACTGTGACACACCATTTTTTCCCTATCATCTGATGTATCTCCACACTTGTGTGGACGGTGGAAGTCCTGCAGCAGCTATCTGGTAACAATCTTCATTTAACGCCTTCAAGCCAGTTGTGGGTTACACAGGTGCCCCAGGTGAGTGAATCCCTATTTTCACCGCTTACATACTCAGTGCCACATTGATAGGGCACTATTGCGCCTCTTGTTCCCCCTCCTCTTTTATCTTAATAGTTCCTTTTTTGTCCCTCTCACAGTAATTTTTCCCGTTTTGTGCACTCACCATGTTTCATATTTTGGTCATACAATAGAATATTTCAATGCCCATCTGAAATCAAATACTGTCAGCTCAGTGTGTTATAATTACTTGATAATTTGGTTAACCCTAGAATGCGCAACCATAGAAATATACACTTTCACATACCAGGGGCCTTTTAGGCCTGTGTGCAAATAACATGGAGTAACTCAAATAGAAATACTTTTCAAAGTTTATTTGAGATGTGAATATTTCAAAACATTATAATTATGTGCATAAAACAAAAAAATTAATTACACCGACTTAAAATGCCCAATATATGCATTCTATATAATTCTTTATTAAACGATTTTTTTTGTCTAAATGTTTTTTATATAAAAGTTGTAAACATGGTGCAGGAATATTTCTTTTCAAAAACTTTCCTTTTCAACTTTACTGATTACCCCAACAATTTTCACATATTATTTTTTCGGAAGAATTTTCCTTGCAGACATTTTGTCCACAAGTAGTACAGAAACGCTCAGATTTGCTTTCCTTCTTTGCTGGACAAATATAACAGCTCTTTCTTTTTTTTTTCTTGGCTCTGGATGTTCCTGAAAATGTATACCACATTGGATCATAGCTTCTGTAATTTGCCTTGGCAAGCATTTCGTGTTGCTTTGCTCCATCACGGTAGGCATCAAAAGTTCATAGCAAAGTTCTGTCAAGAATAGACGTCTCTTGTCCTTCCTGTTGGCATGGAATTCTGGAGAAGTTTCACTATGAACAATATACCGTATATACTCATGTATAAGCCGACCCGTGTATAAGCCGACCCCCCTACTTTTGCCCCCAAAACCTGGGAAAACCTATTGACTCGTGTATAAGCAGAGGGTGGACTCCAGCACAGGTATACAGCCCCCATCAGTATGGTATACAGCAGCCCCAGAGGTATATACATCAGCCCCAGTGGTAGTATACAGCAGCAGCCCCAGTGGTATATACAGCAGCAGCTCCAGTAGTTAGTATACAGCAGCCCCAGAGGTATATACAGCAGCCCCAGTGGTAGTATACAGCATCCCCAGAGGTAGTATACAGCAGCCCCAGAGGTAGTATACAGCAGCCCCAAAGGTATATACAGCAGCCCCAGTGGTAGTATACAGCAGCCCCAGAGGTAGTATACAGCCCCAGTGGTAGTATACAGCAGCCCCAGAGGTAGTATACAGCAGCCTCAGAGGTATATACAGCCCCAGTGTTAGTATACAGCAGCCCCAGAGGTATATACAGCCCCAGTGGTAGCTTTCAGCAGCCCCAGAGGTATATACAGCCCCAGTGGTAGTATCCAGCAGCCCCAGAGGTATATACAGCCCCAGTGGTAGTATACAGCAGCCCCAGAGGTATATACAGCCCCAGTGGTATATACAGCAGCCCCAGAAGTATATACAGCCCCAGTGGTAGTATACAGCAGCCCCAGAGGTATATACAGCCCCAGTGGTAGTATCCAGCAGCCCCAGAGGTATATACAGCCCCAGTGGTAGTATACAGCAGCCCCACAGGTATATACAGCCCCAGTGGTAGCATCCAGCAGCCCCAGAGGTATATACAGCCCCAGTGGTAGTATACAACAGCCCCACAGGTATATACAGCCCCAGTGGTAGTATACAGCAGCCCCACAGGTATATACAGCCCCAGTGGTAGTATACAGCAGCCCCAGAGGTATATACAGCCCCAGTGGTAGTATACAGCAGCCCCAGAGGTATATACAGCCCCAGTGGTAGTATACAGCAGCCCCAGAGGTATATACAGCAGCCCCAGTGGTAGTATACAGCAGCCCCAGAGGTATATACAGCCCTAGTGTAGTATACGGCAGCCCCAGAGGTATATACAGCCCCAGTGGTAGTATACAGCCCCCCCCCCTCCTTATCATGTCCCCCCCCAGGCTGCGGCAGCTGTCAAAATAACAAGCACTTTATACATCACCTTCCGGCGCAGCTCCTCCGCTCCTCCACTCGCCGGCTTCTTCTTCCTTCTGGTGCCGGCTTCAGTGACCGCGCGCAGGAAATGACGTCATCTCCTGCGCCCGATCACATGACGCCGGCACAAGCAGGAAGAAGAAGCCGGCGAGCGGAGGAGCGGAGGAGCTGCGCCGGAAGGGGATGTATAAAGTGTTTGTTATTTTGACAGCTGCCGCAGCCTGGGGGGTACATGATAAGGAGGGGGGGCTGTTTATTACTCTGGGGGAACTATAATAAGGAGGGGGGGCTGTGTAGTGCAATATGCACAGCATCCCCCCACCGCTGATGGACGGGGGGATGCCGTGCATATTCATTGCACTAATGAGGAGGCCCCACGCGACCGCCTGCGGTCACCGCGGCCCCCTCCTGCCTCCTCCAGCCCTCGGTCACAGCCCCCCCCCACAGCATACCGTATGACCCGTGTATAAGCCGAGGAGGGGACTTTTCAGCCCAATTTTTGGGCTGAAAAACTCGGCTTATACATGAATATATACGGTAGCTAATGAGGGCTGACACATCAAGGATATTATAAAAAATTACTACAGGCCAACGTTTTGTCTGCCTCCTGCACGAATCCTCTCCAATCATTGTATCCATCTTGTCCACACCTCCTTTTGTTTTATTATAATGCAGTATGATTTCAGGTTTCTGTTTCCTGTCATCAGTGTCAATACTTCCATCATGATGCATTGTACTCAGTAATATCACAGATTTTTCTTTCTTTGCTATATAAGGTACCATTGTCGCTTGATTGCAGAAACCAAAGACACTGTCATAGTCATAAAGTTTTTTTAACATGGGGCCCTATGGTAAACACTTGTGTTAACGCATATGTGTTTTTATTAAAAAATGACTAAGTCCAAAAAATGTCCAGGGGACAGAGGAGACACAAAATGCATCCTAAGAAAAACAGATTGGTCATGAAAAGCACTTCCAAAAACGGATTGCTATGTGTGACCCTAACCTAAATCAGACCATTCATACCATAATAGCTTGTAGAATCACACATCCAGAAAAATTTTATGCCATACTTGGCAGGTTTACTGGACATATACTGAATGAATTTGCAACGTCCCCTAAAGGCAAGACGTTGCTCATCCACTGTCACATTGTCATTAGAATGGTAAAACTTTGTACAGTTTTTGATGAAAAGATTCCAGATGTAGCTAATAGAGCTAATTTATCTGTTTCCAACCTTGCAGGACTTATCATCAAAATGAAGGCATCTCCGAATATTCTCAAATCTATTGACTGACATTGTAGCTTTGTAGTGTGGATCTAAAAAAGGGTTCAGAAATAATTCTCTGATTGGAACATCGTATGATTTTGTACACCCTGCCAGAAGAGTAAGGGCAATATAACCATATAGCTCCTCTTTCGTTATATTTTTCCACGTTTTTTTTTCTTCCTGAAGCGAAATGTTTTCCTTTTAAGTTAATGCACAAAACTACCTCATCTGCAATATCATCTGAAAAGAATTTTTAGAAAACATCTCTTTTGGACAAGAATTGGGGAATTCCTACAACGCCTTCAGCAACTCTCATAATATTATGTGATGGGGTGCATCCAAGAACCCCAGCAGTACTGTTCCAAAAAACATTACTTTTGGATGTTCTATTTGTACGTTCTGCTGGATCCACTACTTCTTCATCATCTGACGATGAAGTAGAGACATTAGCTGGTGACATGTACTCTTCATCGGACAAAGAAAGTTCACTGTCTTCATCACTATCAAAAATGATTGCCTCGATTTCTTGGTCAGTCAAACCCTTGGATGTAGACTGTGTAGACTGTGCCATTGTAACCTTAGATGTCAGTAAACTAAAATAAAAAAAAAAGATTACAACTCTTTGCTAGTGTGTGTGCTAAAGGTAAAGTGCAGCACCCCCCCCCCCCTCCCACTCTTACCTTCAGCAGGTCACTACTTTCCTTTAGGTGCAGTAGAAGCTTCTGGATTTTTGAAGCTCAGAAAGTTTATTTTTCCGAAAACAAGAAAGTGTGGCGCCCCTGCGACCAGGGTGGCCACAGGTAGGAACTGCAGCCAGGCAGGTAGAGACAGGTTGTTACACACACCTTCAAACACACACCCACGGACACAAGACCCAACCTGGAGCCCGGGACTCTAGGCAGGCAAGGGGTGGTAGGGCAATCAAAGTGGGTGGGGACGTAGGTCAGGCGACGAACCAGGTACAAAAGGGGAATACTAGGAGGAGTTAGTCGGTAGGCCAGAGAAGGCTAAGAAGTAAAGACCGAGTAGGCCAGAGTGAGCCGAGTAAAAAAGAACAGAAAGACAGAGAGACACCTCCCTGAAGGTCTTGGGTTCCCTGGAGGCGCAGAATCCTGCGAGTCACCTTTCCCTGGAGAGAAAGCCCGCTCCATAGACCGGGAGCAAAGGGAAGGAACAGACTGAGACTGGACCAATGCAGCTGGGTCCGAGGAAGACGGTAGCGCTGACAAACTACTGGCAGGACAGACTCCCCTGGCGTACCCAGGTAGTTACACGGGTAGGAGAGAGCCCGGTGATCCCTTGCAAAATAGGGAAACCCAAGGCTAGGCTGGGACCAGAGAGTCGGCTCTGGGTGACAGTAGCTACATGCCGGTACATGGACACACTGATGGGGAGACACAGATTCCAGGTCTGGTCACCCAACACACGGGCTGGAGAAACAGCAGCATATAAGACCCAGGCTTCCTGCCCATACACCAGGGAGAAGCCAAACAAGGGACCGAGCTGCCTTCATACAGCCCACGGGAAGAACAGAGGAGAGGAAAGCCTGAGTGAAGGGTTTCAGAGAGGTAACCTGGCTGCAGTGGGTTCAGTGAATGTCTGGAGTTAACTGTGGAAGTGACAGTAACTTGTACTGAAAGAACTTGTGAAGTAAAACCAGGTGAACCCTGCTCAAGTCTCCCGTGTGTGATTTCCTGCACATTGAACTGTATTACATCTTTACACCCTGTCAAGAGCAGCCCCGACCCATGGCGGGCTCATCCATCTAGCTGCAGCACCATTCATCCATTCTCCTGGCGGGAACAGCAGCAGCGGTGGTCCCCTCACTGACCACAACCCTTGGGTGGCATCATGATAATCTCTGTAAATACCCCCCCATTACTTGTGGGCTCGGGACACGGTCCGGACCAAGACTACCGTGATTCCCTGTGATACCCCGGCAATGAGTACCCTGTCCCATTGGGCTCCACAACTGCTGACTCTTCCTCCAAAGTCTCTTCAGCAAGTAGCACACAATGAACAGGATGTTGTCTGTCCTCCTGTTCCTGTATGTTCATGACCTGCGATGATGTCAGAGACGCATGACTTTGGGAGGAGCCTCCCTCCCAAGATCACATGACCATGTAGTCAGGCAGAATCCACACTCTTCCCAGCAACAGCAGAGTCATAAAGACTGAGTGATAAAGACAAAGTCTTCCCCAGCAATAGTATAGACAAAAAGACAGGATCACATGCAAACCAACTACAGGCCTAAAAGGCCCCAGGTATGTGAATACGGGTAGTCCCAAAAAAGAGTTGTTTTACCAAAATTCCTATAACATAAAAATATATGAACAACTGGAAATTACTAACAAGTATATACCTGAGGAATACCTAGAGTTTCAAAATTCTAACTAAAGTAATCTTGTAGAAAATAGAATACAAGTAACCTAGCAGGCTTGTGAGATCCAAGGTAGGGGGTTCTAGGGTTAACATTAAACTTGCTTGTAACTCAGAGATCTAGGGAGCAGGGTCAAAAATCTAAATACTGTGTCCTTTGCAACCATTTCTAGCTATGCTACTTATCTGCATTCAAGGTTGTCCTTTATTAAGACCTTTCCTTTGTTCAAACTATTTGAGTTGCATACTTTGTAAAAATTCCCTGAGTCTTGCTGACTCTGACACTTTTTTGTAGAGATATTCACATTTGTTTCTTTTGGAGCGCATTATGTGAAATTTTTGCTTGCACTGCAACTGAGTGCTTCTGCATCGTTTTCTAAGACATGCACTTTTATGCCTCCCAGATGCTGCCAATCACAGTATGACTGCTTCTGAGACTGATAGACTTCTAGATCAGCTGCTGAGCTATGATTGACAGCATTTGGGAAGGAAGGGTAAAAGTGCTCAACTCAGAGAAGATTCTAAAGAAATGCCCAGTTGAACTACAAGCAGAGATTTTGCATATTGTGTCAAAAGCAGTGTTGAATGAATAGTCAAATATTTGGGTTTGGATTATTCATACCGAATACCATGAACTACTAATGAACTACTACAATATTCATCATGACTAATGAACCTAATGCAAGTCAATAGGGAACTCGAGCATTTTTCTGGATTTCCCAGAAAGATACTTGAGTTCCCAATTGACTTGTATTAGGTTCGTTATTCAGGATGAGTACTGGGCTAGTTAACGGTATTCGGTATGAATAATCTGAACCCAAATAGTTTACAATTCGCTCAACACTAGTCAAAAGCAATGAATGTTAGAACCTGTTAAATGCACTATGGAGTTTTACAAAGTATTTAAAGCGAACCTGTCACAACCCCTGGACATCAAAAGCTATAATAGCCACCTTCTGCAGCACTAAGGCTGCATTCAGGGAAGGTGGCTATAGGCTTTTGATGCCCTATATACAGTTAAATATTCACTTATATAACTGCTTACAGTTTAGAAGACCTAAGACCGGGAGGCGGGGTTTCGCGCTCCTCCGACCCGCCCCCTCTTGTCAATCAGCCTGGTCGCCTGCTGCTGCCTCCCCTCACAGTCTAGCATGAACGTGCGCCTCCGTTCTCCTCTATGGCGCCGCGCATGCGCTGTGCGCCGGGTGTCCAGGAAGCCGTCGGGCTGCGCGCACAGCGCATGCGCAGCGCCATACAGGAGAACGGAGGCGCGCGTTCATGCTAGACTGTGAGGGGAGGCAGCAGGCGACCAGGCTGATTGACAAGAGGGGGCGGGTCGGAGGAGCGCGAAACCCCGCCTCCCGGTCTTAGGTCTTCTAAACTGTAAGCAGTTATATAAGTGAATATTTAACTGTATATAGGGCATCAAAAGCCTATAGCCACCTTCCCTGAATGCAGCCTTAGTGCAGCAGAAGGTGGCTATTATAGCTTTTGATGTCCAGGGGGGGTGACAGGTTCGCTTTAACTTAGATTTCCTTTTTTTGGTAAAGGGACAGGTCTTCTTTGAGACCAAAGCAGTAGCATGAACATGGATCCTGAATGGGAGCATGTGACCCCCCTACAATCCATTGTGCAGCTATGAAGAAAAAACTATGTTTTCGCTTAGAAGTAATGATTTATTTAAAAAATTATAATATAGTTTCTTGATCACCATAGTTAGGCTAAAATGTAGATATTATCTCCTTCATATGCTCAGAAATGAACATTTTTCCATTTGTATTGAAAGGAATATTGTTATTGTACAGTTTAGCCCAGTATGATATTTTTGTATGTTCAATAAGACTTTCAGCGGTGAACCAAGGAGAAAATATTCTAAATGTGTAAGAAAATGAACACAATGGAGCAACAAAGGACTAAGAAAATAAATTATTATTGTTTCTCACAGCTTCCAAATTGACTCTTCTCGCCATTTATCTAGTGCAGTTTAGAAAATGAAATTTTATTGTAGCTGGAAAGGGGACATCATAGCGTTTTTGCAATAGATTTCCCAGTGTTCCACAAAAATATTTACAACCCGTTGAAACTAAACATCTGTTCCTCAGCCAGGAATAACTATGGGAAATGTGGTATTAAAAATCATTCATCCTTGGAAGACAAAATTAGGACGTAGAAAGAAATAATACATTGAATCCAATGGAAGATAATATATCTTTCCTTTTCCATTCTTTATATAGTCTACAGTAAGTATACTCCACTGCACTTTACATAGATTGTAGTCATTCATATCACTTTGTGATTAGTGAATAGTAAGAAATTCGGCTTTTGGGTTGTTCTTACTGAATACTTTGAACTGTTTCAATATTCATCACAAATAATGAACTTAGGCTGCCTTCAGACTTGCAGATGCCTCCGCAGCGTTTTGCAGAGGCATCTGCAAGTATCTGCATGCAGACCGCGGCCCCTATGTTTATAATAGAGCGCACGGCGGTCTGCAGATGCTTGCAGACCGCCGTGCGCTCTCATTGCCCGCCATTAGTGATCTGTGCGCAGGCGGATGCCTGCGCACAAATCACACATTCTCGCCCGCACCAGGGACGCAACATCTCGCGTCCCTGGTGCGGACGAGAGTGTGTAATCTGTACGCAGGCATCGGCCTGCGCACAGATCACTAATGGCGGGCAATGAGAGCGCACGGCGGTCTGCAAGCATCTGCAGACCGCCTTGCGCTCCATTATAAACATAGGAGCCGCGGTCTGCATGCAGATACTTGCAGATGCCTCTGCAAAACGCTGCGGAGGCATCTGCAAGTCTGAAGGCAGCCTTAATGAAAGTAAAAAAATGTACCACAACTCTAGAGTCTGCTAAATTTTCCTGAAGGTCTTTTGCAGTCAAGCGGGTGTTATGAATCCACCCATAGCAATCCTACACTCACTGAAATATTCCTGTCTTCCAGACCTTACCTTGACCTCTACTGTTCCTGTTAACTGCCATTTCTTAATTACATTTCAAACTAAGTAAAAGACAACTTTAAAATGCTTTTCTATTTTCTTATAGCCTTCTCCTGATTTATTGGCCTCCACCATTTTCCTTCTTAGAGTGCTAGAAAGCTTCTTAGAAGAACCCAAGGCTGCTTTGGAGCAAGGTTAGAGGAGGAGGAGTTTTTATAAAGCTGTGGCATTACTTCACTTGCCCTTTCCTAACAATGATAGTGAACAAGCCATAGCCCTAACAGGCTAATTAGGGTAAGTGCACACATGCCGGGTTAGCATCGGTTTAGCTGTGTAAACCGCCGGTCGGTTTCCATAAGTTTTATGTAAATTTATGTTAATCCAAACCGGCGTTTGGATTAACATTAAAACCTATGGAAGCTGTGCACACACCGGCGGTTTATACATGCTCATCTGTTGCTAAACCGCTGGGTTCCCAGCGGGTTAGCAACGAATGTGCATGTTCAATAAACCGGCCGGTTATGCAGCGGCTGCAAGCGCAGAATCATGTAGCTTCCAGCCGCCACAACACCGCCACTGCTAACCCGCTGTGCACCCGCCCTACACCCGCCGCACATACCCGCCAGAAAGCCGGTGGACGGCTGCAGAGCTTCCTGTCGGGTCCGCCCAGCCGCCGCCGTCACAAACCCGGCATGTGTGCACATACCCTTAAGGTCTGAAACCTTGGTCAGTTTACTGAGCACACAAATTTCTAAAGGCGCCCAAACCTTTGCATCGTCCCAGGTTCATTTTTGCAATTTTGCAAATGTTAAAGAGAATTCTTTTCACCTAAAATACCAATGAAATGTGTAATCTTTAACTGTATGCCTGTTTAGGAATCATTTCATCTTCAACGTGCCTAACTATTTGCCATAATAGTGATTTTGACCAGAGGTGCCCAAATGTTTGCATGCCACTGAATGTCCATTTCTATCCAGCCTTTAACAAAGGATGTAAATTGATGAAGAACTGATACCATTATTTGCAGAGGGATCATTTCCAACATTCTGGTGCATCAGTTGGTGCACTTGAAAGGAGCACTTGCCAGAGGAATAGCCAAATCACAACATTTCAAGTATTGTTCAGACCGTGCTCCAAACCAGCACCTGGATGAATAGGGTGAAAAATGCTTATGGCAACTGATGAATTTTCCACATCAGTTCAGTTATTTTGCATAACAACATTAGCCTAATCACACATACATATGTGAACACAGCCTAAGACTAGTGATTCTGTTTTATGGTGGCAGGTTTAACAAAATTATGGAATTTGTCAGTTTTCCCATGGGTTTCTTCCAAGTGTTTTGGTATCCTTTTAAACTTCAAAAGATATAAATATTTTGCTTGGATTCTTATGAAATTGATTTGAAAGCACAAAATAAGTGCAGGTAGGAAAAGAATTTGTGTTATCTTTATTACCTATCATCAATGGCAAGATCAGGTTATTTTCACGGTGTATCTAAAAATGAGACAAAACAGAGCGCAATGGGTCTTATCGTTTAGGGAAAAATAATATTATTTTAATTGCATGTGCTCACCTGGGCCAGTTGTGCAAACTGTAAACCCACAACCAGTGAATGCGTTCATACAGCTGCTGCTGAATATGCACTCCTATGTGCAAATTGGCGTGTGTACAGATATCCAAGTAATAGTGCTTTTACGATCTGCGCTGCTGTTTCAGAAAAAAAGGAGCACACAAGGTCTTGATGCAATGACGTTTATTTCCAACGCGTTTCGGTGCTGTCCCAGCTCCTTCATCAGGGAGTCCTGAAACAGCAGCATGGATCGTAAGAGCATGATTACTTGTATAATTGTCACAATGTGTCTTGGAGTGACTGTGGAACAGTAAGAGACAATGAGCTCCGACTTTATCTCTGAAGCTGCAGTAACTAACCATAGGTTATCTCTATTCCCTGGATTACCAATGACAGTAAAGACACCTGGTTCTTCTCCCTTGCTATGAACCTAAACAATTCAGCTTTGATTCCTTCCCCCACCAAGGGAAGATAGGAACAGAAGTGCAATGGAAAGCAAAGACAAGACTTACAAGGGAAAACAAAAGCCCGGTCTCACTAAACTCACTCAGGAATAACACTACTGAAACAAAAGGTGAAAAGCCAGTCAAGGAAAGAAACTACACCAAGCAGCAAGAAGGAAGTAAAGGAATATACCAAACCACTCACAGCAACCCCTGTTAAGTCCGAAAGACTCCACCTCTCCAAATCAGAATAGATGAGATAAACATTGCACTACCTGAATAGGTAATATGCCCTTCGGTCCGGTGTGCATCCTGCCGCAGCTACCGCTGCTGATTATTCAGGACCACGGCTCGCAGGGAGCTAGCCGCAGTCCTGAATTATAACAGCAGTGTGCAGCCGCCGGTATCCAGTTTCCGTGCAATCCGGCCCCATAGGCTCCCATGTTAAGGGAGTGCCAGATTGCCCCTGAAGAATCCAGGGGAATCCGGTGGAATCCGGGAGACACCAATTAGGTGCCAATTGGTCTTTCCGGACACAAAAACGTTGCAAGCAACGTTTTTGGATCCGGGAGAAAAATCCCACTTCTCCCGGATTCTTCCGGAAAGATGTCAGCCGGATGGCAGATAACTGCCATTAGGCTCCATCCGGTCCCATAGGCTACTATGGGGCCAAAATCCGGTCCGGGGCTGTCACCCCTGACAGTGTGAAGCCACCCTTAGCACGCACAGTGTGGGTAAGGTGCATTTGTCTCCCTGGTTGCCCTCTGAAGCTGCTTGCTTGCTATACATCCAGGTTTATTAGTGTAGCAAGTGGTGGCTGCTGAATGTAACCAGGGAGAAGAATGCACCTTCCCACACTGTGTGCATAGCCGCACAGACACTGCATGCGCAAAATCAGGAATGTCGCCGCACATGTGTAGACTCATGGGTTCAGCTCAGACTGTGCTTGCTCTGACAAGCAAGTGCTGTCATTTAGAAGTTGGGGAAGTTTTGAAAATGCAAATCAAGTGACAGTGAGGGTGCACCGAGCCCTTAGTCAAACCAAGGATACAGCAAAGGCAGCACGGTGGCTCAGTGGTTAGCATGGCAGTCTTGCAGTGCTGGGGTCCTGGGCTCAAATTCCACCAAGGAATTGTTATATCCTCCCTTTGTTTGTGTGATTTTCACACCAAAGACATACTGACAGGATGTTTTGTGAGCCCCAATGGGAACAGTGTTTCTGATGTATGTAAAGTGCTATATAAATGAATAAATACTATTATTATTTATTTGCAAAATTTAACTTAAAGTCTTTCTTAGATGTTAAAATGAATAGTGCTAGTATCTTTTTTTATGATGGGGCTAGGTCCCCTATATTTCCTGTAGAAGTAGTTTAATATGCAAATGTATCTGATATTTTATGTCTACATGTCTTCCTTCAAGTGTATTATATATATTTTTTTTATTTGCACTGAAGGGGTTAAGTCATTTTTTGTAAAGCAAGTTAATATAAAGAATGTGCTAAAGATTCCAAGCTATTGTAGCGTGCAGATATAAAATATTCCCAATAGAGTTCCTCACATTAATATTCCAGTCACAGTTTGCATTAAAACCAGCTTATTGTTTTCTGTTTAAAAAGGATTTACTTGAACTTAGACTGTGAATATCTTTACAGACGCTTCCAATAAAACCACAAAGAAAAACACAAATAAACACCGGCTATTGTGGCTTTTTTCACTTGTTATTTTTATTGCTTTGCAATTCTAAGAAATATGAAGGACTTAGAC
Organism: Allobates femoralis; assembly: GCA_033576535.1. Taxonomy (NCBI): domain Eukaryota; kingdom Metazoa; phylum Chordata; class Amphibia; order Anura; family Aromobatidae; genus Allobates; species Allobates femoralis. The sequence goes on along the minus strand of JARQOC010000010.1, from coordinate 25,598,222 downwards.
AAAAAAAGAACAGTGATAAGAATAAGTAGCGCAATTATATAAGTTCTTAAATCTTGTATATAGAAATGACCTTTATCGGTGAAGGAACAAGCATATCATTCTGGACCTACTCCCAATAATATCACAGCTCCCTGTAAGAAGGTAAAGGACAATGATTACTAACATGTCATAAGTATTGGCAAATATAGTCCACCGCTCCTAACAACCCACTTAGACAAAATGGCCGGGGTTACAGTGGTGTATGGCAAGACTCTGCTGCAAGTGTGAGCCGAGTGTCGGTAACTCGGCTCCGATTCTCACATGCAAGAGAATCACAGGTGCGGAGAAGATGGAGAACTTAATTTCTCCATCTTCTCCAATGCCTGTCTCAGCTTAGATCAGACATCAAATGGGTGCCATCTAAGGGCAGTCCAATCTTTCATATGCACCCCTAGACTTGTATGGGGGTGTACGGTCTGAGATATGCTTGCAGCAATTTTTTTCTGATGACCAATTGGCATGAGAAAAGAAAGGTTGATTGGCACTGCTCCATTGTATAATAATGGGCCTTGTGCTATCCGATAAAACATCTCATTTATACACAAGTGTACCCTAATTCTGATATCCTCTTGCCTTAGGTGGGATATATTTTCAGATTTGTTCATCCTTACCTTTTGTTAAAGCGAACCTGTCACCCCCTCCAGGCACCTAAAGATAACATAGCCACCTTCTGCAGCACTAAGGCTGCATTCTGAACAGGTGTCTATAGCATTTATGCTCCCTTGATTCACTGAAATAAAGACTTTTATAAAATCTGTTTCAAACCAGATCCAAGACCGGGAGGCGGGTTTTCAAGTGTCTGTCTCCCTCCTCTGTGGTGTCAGTCATCCCTCTCTGCTCTCTGTGCACCGCCTCCAGGGCCATCTCCCTGCATTACAGAGCTTTGTCAGCTCTGCTACAACATAGAGCTGCTGTTATAGGAGACCCCACAGTAGTAAATCTAGCAGGAGGATCGTGAGCAGAACAGCAGACAAAGCACTGCCTGCTACGTAGCAGCCCTTGAGCTGAGCAGGTTTCACTTTCAGTTTCTTGTACCCAGCAGCATTGCTCCGTCCTCAGCCCCTGATCTAAAGCACAAACTCAACTCTGCTGCACTGCTGACAGCTCAGCTCAAGGGCTGCTATGTAGCAGGCAGTGCTTTGTCTACTCAGGATCCTCCTGCAAGATTTACTACTGTGGGGTCTCCTATAACAGTAGCTCTATGTTGTAGCAGAGCTGACAAAGCTCTGTAAAGCAGGGAGGTGGCCCTGGAGGCGGCACACAGAGAGCAGAGAGGGATTACTGACACCACAGAGGAAGAAGATAGACGCTTGAAAACCCGCCTCCCGGTCTTGGATCAGGTTTGAAACAGATTTTATATAAGTCTTTATTTCAGTGAATCAAGGGAGCATAAAAGCTATAGACACCTTGTCAGAATGCAGCCTTAGTGCTGCAGAAGGTGGCTATGTTATCTTTAGATGCCTGGAGGGGGTGACAGGTTCGCTTTAAATTTGAGTAAGCCCCAGTTCACATCTATGCCCCGGGTTGCGTTTTTCTGCGTTTACGTTTCTATGTGTTTTTACCGCTAAAAACGCATCCATGCGTGTTTGCCCCTGTAGAATTCAAAAAATGCATTGCAAATGCAAACAAAAATGTGGGCTGCTGTGTCTAGGGTTGCATTTGCAAAAACGCATGCATTTTGCATTTTTGCACATGCGTTTTCCATGCGTTTGCAATGTGTTTTACATTAAAATCAATGGGGCAAAAACGCACGTGTTTGGATGCGTTTTTAGCGGTATAAACACATAGAAACGCACGCGCAGCAAAACGCTGCCAAGGCTTAGATGTGAAAAGGGCCTAAGACTTAAAACATTAGACAGTCTGCAATTCACCACTTTATTGTATATTATAGACTACTGGTGGACATAGACAGATGAGTTCCCTATTCAAATATAATATATGGGCCCTGCGCAACCAAACAGCCGATCAAAATGCAGAATTCTACCTGCTTTGGTAATGTAAGTGACCCCCTCTTCTCTTACACCCCTGAGCAACAGTACAGGTTGCACCATTGATATGTCCACCTTGATTATAGACAGGCTTCTAAGCAGTGGTGGCCCTTTATCCATCATGAGCGCTATGCTTTCAGGGTGACCAAGTATGTGAACATCTCTCTGATCCTCAATCAGAAGCAATCATTTTGTACTGCAGAGGAAAGGAAGGGTTGTAGCATGTCTTCTTCTCTCTCTCTGTGTTGGTGCTTCGTAGTACACTCCCTCCATAGTGCCTCCAAAAGTCAGGCAAGTAGAGGACAGTGTAAAAAAATAGCTTTATTTTTATTAGCATTGGCTGCACCACCCCTCGAAACTACCAACCTAAGCAATGGACCACTAGCCTAGTGACAAATATGCTAAATTTTGATATCACAGATCTCTCATTCAGGTTAACACTATGCGCAAAATTTATATATAATCAAAATACTGGACCCATTATAAAACTAAGCACTTACAACTCTATGGTTGTTGTAATAATCCAAGCATATGCCTATCACACAACAAGAGATTTCCACTGGAAAAAACTTTAGTTCCAAGTTCTTAAATTATATAAATGTTCATATAATAAACAGAGCTAGAAGAGACAATAGCATAGATAGGGTCTTATCCTTTTAAGGAAAGAAACCTTTTAAAAAAGGTACAGAGCTCACCTGCCATGATTGTATAAGCAAACAGAGTCTGTGGAGCCTAGGTTAGGAGTTTCAAACACAGGACTATCCAGATATCCCTCCAGGGAAGGACCCAGCTAAGGGGTGGCTCCTTGCGGAGACCACCATAACCACCATGTTAAGTGGCCCTTTTAGTCAATACCCATCTCTTTTACAAGTTCAGAGATATGACAAGAGAATACCAAGGCCAGGTATCCATCCACAGACAGCTGTTTTGGGGTGTTGCCCCTCATCAATGTGGAGTAGGATTCTGTCTAGGTGGGAGCAAGGCCTAGTAGACCAACATCACAAAGCAGTCACTCATCTCAGGGAGACCAGTCCAAGAAAACACCCAAAGCGCTGGCCAAAGCACTCAACACAGTGAATTCCAAGGCACTGGTCTCCCTGAGTCAGTGGATGCTTTGTGATGTTGGTCTACTAGGCCTTGTTCCCACCTATCCAGAATCCTACTCCACATTGATGAGGGGCAACACCCCGAAACAGCTGTCTGTGGATGGTTACCTGGCCTTGGTATTCCTTTGTCATATCTCTAAACTTGTAAAAGAGCTGGGTATTGACTAAAAGGGCCACTTAATATGGTGGTTATGGTTTTCTTCGCAAAGAGCCACCCCTTGGCTGGGTCCTTCCCTCAAGGGATATCTGGCTAGTCCTGTATTTGAGACTCCTAACCGAGGCTCCACACACTCTATTTGCACATCCATCATTCCCAGGGGGCAATGCGCCTAGGAATTCACTGTGTTGAGCGCTTTAGCCAGCTGCCCACAGCGTTTTCTTGGACTGGTCTCCCTAAGTTCAGTGGATGCTTTGTGATGATGGTTGTATAAGGTCATAACTACCTATGTCAATGGTTCACCATGACTGCAGCAGCCACCTCGAGAAAATGAACTTCAATGAACCGGTAGTAGAAAGACTACCAAATCCGGGATAATTTGAGAAGGTCATTTTTTTTATTAACTATTACATAAAAGATCACCTTCACAAATTATCCTGAATTTATAATTAACCTACGACAGCATGTTGTTGGCACTCTTTCTACTACCGGTTCACTGAAGTTCATAATTGTTCTTATGTGATACAAAACTATGATGGGAAAGTTTGTAACTTTGCAATGCAAAAAAAAAAACTCTTTATTTTCTTAAATCTTTAGAAGAATGGATGTACATCTGTGATTTTTTTTCCTGATGAAGGGGCCAGAGAACCAGAAATGCATAGAGGATAAAAATCACAATCAATCCACAAATTTTTGGATTGTTATATATGGTAGCGCCAGGGGCTGGCTGGTGACTCCAAACCTGGGTGGCAGATTTGTTCTGCCAGCCCTTAGGTGAGGAGCGGGGGGGGGGGGTTTGGGGGGGGTGCTGTCAGAGTTTTTTGTTGGCTTTGGGGTGGGGGGAGTGTGGTGCTGTCACAGTCACTCACTGAGCTGCGGGATCAGGGCGCTGGCCGCAAGGCACCGCGTCTGCCGCCGGCCCATTTCTGTGGGGGGCGGCCCTAGATAGGGGCTATACCACCAGCCCAGGGGTCACTTGCCCCCTGCCACCTGGGCCAGTCCACCCCTGGGTAGCGCGTTCAATACTCCCTTTCTTTTTATTGCTATTTTATTTCTTAAATCTTTAATACTCCTCAATTTGTATACCGATAATGACACTTTTTTTTGTGTAAAGTAAAAGACTATTGTATTAGGAATAAGTTAGAAAATTCCAATTTATAGTCAAGAAGGGACATTTTATAAATTCATCATAAAACTCTATAGACTTGTGAAACAAATATCACTTTATCCATCTATTGAGCCAATTCATTTACAATACAAACCTCAGTCAATAATATGTCACGATTGCCAAGAACATAAAACTGGATTAGTTAAACATCTAAAGCTGTTTATCTCATCCAACATTTTTTGCATAACACAAGCTAGAATTAAATATTAAAAGAAAGTCTGTTACATGTAATCTATAAACATTTATCGATTTTTGGAAATGGCTTCTAAGCTTTGTACGAGCACAATATAAATTGATTGTAGCAAACATGTTTCATAGACTTCCAGATCTGCAATAAATATAGAAGCCTTGAATTACTGGCTGTTATTTTCCAAGCTACAAAGATGAAATTGATTGATGCTTTTAGAATTCTGAAAAAAAGAAATATCATGGGTTTTATTTGACATTACTCTTCTGAAAATAATCTGTATCAGTATTTAAAAATTAAGTCATGAAACATTTAAAATAAATATATTCACATTTACTCTCAATGATAAATTACTGGCATGAAAAGAAGAGTAATGTACAAGATGATGAATTAAACAAATAAAGTTTACTGAACAGAGAACATTTAGTACCCACAAGTTTAACTTTATTGTTCAATAACGTGACTATTTTAGTTGAACATTTATGATGAGCAAGCACTATAGTGCTCGGGTGCTTGGTAGAATGTTGGATACTCTGTCAGGTAACAAGTATAATGGAAGTCAATTATTGAAGGGCAGTCCGTCTCTCCACATAAAGCCAGCAAAAACAGAATCTTTCCGGGGAGCAGGGACCGGCTTGTAGATCTTGCCCTGGGGGGGCAGTCTACTCTTTCTAGCCCGATCCGAAGTGAGGACCGGGTAGGTATTGATGTATTGATGCGCGGGGGGGGGGGGGGGTGCTAGTAGAGCAAGCCGGGTGAAGAGCGGGGGGGTTGCGTTGTGTGCGGTCTGCTTCACTCACCAGCCTCCTCCGTGCTGTCAGCCGCGGCACACCGCCTGCTTCAAGGGTCCCGCTGTAATTGCAGCAGCTGTGCCCGCAAAGCATCACTGCGCAGCCGCTATCATTACAATGGGCGGCCCCAATGTGGATAAATACCACCGGCCTGGCGGGCAGATGCCTCCCTGCCACCTGGACCAGTCCGCCCCTGCCAGGGAGGATGTTTTTTTTTATGCAACATCCGGACATGTTGATTTTACGCCTAGTGAGAGCCCTTCAGAGAGTCAAAGCGGCTCCCACCGGGGTGTCAGCTCAAATCATTCATTGAAGGGAGCCAGTTCCTTGTGCTGGATGGTTCACAAATGACACATATGAGTACCCGCAATACTTGATCAAGGACAGAGCATATCTGGCCACCCTAATGCCCGATTGAGTATCGTGGGCTGGCGAGCACACTAGCTGATCATTAGTTAACAATCAAACTCATAGTTATTCAGATGTCTATTTTGTCAACTGTATGTCATTTCATATGCCAGTCATATGCATTTCTTTAGTGGTAGAGTTATACATACCCCTACAGGAAAGATTTTGATATGTTTCATCATTTACCATTTTTTTAGATAATAGAAGTATCCTTTGACTGTGGAGGCAACATATTGCTAAGGCAGAACGTCAATGGCTCCAAATTATAGGAGTATAAAGGTAGGGTCACAAGTACATTCAATATTACAAGTTTTGTAGATTAGATTTGGTTAAAAAAATTATCTCGACTTTTCTGTTAATCTAATAAAGGCCAGGGTCACATATACCATCCGTTTTTGGGCTAAATCCATTTTTGGGAACATTTAGGACATTTTTTTTCAAAGTCCAAAAATGCATATTCGTTAACGCATGTGTTTTTATGCAGCAGCCCAAAAATGCTGCTAGCAGTGTTTTTGGGGTGCTTTAAAAAATGCATACTTTTTTTTAACATGGGGCCCTATGGGAGACGCATGCGTTAACGCTTGGCACATATAGGCATCATGCGTTAACGCATGCATTAACGCATTCATTTTTTGGGAAAAAATTACTAGGTCCCAAAAATTCCAAAAAACGACCTGGACCTCAGGGGACACTATTGACACCCTTAGAAAAACAGATCTGTTTTTCTAAGGGCTCAAGAAAGCGGATTTGTATGTGTGACCCTGGCCAAACTGAGAATTTTCTGGCTGCACGTCTTGGAGGAAAATCCATGGTGCACCCACTGTGGTGTATGAGAGACATTTTCCATTTCTCAGCCATTTACATATGACACTTTATTTAAGAAAGAAAACAAACCAGTTTGCCAACACCTGATGTATACTTTGTGCCAAAAGAGGGTAAAGAGCAGGGGTGCATTATGCATTTCACATGAAAGAGAAATAAAATTGTGCAGCATCAAGATTAAAATGATTTCCAGCTTTATAATGGCAAGTCATATTTAGGACTTAATGACCAACATAAAAGCAAACTACAGAAAACAAGGGCCCTGGATTCATCGAGTTTGGCAGATTTCACATCATCTTGATGAGGGTAAGTTTTGGAGCTATACACTCCCAATTCAGTAACATGTGCATGCTTCTTACTGGATAAGCAGCGCCTGACAAGTGGCATGTGCTTTTGTGCATTTAATCAATAATCTTATTCCAATGCAAGATTTGAGTTCACTGAATGAGATAAAAAACTTAACTTTTAATAAGATAAACTATATAAGTATAAATATAACAAATAGCAGGAATCCAAGAGTAAAGTGCGCCACAATACTATTTCCTGGTAAGATACTAAGAACAGATACAAACAAAAATGCGAACCTAACGTTTCTATGATAACATAAAATATAGTCTAAATAATGATATTTGAGAGGCAGAATAGTGGGGCACCGATCACTTAAGATCCAAAGTAGCGGTATCAGCAGTGTCAACTGCAGCAGAATCGGGGTGCACAGTCTTATAACAGCCTGAGAGGTAAAATCACATTGAAGAAAGAGGCACTCACCCGATGATAGTTGTTCCTCAATGGATGACTTTAATCAGCATTAGGGTACACGGTGCTGGGGAGGCGGTGTCAGAGGTGCAGACGACAGCACCGTTTCGGATCAACTGATCCTTCGGCTGTTCTTGGCTCTAAATAAAGGCCTCAATGCATTTTGTAACTGAAAAACCAGAAACTCATTAGAAGAGACAGTTTGAGATATGCAGTAGGGAAAATAAGCATTGATACACTGCCGATTTTACAAGTTTTCCCACCTACACAGAATGGAGAGGTCTGTAATTTTTATGGAAGGTACACGTCAACTGTGAGAGATATAATCTGAAAAAACTAAGAAATTCCCTTTGTATGATTTTTACATAATTCACTTGCATTTATTGTATGAAATATGTTTTTGATACAATAGAAAAACAGAACTTAATATTTGTTACAGAAATCTTTGTTTGCAATTACAGAGGTCAAAGTCTGATATGTTCATTATATTTATAAAATGATTTTGACAGTATAAAGTGGTTATGTGTATATGATGCAATGGCGCAATTTTTCTTTTCTAAAGAATTTGTGACATGGATTGAGTTTTTCTATCCAAAATACTTTGCTAAGATAAGTCTGAAAGAGCATAAGTCATAATTTTAGTTCCAAAGAATAAAATGGAAGACTGCCCTTCGGCAGCGAAATACATCAACACTGTCTCCCCTTCTTTCTATATTGTAATAATACAGAGAAAACAAGGCACTCCTGTGTGAATCATTACCTACAGTGTGCACTACAAGAATGTGAATTTTTTATGCTCACCTCCTAAGGTTGTGCTAGCCGACACAACACAGTAAAGTCACATGGGAGATCGTGTCGTCGCTGATGCTCCAGAGGCGCGGCGCCGTGATGGTCTCCTCCCTGCATTAATCTTCCTACTGCAGATGGAATCCCAGGCAGCATGAATGTGGTAATCTAGGTGGATTTGGATACAGGGTATTTATTAGGACTCAGAGTCCAGTGCAGCACTTGCATAAGGAAGATATTGCTAAACTAGAGCGGGTACAGAGAAGAATGAACAAGGTTATTAGTGGACTCGGGGGTCTGCCATACCAAGACAGTTTATTAAATTTGTAGTTGTTTAGTTTTGGAAAACAAAGGATTTGGGGTGATCTTATTACTATGTACAAATATATGAGGGGACAGTACAGGGACCTTTCTAATGATCTTTTAATTCTTAGTCTTGCGACTGGGACAAGGGGGCATCCTCTACGTCTGGAGGAAAGAAGGTTTAATCATAATCACAGACGTGGATTCTTTACTGTAAGAGCAGTGAGACTATGGAACTCTCTGCCGTATGATGTTATAATGAGTGACTCACTACTAACATTTAAGAAGGGCCTAGATGTCTTTCTTGAAAAATATAATAGTATAGGTTATATACAGAAGATTCTTTGATAGGGCGTTGATCCAGGGAATTAGTCTAATTGCCGTATCTGGAGTCAGGAAGGCATTTTTTCCCCAATTTGAAGCTTAGTGTTGCCACATGGGTTTTTTTTTGCCTTCCTCTAGATCAACATGTTAGGCTATGGGTTGAACTAGATGGACTTAAAGTCTACCTTCAACCTAAAAAACTATGTTACTATGTTACCGCAATCCCAGGAAAGAAAAAATAATATTATGCCAAAATTAAAAATAAATGCGGTTTTAAAGGGTGCCTCAAAGGACTGGCCAGTGCATTCTATTGCCACAAATATAAATGTAATTATAATTACAATAATTAATATACAATGCATTTCAGGGACCTGATGAAGTCCAAGTTACCTGATGAAGGGGAATGTTTTGTCTCTGAAATGTGTTGTATATTAACTATAATTACATTTCTTTTTTGTGGTAATAGATTGCACTGGCCAGTCCTTCGAGGTGCCCTTTATACCACATTTTTTATTTTGGTATAAAACTTCTTTCTATGTTGGTCATTAAGCCAATACCCTATATGATAAGACTCGACAAGTCAATCATTTGAATCAGTCCAGTAAACAGAGATTAGAAAATATAATTTACTCTGATAACGGTAAAGTAACAAATTGCGTTTGTTGATAACTAGAGATGATTGAACCTCTTACAATTCAAATATGTCACATCATATTTTCCCAAAAACTTTGATTTGTGGGGAATTTTAGTAGAAGTGAATCTCAAATAGTTCTATTGTCTCAGAATAAGTGTAAAGAAGAAAGAGAGAGAGGGAGAGGTTGAGTAAATGGGAAAAAGAGAGAGTGAGGCAAACAAAGTAACACATTTTTTGGTCTGGGGAACTAGCTATCTACCTTATGGAGAGGAGTTTCCCTGCAGCCATAAGGAGACAGGTAAGTTGATCAGGAAATCTTAAACCCTGCAATGCTCTCTGGGAAATATGCAAATTGTCACTTCAATGAAGAAGTGGATGAACTCTAGCGCCATCTTTAGGTAGCAATCCTCAAAGTCATAGTCGACTCTTTAACAAGTCTTTTAATATGACCAAGGATTTGTGCCCGATCAGAACCCCAAACTACAGACGCTTTGGAAATTCAACTCCAAACTCAATTTTCCAAAGAGGGATCTGAATTTCTCTATTGATAACATTAGTTGGTTAGCTTTGTTAAAAAGTGTATTTGTACCTAATGTGTTTTAACAATTATCAATTCATCAATTTGTCTAAAGGAGGTATATTTAAGACACTAAGTTGTTAAATTAATTAATTTGGAACAGAAAAAAGAGTTAAACTAAAACTGTTGCAGAGTTCAGGATCAAAGGGATGTTTGGATTGTATCTGTACTTAATATCAACATCGACTAAAAGACTTTGGGATAAACAATAATTTGGTAAAACAATAAGGTAATCAGAAGATGAGCAACACATTTGAGCTAGTAAAACTAATAATGTAAAGAAGATTTCTGTTGTTATTGAATTTACAAACTTGAGGGAGAGCAATACTTTTGTAGAATTATATTAAATAAAAGATAAAATAAAAAAGAATTAGAAATATAGAACACTTGTTTCATGTCAGAGAAAAAGCTTTTGAGTTATTGAAAAGAGAATATATTGCAAGACAATTATAACTCTGTAGATTTATGTCAATACAGTAAATCACACTTACTCTAACTTTAACTAAAAACGACATTTTTGTATATTTACTTTTGCAGCAATTGATAATAGAAAAGCAAAGGTAACGAAGAAAGAAAATAGGAAATGTTTTTTAAAGGTTTTAAATCACAAAAACTTAATGTATGACACAATAAATCATTATTCACTTTATTTCATATAAAAAATAAACTTGCAATGATATAAAAAACCAAACCTGTAAATAATTGAGATTTTGGGAGACTTTTAAAATTGATTTTAAATTGCTAATTAGCCTTTTTCATACAATATAGAATTGTTAATAGTTTATAAGTTTGGAGTTAGAAGATTCTTAAAGAACCTTAATTCGTAAAGATTGGAGTTAGAAGTTCTTTATGAAGCCTAAAATGTCAAGTACAATTAGTAAATAAGGATCATGAGTTAAAGACTTGTCCTAAATTTATGAACTACTTTACACATGTCATTCAGATTTTTCAACAGATCTATGGTGAAGAATAGTGTTCCCCAACCTGCAACTCCACCAGCTATTGCAAACATATCTACAGTATCTGATGCAACCATAAAAAAATAATTTGACAAAAATGATTGTCGGAATCAATTTAAAAATATGTCACTAAAAAGATGTGGAATGGATTAGTGTCATGGAAAATTTTAAGATGATTTATGTAGCAAAAATACACTTTCAGATATGTTTTTCTCTAGAAGCAGAATAATGGCCACTTTACACGTCCCAACATCGTTTCGATATGTATCCAACGGCAGGGGGCGCACACTTTTTTGCTGTAATCCAAGATCGCATAGGAGCTGTCACACAGGAGATATCGGCAGGCAACACAACTGCGATGTCTACGCCCCCTTGTACGAGTGACCCAGGATACGACCATTTAACATGGGAGTGAATAGGGGAAGTTGCTCTCCAAGTCGTGTTGGGCTGGCACACAGCACGATCCTGCAGATCGTCCATTCCAATATCGGGCAGTTGGAGAGCCTGCTCATTTCTCCCCCGATATCGTTTCTCTTCTGCGTCGCATTGCACATTTACACCATACAACGCACGAACGATATCGGCGCCAACGCACGATGTCTTTTTGTCGAAGTTGGACGACGATATCGGGACGTGTAAAGTGGCCATTAGACATAGGCATTTTCAATGTAGAAACTGTTCTATGGCTTAATCTGCCTGCAGACTTTACAGTCTGGACATTACGAAGCAGTTGACAAATTACCTTTAAATTTTGGAAAATTGTAGCTGCTATTTAGAATATACTTTTTATTTTTGGAGAATATTTTTTATAAATCCATGGATTTTTTCTTGTTCTAAGTACATTGAATGAACATATAAAAATACAAATATTTATCTATAAACTTTATATAAAATCACAGATAACCTATTTTTATGTTCCTGATGTATTACCCAAAACTAAATTAGAGCTTGTAAAATGTAGTTAAAAAAATATATTCTTCCAATTATCTGAAGATTGACAGTTTTACGATGGGGTCAGTTCAAGTGTGTAAACGTCTCTTGCAATGTCTATTAAATAAATGTTCACACCAATTAAATTTTTAACAAATTGCACAGGGATACGTATTGATTGACCCACTTTGGTTGCTTTACTAATCCTGACTCAATCTTAGTAACAAGTAAATAAGTAAATTGATGTTCTTGTCCCATGACATTCAGGTCTGTATGTTTATTCCTTTTATTTCTAGATGTTATTAGGATAACAACAATAAATTTAGGTTTTCGTTTAGATCATCTAGTAGCTATCATTATATACTTGTCACCTATGTCACCTTACAATATTTAAGGTAGTTGATCATTGATTGCCCTTGCATATATTCAAAATACCCGCTGTTTTAAGACCATTTTTTTATTCCATTGGATAGATGAAAACATCATAAAAGCAAAAAATAATGAGCTGAGGAAAACAATCCCAATAAAACTACCCAAATTACTAATTTGTCAGATTGATTTTCTCATTGAAAGACAAAGAAGTACAGAGGAGGAAATTATTGACCTTTTATTAGAGTTCTATAAAATGAGACAAATTTTAGTACTGACCTATTTTAAGTAAATCATGTGTGACAGTTTTTCACAGATCACTTCAATAAAAAGTGAGTTGGGATTAGTGTGAAAGGGCATTACCTCCATTTCATTCATTATTATATTGATTTGTGTGGTAAATACAACACAGGTTATGATTGGAGTCATTTTCTTCTATGAGTTATTTTTCTGCACTCAAAAATGTCCTTGTGGGTGCATCGGTTAAAGACATTACTAAAGATGGGCAAACATTTTGAAGTTCGGATTTGGTTTGGTTCTCCAAACAGGCATATGTTTGTCGAATAGATTGGCGAACAGTTTGCTGAATTCTGAACACGCTTTTGAATATATTCGGGGCCAGCACTCCTTCCCAGCATGACACCTCCTCCTCCAGAGGTCTTTCGCTGCAGCCGCAGCAGTCCACAGCTCGCACGGCCGAACTGGGTGGTGAGGATGTTCTCCCTGCTAATCCGCAGCCGACTGTCCTAGTGCTCAATTCCAGTGTCGCTCATTAGACACATGAATATTCAGGAAACAGAAAGAAGTGGAGGATTGTACCCACTGAAGCGCCAATAGCGGCGCGAAACGCCATTGTACTACCACCCCCCATCCTCCCACCCGCTACCCACACCCTACTATGTGCACCTGGGCACAATAAAACCGCTGATCTGATTTGATAAGTCCTGTGTGCGGCTTCTTTCTGTTTTCTGAACGTCTGAACACCATTAAAATCAAAGGGAGGCATAATCAATGAAGCCCCACTTTTTTGGCACTGACATTACCTTCCTAGATTATTGCTTACCAAGTTTCAACACTACTGTCACCTACCTGTTTTCCCCATTGATTGGTTAAAGTCAGACTTAACTCCATCCACCCTCTCTGCTAGCGTCTGTGATTAGTTGACAGCATGGAAACCAAATTGACATCAGATTACTGTAAAATTAAATAATAGAAAAAATTGGCATGGGATCCCCCCACAATGTTGATACCAGCTAAGATAAAGTGCATGGCTGGGAGTTGGTATTCTTACCCTGGGAAGGCACATAGTTATTGCCCTTCCGCAGGGTAAAAATAGCAGCCCACAGCTTCCCCAGAATATGGCACATTCATTAGAAGTATCATATCCTGGCGCTTCATTCAGGTTCATCCCCCTGCCCTGATGCGGTGACAAACAAGGTAATAGTAGGGGTTAATGAAAGATGAGTATTGTCCTCTGTTATCAACTCCTTGATTGGTAATGTTGAGACATCTATGAAACCCCCACATTACTAATCCAGAGAGTAAATAGTAAAAACAGAGACTTCGAAAAATCCTTCACTAGAAATAAAACACACAGACAAACCACTTTCACCCCATTAATTAAGCCAAAACATACCCAGATCCGGTAGTAATCCACACAGCACAAAATCCACTGAAACACACTAGGCACAGCTACATTGCTATGACAGAAATGTGCAGCTGCATGTATTTCTATGGAGCTGCAAGCTTCTATCCAGAGAGTGGGTGGCCATAGAGGGTGATGCATGTGAGACTCAAGCAAGTTTCACATGTCTGCCACCCAGTGTAACTCCAGCCTCACACTGAACCTCAGCTGTGAGCGGTGACTAGAGATGAGCAAACCTCTTGAAGTTCGGGTTCGGTTGTCTAAATGGGCATATGTTCGCCGAACTTCCGAATCCCATTCAAATCAATGGCAGGCAAAATCAAGGGCCTAGAAAACACCTTCAAAGGGGCACAAAAGCTGCCAAACACAGCTCAAACTGTTTAACAGTGGAGCACCATTGTTTTGGCACATACATTATCTTCCTACACTATTACTTAGCAAGTTTTAGCACAGATGTCACCATGCTTCCGGGTCCGCTAATGAACCTCAGACATATTCACTGCTTCCTCCTCCTCTGATTGATGGATTAAAGACATACTTAGGGCCTACCAGCCTCTCTGCCGGCATCTATGATTGGTTGCCAGTGCGGTAACCAAACAGACATCAAAATACTCTTTAGTGTAACATGAAAGGCAACAAAGGATGCAATCATACAATATATAGGGTGTGGGATATTATATAGTTGTTTGTCATTTATCTATCTTTAAATCTAGACCAAAAGAAAGCACCCCTCTTTATGAAGTGAAAATTTTAAGCCTTCATTCGGCCATCAAGTGTGTACAGGGTGATGTTTTGGTGACTGAAACATCGCCCTGAACATACTTGATGTCCAAATAAAGGCTTAAAATTTTCACTTCACCAAGGAGTGCTGCTTTCCTTTTCTTCTGGTCTGTATATGCACAATTGTTCCATCTAGCTATAAATCTATATCTACTTTACGTCCATCTATCTACCCATTCATCCATCCACCAACTTGAACATCTTAAAAGTAGAGTGATCTTTTAAAAATCTTTTAAAAAAATTATCATGTTGCAGCTGCCCCAGGACTGCACCCCCATTAGATGTGCCACTCCTAATGCTTGTCCTGGCTCTCTCGCTGCCCAAGAGCAATGGAAAACAGGGTATTGGTATTTGGAGTTGATGACAGCTGTGTAATTTCAGTGGCAGCAAGGTCACAGGTTAGTAATCTTGAGGAGTCAATCAGATACCCGATATTACTAAACCTGAGTGGCATCAGTACTTGTAACACTAGCTGTCTAGCTAAAGCAGCGATATCATGCGAGATGTAGCGTGCAGGTTAAACTTTGAGCCTGAACTGCAGTAATCTTTTGACGGCACCACTTGTCACACTTTCATCAGTGCCTGCATGCCTGCTTTTACAGCATATGGCTGCTTTCTGTGAACATGACCCCCATATGCTTGTAAGAGGATCCAGGGAGAGCCGCAGTTGTGGTGGAAGGGCTCAAGAATTCCTCTTGCCCCCTGAATACCTACACAGAGATGTCTAGGGCATGGGTAGGCAACTCCATTTCTCAAAGGCTGGTAACATTGCACGTTTTCAGGATTTGCTTAGCACTGCACATGTGGTAATTTAATCACCTGCACAGGTGATAATTCCACACTTTGTGCCATGCTAAGTACATCCTGAAAACTGTATTGTTGCAAATTTCCAAAAAATTCATGTTGTTACATTATATAATTTTTCAGATTTATGTTACACAAACACTGATCATTTTAAAAAAGGCACTTAGCACAGACTATTCAAAATAAGTCTAAAATACACACATATAGAAAGTAAGCCCTACAAGGATCAGAAGATTAAATAAAAATGGGGTACAGGCCATCAAGATAATGGGGCACAACGCATTAAGAACACAGCCCATCAGGGGTACATAGTCCATTAAGGGCTTTAAGATGTAGCCCGAAGGCTGCAGTCCTGCAAATACAGCAGGGAAAAGTGCAACTGGCATTAAATTTGGGTAGGGAAAAAATTAAATTAACAAAAAAAACTGACCTCTCTCTTGTCAGAGCTCAAAACAAAAACAGTCCTTATCCAACCAACAGGACAGCTCCAGGACTAACAGTGAGACTATCAGCCTGCAACATTACATCCTGCATGATGCAGGGTCCCAGCAGAAGCATTTCTTTCAGGCAGTAAGCAACCCAACAAAAGGTCTTTTATACACAGTCCTCTTTAATCAGAAGTTTGAGAATTCGAGTGATTCCAACATTCCCAGTCTGTGATGAAAGCTTTATCTCCAAATTTGAGGAGGCATGCGGGGCGTGCTCCAAGGTGTTCATGGAGCTACTGAATGATTCCAATTCTGACATGATCTCTAATATAAAAGACCTGGAGGATCTGCAAACTAAATTTAAAGCAGATTGTTCTGAAGAGAAAAGAAAAAGTATTGAATCACAATTGGATTAGGTCTTAGATGATTATGTTGAAAAGATAAAAGAAACACAGACCAAAAAATACGCAAGGGATCTGTGCGATTGACAATCAGGCTCCATGTACCTATGATGCAGGCCGGTCACAAACTCTGCATTACCCCCCATGCAGCCCAGCACTTCTTCCATGTCAATATCCTATTTGAGTGACCAATCAGATGTCTTGATCTCTTCCATTGTGACAAGATCTGGGATGACTCTACAACGTAACAGGAACACCCAGTTTAAACCGGACAGACGTTATGGTGGTGTGGGACATAAGAGGGGCTCAAAGGTAATTAACCTTAGTAACTATCACTTATCAGGGCATGATTTATCCTTACTGGAACGAGGTCTATCCTTTGCGCCAGTTGCCAAATTTGATCCGTTTTTGGCTATCAAGGACTTGCATTTATTTGCAAGAATTTTGATTTTCAAGAAACATTTCTTTAATGCTAATAAAAACTATATCTTCTCTACAGAAGAAGAAAAAGTGATCCTAGAAGATCTGGAGGAGCTCTCCACTGAACACATTACATCTGACGGAGTTAAGATTCCTCAGTCAATTCGTCCACGCTCCAGAAAATTTCCAGGACTCTCCACCTGCCCACATGTGAATATGTTTGCACGGGTGGTGAGTAATAGGTTTGAAAAAATCCCGACACATGTTAATAGAGGTAATCTTAACCACCAGGAGCGTACGAGATTGAAGGAGCTGCAGAATCTTCCGGATGTGTTGATAAAACCAGTCGATAAGGGCGGGAACACTGTCATTTAGCCAAAGACATTGTATGAAAAGGAGGCATATAGACATCTGTCTAATAAGACATGTTTTAAAAAATTAACGTATAATACTTTATCCTCCTTTTCAGACAAATTGTCAAAAATATTACATATGGCAAATGGCAGTGGTACGATCACTAAAGAACTTATGTCAGCATTGACCGTAGATGCTCCCGTGGTTCCCACCTTGTATTTTTTACAAAAGGTGCACAAGGATCCTGGTAGACCTATTGTGTCAGGGAGAGGGAGTTTTGTGGAGAATTAAAAAGGTGGATAGACTCCAAGCTTCAGCCTTTGGTGGAGAGCCTTCCTTCCTTCATTAAGGATACTACAGAGGTTTTGAAAAAGGTGGACACAGTACAGGTGGATGGTGATGCTGTGATGGCTACATGTGATGTAGAGTCTTTGTACACCAACATTCACCATAATTATGGGTTACGTTCAACACTATTTTTCCTGAGGATGTTGTGCCTGCCGGCTGACATCGTCTTGCTCCTCTTGGAACTCTTTGAATTCACCCTGACCCACAATTTTTTTGTCTTCAATGGATCCTTTTACCTACAGCTCCAGGGCACCGCTATGGGGGCAGCTTACGCGCCCTCCTATGCAAATTCGTTTTTGGGACTGTGGGAGAGTGACCTATTCCTGTTGGATCGGATGACATTGGTGGACCAAGTTCCTCTTTGGATTTGGTACATCGATGACATCTTTCTGATCTGGCAGGGGCCAAAAGAAGAATTACATATTTTTTTGACATCTTTGAATACCAACTATTTAAACATATCTATTACATATCAGATCAGTAGAGTTGGGGTTGAGTTCTTGGATGTTTCCGTGAGGAGGGAGGCTGATGGATGCCTGCAGACAGACAACTATAGGAAACCTACTTCTATTAATATACTTTTGCATGCCACCTCATCCCACCTCCCATATATGGTCCAGTCAGTACCTGTGAGGCAATTCTCAACACTCAAATGGATTTGTTCATCTGAGATGGATTTTCTCACCCGTGCTGAGGAATTAAAAAACGATTCTATGAACTGGGCTATATTCACCGGTCGGTGAAGCATGCATTTTACAGGGCCAAGTATAGATCCAGAAATGATTTACTGTATGGCAGGCCCAGCAGGATACGTGATGGTCGCATTAGGTTTGTGACAACATATCATGGACAATTTCAGAGAATGCGTACATGTTTGAATCAAGGATGGCAGATACTGTTGGCTGATCCAATATTTGCAAAAATTCTACCTAATCGTCTAATGATCTCCATTCGAATATAAGATAAGATAAGATAAGATAAACTTTATTGATCCCGGAGGAAATTACAGTATTACAGCAGCAGAACAAAGATCAAGAACATTTCACACTTTACAAAATAAGTCTATATGGACAGCAGATGTGGGTAGACAGGTACATGTACCTCACCTATTCCCCCCATACACATAGAACTTCACATATTCTTGGGATGCTTTACACTTATACATTTGTTAAACATCCCCATTGCTGTCCAGGTGAACCCCCAAATATTTGAAATTCTCCACCATCTCCACATCCTGACCATCAATAGTGATAGGTAAGCAATCCTTCCTGCACCTTCCATAACTCAACACCAACTCCCTGGTTTTCTTTACGTTGAGTTCTAAATGGTTAGCCTGGCACCAGTCAACAAAGTCCGAGACCACCCTTCTGTATTCCTCCTCCCCCCGGCCCCTCTCAACACCACTATCACTGAGTCATCAGAGTACTTCTGAAGGTGACAAAGGTCTGATTTATACTGAAAATCAGCTGTGTATAACGTAAAAAGGAATGGCGACAGCACCGTTCCCTGAGTAGCTCTAACACTGCTCCGAACACTATCCGATACGGCCGCCCCCAACCTAACGAACTGTGGCCTGTCCGACAGGTAATCAATGATCCAATTCACTAGTCCCTCATCAACCGCCATTTCAACCAGCTTTTTACGTAATAATAGTGGCTGTAAGGTATTGAATGCACTGGAGAAATCGAAGAACATGGCACGCACAGTGGTTCCATCATTGTCCAAAAAGGAATGTACTGTTTGTAGCAGATACGCTACAGCATCGTCCACCCCCAGACTCTGCCGATACGCAAACTGAAGGGGGTCCGTAAAAGCAGACACCCTCGGACACAAGTAGGCAAGTACAATTCTCTCCAAGGACTTCATCGCATGCGATGTTAAGGCCACCGGTCTATAGTCGTTATGGGAGCTCGGGAAGGTAGTCTTGGGAACTGGCACCAGGCAAGAAGTCTTTCATAGAACTGGTACTCTCTGTGATTTTAAGCTCCAGTTAAACAGGTGCTGGAAGACAGTGCACAACTGATTTGCACACACTCTGAGGACACGTGGACAGATACCATCAGGCCCTGCTGCTTTTCCAATGACCAGCTTACTAAACTGTTCCCTCACATCATTTTCTGAGATCAAGAAAGTCTCTACCTTCCTCCCCCAGTTGATATTGCTTGTCGCTCCCCGGCCTTCTCCCCTGTTGACATTGCACATTTTTTATTGAATCTGTTGAAAAACTCATTCATTTCATTAGCCATGATCAGCCCCCCATCCCCCTGATCTGACCTTGCCTTCAACCCAGTCAATAGCTTCATTCCCGCCCACACTTCTCTGGAGTTGTTGTGTGACAATTTATTTTCCAATTTAATTCTGAATGCTTCACGGGCAATTTTAATTTTCCCCTTTAAGTCTCTCTGTACAGTTTTCATCTCCTCCTTATCTTTGCATTTAAAAGCTCTTTTCTTTCTGTTTAGTAGATATTTCAATTCTTTTGTAATCCAAGGCTTGATGTTTGCATAACACCGAATTTCATGAATAGGTACAATATTGTCAGTACAAAAGTTGATGTAATCAGTAACTCTCCCAGTAACCTCATTAACATCATCATTATGTTCCCTGGCACATAACACCTCCCAGTCTGTACAATCAAAGCAGAAGTGCAAGAAGCTTCTAGATGCTATAAGAAACCCTTGGAGGCTTCATTAATGCCAAAGGGTGTGCAACCAAGTATTAATTAGTGGTGCCTTTATTGCTGCACATGCTGTTTATTTTGTTTCTTCTTTGAAATTGCAACATGTAAGTTGGCGAACAATGTTTTATTGTTGTATTAATTGGACCGCTAATTAATAAATCCTGAGGATATAACTTTGGTACATTTCCATTTATTTCTGAAGATATTGTAAGGTTTGAAAAAAAATAAAGGGCTGCACAATAATAGTGAGCAGCACTTTATGTCGCCACTTCTGGTGTACATGTTCTCCATCTTTGACCTATCTTGGTATATATGCACCTCTTCTTTATATATATGGCCCCATCATGGTAAATATGGCCCCCATCCTGGTATATATGGCCCCCCCATCATGACTCCATCCTGGTGTATAAGGCCCTCATCACACTGCAGACATAAAAACAAATAACAATTCTACTCACCTTTCCTCCAGTCCCTCAGTGCATGGTGCCCTCCTCTCATCCAACTGACATCGACATCAGTTGCTGGGATATTTGCTGCTCCCTGCTCGGGATTACAGGCATGGGGAGCACAAAGTGCTTTGTCTTTTGTCATCTGTTTTCAATAAAATGATGCTGGGGTGGAGCAAGTACAACCCTTGATCTCCCCTTGAGTGCCATAATATTGAAGACAGTCTGTAAAATCCTCAGGTCTTTTCCGAAATGATACTGGCAGCATTACATGCGTGATCACGTCTTAGGCTACTTTCACATTACGATTTGAAGGGAGCCGATGCTGTCCGATATAATTCGGACAGCATCGGCTCCCTTCTGATGCCTGGAATTGGGTGCCAAATAGGCACCCGATTCCGGCATAAAATCGGAGTGAAAAAAAGAAAGAAAAAAAAGCTTATGCTCACCTCCCCACGAGCCCCCGCCGTCTTCCGCCATCTTCTTGGAGGCTCCCGGTGGCTCCCGCCGGCTCCCGGTGTCAGCAGAGGTCTTCCTCTGCTGTTCAGGACCTGCGGTGATGTCACAGTCACGTGACCGGGAGCCACTGGGAGCCTCCAAGAAGATGGCGGAAGACGGCGGGGGCTCGTGGGGAGGTGAGAATAAACTTTTTTTTTTTATTTTAACCCTTGTGCTCCCAGTTAGGAGCAGTTTTACTGTACTGAGCATGCTCAGTACAGTAAAATAGGGTCCGAGGAGACATCAGATGTTTCCTCGGACCCTTCTCCATAGGGCCCCATGTCAAATTGATCGGGTCGGATCGGATGTGCACTAAATGCCATCCGATCTGGTCCGATCCGAATCTGTCAGATTTTATTTTCGGTGCAAAAATCGGAGCAAGCTCCGATTTTTGCACCGATAAAAAAATCGGACAGATTCGGATCGGACCAGATCGGATGGCATTTAGTGCATATCCAATTCGGTCCGATGCCCATAGGGTTAGATGGGGCCCAAAATCGGTCCGCTGCTGTCCGATTTTGATCGGACAGCATCGGAAATGAAAAATCCGTAATGTGAAAGTAGCCTTAAAGTTTAAGACTAGCCTAGACTTTAAGATGAAACTGTGGATGCATTGTGCCATTTTAGAAAGACGTTAGGATCCTACAGACCGTCTTCAATAAAATAGTGCCGGAAATTGCAGTTCACCCGAGATCACTGCGGTCTCTGGATGTAGCAGGATTGTTGGACATCTTGTGGACAACATTGGAACTGAAGTAGTGTTGGGCATTTATACATTTATGAAAGAGAATATCTTCTTATTTCAAATAATGGATTTCTCTGTGTTTGTGTTTAATCTTTTGATTTACAGGAATAGGAATAGGCATGTCTCATTCCAGGGCTTGATGGCAGCTGAGATTTTCGACAAAAAGAGAAAAATAAAAATAAAAGGCAAAGTCTTAGATTTTAGAGGTACATCCTTTTAGGTCAATGGTAACAACAGCAGTAAGAAAATATAAGTAAGGCTGGCTTCACACCACGGTGCAGTCCGGTCCGGGGCTGTCCGATGTAAACCAGACAGCCCCGGACCGGTTTTTGGCCCCTTAGTAGCCTATGGGGCCAGATGGAGCCGGATGGCAGCTCTCTGCCATCCGGTTTCACCTCTGCGGTGAAATCCGGGAGAATTCGGTTTATTCTCTCCGGACACAAAAATGTTGCTTGCAACATTTTTGTGTCCGGGGAGAAAAATCTCCCCAATTTGCCGGATCCTGGATTCACCCGGATTCTCCCGGATCCTCCCGGATTCGGGGCAATCTGGCACTCCCTGACATGGGAGCCTATGGGGAGGATCCGGGAACTGGATACCGGCGGCTGCACGCCGCTGTTGTTTCAGGACCGTGGCTAGCTCCATGCTAGCCGCGGTCTTGAAAAATCAGCAGCTGCGGCTGCAATTACAGCCATCCGGCTGCACACAGGATTGGAGGGCACATTTGGCTCTCCGGTTCTGTGTGCTGATCCAGTCTGGGGCTGTCAGGGTCTTCCCGGACAGCCCCGGACCGGATCACACGATGGTGTGAAACCCGCCTAAAAGTATTACAAAAAACAAATAGATTTGCGCCAAACTGCCTAAATCAAGTGTGGGATCGGTCAGAGATCCCCTCTGCTCACCTTCTCCTGTTGTGCCTAACCGCACAACTGGATTGTGGGTTTAGATTTCTCCCAGCTGGGCTCTCCTCATGGGCTCTGAGCGGCAAGGTGGAAAGAAGCACGTAATCCCCGTGGATCTCGGTGCACGTAACAGCTCAGGGGGAGTGGTGGTGTGACGTCTGCCAGGTCCTAAGATCCAAAGCTGCTGTGTATCACGCTTCCCGGCGGGGAAGAAAAATTGCTCCAGAAACATAAGTGATATTGTAAGCGCTAAGGTAACAGTAACAGGACTCGGCTCAATCTAATATTACCTCTCGGCTTTAATGGTTCAGTATAAGGATCCCTTTAGCCACAACGCGTTTCAGCGCCAATTGCGCCTTTCTCAAGTGATCCATTAAAGCCGAGAGGTAATATTTGATTGAGCCGAGTCCTGTTACTGTTACCTTAGCGCTTACAATATCACTTGTGTTTCTGGAGCTGCCTAAAAGTATTAGGCTTTTATGGAGTAGAGCATAATTTTGTAGCAAAAAGATTGAATTTTTTATAACGGGAAGAGTCTTCGTATTTCTGCAATTATGGAAAAAAAATCTTCCTAGCAATTAAAATAGAAATGCCTAAACTATTACTTCTGGGGTTTGGTGTGAATAAAATGCACAGAAGTAACATTAGAATTTGAAGAATCTGTTTACTTAATCTCATTTGCGGCTCAGATAATTTTTTTTCCTACTGTAACCTAAATGATTAAACACCATTTATGCTCTTTTAAAGACTGCACTGACTTTCCACTACATAACCACACCTGCTACTTGTATTACACGGTAACTACAATGTTATATTTTATGTTGGCATTCAATGGCCTTGAAGATCACAAAGAAATGGGTTTGCATATTTTTACCATTATTCATGTAGTATAATGTAAATGAAGCTATAAATTGAAGCTCATACTAAATGTAGTGGGAAGATAATAAAAGTCATGAATTATGAATGAATCACTGGTAATTTCATTCCTCAAGGGCTCTGATTTGTGATGCCTATATTCATGCAAAAACATGTTAGTCGGCCCCGGCTTCTGTATTTGCAGATTTTACAAATGAAACAGAATTTAAGGAGTTCATTTTTATGTACAGAATAATCAACTATTCATAAGCTGTTTTATTTTGTCTTAAAAAATAAAGTAGTGAAAGTGAAGAAATGAAGGCGCTTTATGTCGCGCGGAAGCCGGGAGTCGAAGAGACAAAGGTAAAAACAGCTCGTCTACATATCACCGGGACCGTGCTGTAATTGCGGTGAATGGAACGACTGTCTTAAAAATAAATGCTATCTCTATAAAACGTTAAAAAAGAAAAGTGGGTCAAATAGATTTTCTCTTTTCACTGCTACATTAATTTAGTGTGTAATACAGCCTCAGCTGTTACTATAGATAGGCGATTTACAACCTCTCTTCTGTTAATAAGAGTTATTTGTGTCCAAGAGATGAGCAGAGAGTGAATTAATGTCCTCTTGACAATATTGCAATTCTTGAACCGGTGCTTACTTAGCACCAAGGCGGTGTGTAGAGTTTGCATATGTAGATAAATACGCTAAAACTGAACATTTGTTGGCATTTCCATAACTACAAGAAAAAAACTAAACAATTTTTACATTTTGCATACTTAAATAAACCCAAAATGAACAATTCTTCGTCTTCTACTTTCATGTTCTCCTTCAAACATCAGAGGTTATTTTCGATGTTCTCGTGCCTGGGGCAGGATATGAATTATGTCCCCCCCACCCCAACCTTTGCCACGGCATCACTACCATACAAGATTAATTATAATATCCATTACACAATACGGAGTAATTTACAGTGTCCACAATACCATGAATATCACAAATGTACAAAGTGAAGCCGAGAGATGTCGACATTACTAAACATTTCGGTATGTTGTCAAATGGTGTGACGTTTCAACTAATATTAAAATACATTTTCCCACGAACAAAATTATTTTTATAGATCATTTTAGTCAATACATCTTGAAATCATAATAGGTTTCACAATTGGATGTTTTAAAAACTGTTCCGGTGCTGAGATAATCTTATATATGTGTCCCTGCTATGTACTGTGTAATGGATGTGTCTGACTGTACAGGGACATGGTCTGATCATACCACATCTCCTGTGCTGAGATAATCTTATATATGTGTCCCTGCTATGTACTGTGTAATGGATGGTCATACCACATACCTGTGCTGAGATAATCTTATATATGTGTCCCTGCTATGTACTGTGTAATGGCTATGTCTGACCGTACAGGGACATGGTCTGATCATACCACATCTCCTGTGCTGAGATAATCTTATATATGTGTCTCTGCTATGTACTGTGTAATGGCTATGTCTGACCGTACAGGGACATGGTCTGATCATACCACATCTCCTGTGCTGAGATAATCTTATATATGTGTCCCTGCTATGTACTGTGTAATGGATGTGTCTGACCGTACAGCAACATGGTTTGATTATACCACATCTCCTGTGCTGAGATGCTCTTATATATGTGTCCCTGTTATGTACTGTGTAATAGTGGTGTCTGACCATACAGGGACTTGATCTGATCATACCACATCTCCTAGGCATAGAAGGATGAAAAAGAGTTTTTGGCTTGGCTTCATGAGTCCGCACCCTCTATGTTGCAGAGGTGGTCACCTTCATGAAGATGAAAGGCAGCAAGGATGGTACGTGTTAGGCATACGTTGAGTAGCCACCACAGAGGAATTAGAATACTGGCAGCATGACCATTTGGAAAGGATAGAGTAACAGCTGCAATCAAGGCCTGATCTTAGAAATTTGATTCCATCTCAACCAGTTGCTTTATGCTCATGCACATGAGGCTGAGTCATGAGTAAGGCTGGGGTCACACTTGGCATGAGTTTTTTTTGTGACTTAAAAAAACTCATGCGTTTTTGCATGCATTTTTCCATGTGAGCATGCGTTTTTTAAGGTGTGTGATGGCTCCCTGTGTTTTTGCATGCGTTTTTAAATCTGCACCAAAAAATAGTGCATGCACTATTTTTTGGTGCTGTTTTAAAAACGCATGCGTTTTCTTAACATGGGCTCCTATGGAAAACGCATGCGTTTTTGGATGGCACTAAATGGTACTAATGTACCATGCATTTTTGCATTCGTTTTTGATGTCAGCTAAACACATAATAGTAAAAACGCACACAACAATGCATGGTACTGCCACACATGCGTTTTTGCTATTAACACATGCGTTTTTGCTATTAGGGCATGCGTTTTTTAACATGGGGGCCTATGGGTGCGTTTTTACATGATTTTTACAAAATGCAGGTCTCCAAAAACTCATGCAAAAAACGCAAGTGTGACCCCAGCCTAAGACTGCTTAGTGCAGTCGAAACTGGTTGACTGGGTCATGTCGACCATGTAAATTTTTCCTTTGTATGCCATATATTTTCTTTTGAAAAAGAAAAGGAAAATCCAGTACTGTTGAGCCAGACTCCAATTTTTTCAAAGGCCAGATCTTGTTAGCCATCCAGCTTCAGAGAAATCCATGGTGGCAAGAGTTTCTGAAGGGCCTGTTAGGGTTGCCTGAGTTCCTGCTGTGTCTCCGTGGGGGTGGCAATCCCCTAATTCCTCCATCCCCTTCTGCAGTGGTGGCCATAATGGAGTGTGATAGGGGGCAGGTGGTGAAGAAGAATGCCCTTGGAGAAGTAGCCCCTGCAACCCCCTAAGACCGTCTGGCAGCAGACAACAGTGTGGAGTGGCCATGTCCATCCCAAGCAGTGTTGACAAAGATGCTAGAGAGTTTTTAATCCGGTTAAAGAGGACAGCTTTAAAAAAGGCCTTTTTTTTGTTAATTTTATTTCTCTCCTTCCTAAGTTTAGCGCCGGTTGTACTTCCCCCTACTGGATTGGCAAGAATGCAGACTTCAGGCTATATGTCAAATGGCTTAATGGACTCTGCCCTTATTGGACCTTGCCCTATTATCTTCATGGACTATCAAGAGTCTGCTGATCCTTGTGGGACTTACTTATATACTGTGCATATTCACAGTTGAAATCAGAAGTTTACATACACTATATAAAAAGACACATATGCATGTTTTTCTCAATATCAGACATGAAATCAGTATAATGAAAAGAAATGCACTGGTCTAGTAGAAGCGCTTAGGAAGAGTATTGATGGCACAGAACATTAATAGTTGGCAAACCTTTATTAGTCAATGGTTCCCTTCACAGCTCCACAACGTGTTTTTACAGCATTGACTGTCTTTATCAGGTGGTGTCCAATGGGGTATGCTCCAAAGGACCTACGGTGACGTGTTTCCAGCTGGCCTCATTACATGACGGCAACCCGGAAACAATGGGGGAGTGGTGAATTGCAGCAGTGGTAAATCCACTCATCCTCCAGCCCGGACAGCACATGAACAGGCCATTCACCGTGATTGTGCAGGGGTGCACAACCCTTCCAGTTTAGTGGCCCCCCGGCCCCCTAAATCCCACATAAGCCTACGGTTCTTCACAGTGCACCCCTGTTTCTTCTTTTTTTACATGAAATCAGAAAAAACATTTCCCTTTTTAGGTCAATTAAGATTAGCATAAATATTGATCTCCTCACTAACCAACAACCCAAAAAAAACTCTTTGACATCTATCTCTCCTCAGTCCTACAGTGCAGGCCCCTATCACTGACCTCTGTGCTGATGATCTGGCTTCCTACTTCACAGAGAAAATAGAAAACATCCGTCAGGAAATTAACTCCCAACCTCAAATTGCTTTTACCCCTACCTCTCCTCACATTTCCTCCGGCTCACTCTCCACATTCGACCCACTCACAGAAGAAGTGTCCAGGCTCCTCTCCTCTTCTCATCCCACCACATGCACTGCTGACCCCATCCCCTCACACCTACTCCAGTCTCTCTCTCTGGTGGTCACCACTCACCTAATCAAAATCTTCAATCTCTCCCTCTCTTCTGGCATCTTCTCCTCCTCCTTCAAACACTCAATCATTACACCATTATGAAAGAAAACGTCTCTCGACCCATCCAGCACAAACAACTACAGACCAGTCTCCAATCTCCCCTTCATCTCTAAACTCCTGGAGTGCCTGGTTTACTCCCGCCTCCCTCATTACCTCTCCACTCACTCTCTTATAGACCCATTACAGTCTGGCTTCCGCCCCGTACATTCTACAGAAACTGCTCTCACCAAAGTGACCAACAACCTTCTGACAGCGTAAACGTAACAGTGACCACTCTCTGCTTATTCTTCTTGATCTCTTTGCAGCCTTTGACACTGCTGACCACCATCTTCTACTCTCCATGCTGCACTCCATCGGCATCAATGACACGGCTCTTTCCTTGTTCTCTTCCTATCTTTCTGACCGCTCTTTCAGTGTATCATTTGCTGGCTCCACTTCCTACCCTCTTCCTCGAACTATTGGGGTCCTTCAGGGTGCAGTCCTTGGACCTCTTCTCTTCTCTCTCTACACGGCCCCGATCGGACATGCCATCAGCTGGAGGAGTCGAGTTTGCGATGTGAGACAGGGCTGTTTTATTCTATGATTGGAGGTTCTGCGGGTGAGGGGCGCTACTTGGTCCAGGGTCCTTCTGAGTGTATCATTGTAGTGATTTACTGCCAGATTGGGGCAGGAGAAGGAGTAGATTGGGGACAGTGATGTGTGTAGAGAGTCTGTGAGTGTATAAGGGTTAATGGCCTGTAGATTTCTGGATGTGTGATAGGTCGGGCTGTGCTGTAATGGGCGAGGGTTTGTGAGTGTGAAGGAGAGAATGTTGTGGTCAGAGAGAGGAAGAGATGAGTTGTCTAAGGAGGAGGCAGAGCAGAGCCTGGTAAAGACGAAGTCAAAGGTGTTACCATCTTTGTGTGTCTCAGAGGTTGAGAGCTACCAGAGGCCAAGAGATGTGGTTAAAGATAGGAGCTGGGATGCAGATGGGGAAATGGGGCTGTTTATGGTAATGTTAAAGTCTCCCAGGATGAGGGTTGGTAGTTCTGAGGACATGAAGTACGACAGCCACGCGGAGAAGTGGTCGAGGAAGTGGGTGGGTGAACCAGGGGGGCGGTAAACCACTGCTACTCTGAGGGGGAGGGGACGGAACAGTCTAATAGTGTGAACCTCAAAAGAAGGGAATGAGAGTGATGGAGCGGAAGGGATGACCTGGAAAGTACATTGTGGGGACAGGAGTAAGCCAACTCCATCACCATGTCTGTCCCCAGGTTTTGGGAATGGGAGAAGTGTAAACCGTCGTAGGCAACCTCATGGCTCAGTTACACCAGTTCTCCAAGGAGAAATGGGCCCATATTCCTACCAACTATTGTGAGAAGCTTGTGGAAGAATATCAAAAACGTTTGTCCCAAGTCCTACAGCTTAAGGGCAATGGTACCAACTACTAAGGGTGCTTTCATATCAAGGTTTTTTTCCTGACCGTGGGGTTCCTACTTTTTGCAGGACCCAACGGATAGGAAAGGACCGCATCAGATGTGGCCTCCTGGTGCCATTTTTGTATCCGAGTCCGTGACTTTCTCGGACCCGCACACAGAAGGGCACTTTCACTTTTGCAATGTATTATATACATAGTGGAATTGAAGCAAGAGTTAAAAATAAAAATAAACATAGTCACCCCTCCGGCATCTCCCAGCGCTTCCGTAGCTGGGAATCAGCTGACTGGGAAGGGGCGGAGCAACCCGGTCAACTGACCATGTCACACGACCACATAGGTGTAAATCTCCTGCCTGCCAAAACCGATCGGCCGGAGATTTAAACCGATCAGCTGTGCGGTCATGTGATCGGGTCAGCTGACTGGCTTGCTCCACCCCTTACCGGTCAGCTGATTCCCAGCTCCGGAAGCGATGGGAGATGCCAAACATCGCGGGGACCTGCGCCGGAGAGATGACTATGTTTTTTTTATCTTTAACCCTTACACAGGTACAGAGCAGTTTTAGTGTACTGAGCATGCTGTTTTCTCGGATCTCTGGTCCATAGGCCCCCATGTTATCTCCCGCGGATTGTGTCAGATTCGATTGTGCACAGCAAAAATTGGACACAATCGGATCCGACACAAATCGGATGCCATTAAAGGCAAATCTGATTAGTTCCATCGCCCTTAGGGATACATGGGGGCCAAATCGCATCCGTGGCTGTCCGTTTTATAACGGACAGCCACAGATGGCAGAAAAACGCAATGTGAAAGCATTGTACACATGTGACTTTGCAGAAAGTAATAAAAAAGCCTTAAAACATTTTCTCTCTCATTATTCTGACATTTGGTAAATATTAATGATTATAGTTTTTCTAATTGAGCTAACACAAGAAAGGTTTATTCTGATTTCATGTCAGAAAGTGAGAAAAACATGCATATGTGTCTTTTTATACTATGTACGTAAACGTCTGGTGTCAACTGTATATATGTGTGTCTTTTAGACTTATAGATAGTCTGTGCTAAGTGCCTATTTTAAAAAATATTTTAAAAAATATTTTAAAACTACATGATATACCACATGTGCATTTTTAAAAAGTTGCTACAGTAAAGCTTTCTTACTTCATTCCTTGTGTGCTGGACTGTTTCTGCAAATTAAGAGATGCTTTTAAGCCCCCGTCACACAGGGCGACATCGCTGCCCATTACAGAGGTGACGTGAGGGCGTGGCCTATCGGCGGCGACATCACCTCTACGTCGCCTCATGTAAAGGGGCGATGTCGGCGGTGCCGGCCGGTCGCCTGGTTTCAGAGCAGTGCTCTGAAACCTGGCGACCAATATGGGGCGATGTGCACTCATCGCCCCATGTAACCGTCCGCCGGCAACCTGTCAGGCGATGAGAGCCATAGGCTCCCATTGTTCGACATCGCCGCTGGGGTTTTCAGACACCTCCAGCTCGCCAGCGCAGGGCTGGAGGTGTCGCCCCGTGTAAGTGGGGGACGGCGATACTGGCGGGGCGCCAAAAACGTGCGCACACCCGCCAGTCGCCGCCAACATCCCCAGCCCCGTCGCCAAGTGTGACGGGGCCTTTAGGCCCCTTTGAAAGTGTTTTCTAGACCCTTTATTTTGCCTTCCATTGATTTAATGGGGTCTTGAAGTTCTGCAAACTGTTCAACTAGCCGATGCCTGTTCACCGAACGGAACCCGGACTTCAAAACATTCTCACATCTTTAATCTTCACAGTCTCTAGAACTTGTTTCAGTAGAAAAAAAATGAGATGAATTAGAAAGGACTGAATAAGCCATGTCAGTACCTCCAACTAATTACGGCAACTGTCCACAAGGGTCAATATTCTTGAAGAATAATTTCAACACCTGGTGCAATCTATACCCAGAGGTAGGGGTCGACCTACCGTAGTGCAGCTGGCTCAGCTGCACCAGGGCCCCCACCGGCTGGGGGGACCCTCAAGCCTGCAGGGGGGCCATCAGCCGACCCCCATGACCCTGTGTCAGAGGAGAGGGGGTTAACTGAGGGAAGCTTCCTGCTTCCCTTGGCTGATCCCGCCCCTCCTCTCCTCTGCCGCCCCGGCTCCCAGGACTGCGCTGCCCGGCGCAGGTAGGAGCTGCAGCGTCGACATCCACCAGCACCCCCTCACCCCCCCCGCTCCTCGTTGACATCCGCCAGCACCCCACACCACCACCCCCCCCCTTCCCCGGCTCCATGCCGTGCATCGGGGCCCTCTTAGAACAAGGTCCGCCACTGCCCAGAGGATTTGCTTTGGGTATAAAGAACAAAGGATTCAACACCCTACTATATAGGTGTCTCTAAATAAGTGGCCATTTCTTGTATTTGAGTGATAGGTGTGGAATTTTAATTCAAAAATTGAAATACCGTAATCATTCAACTGAACATTTTAATACAGGTACATAATTTATGGCTTGTGAATACATGATGCACATTTGATTCAACGCTACAGTGCAACAAATACCTAAAACAATGGAAACATCACATAAAACCCTGGTCATTATATGTTACTTTCAGTCCTGCATGACCGATGAGTATGCAGCAGTAAGAACCTTAAGACTCCTGATTAAAATTCACTATCGGTAAAGGTTTCTGAATACTGTTGTGTTAAAATTTTGTCATAAGTGATATGTTTGCTGACTATACCAGAAAGTACATTATAATGCTGACTAAACCATTTTCCATCTAATCATATATAATGATCTATATTTTAAATAATTCAGCAGGAGAAGCGTATTTCATAGAAATGGAAAGGTTACTCTTTAAAGCTAAGAGGTAGAAATAAGAAATGAGAAACTCTTTAGCCTAAGTGTAATAAATAGGAGCCTATCACAAAATTCATACTCCTCTTGGCTTTCCTAAAACTTTATATTTTGTGAATATAGTAAAAGAGAACTGAAAATAATACATTTTAATGTTTTAAAAGGCAATGTTCATCTTTATATAAAAAATGGATTAAATCCCTCTAAAATAAAAAAAACGCAACTTTTGAAAACTTTTTGATCAAAACTATTTTAGAGATTTCTGTTTGCACCTGTTGTTAAGACATATTGCAAGAATCATAGGGTTGACAAGATACTATAAAGGCCCCGTCACACCTGGCGACGGGGCTGGAGATGCCGGCGGCGACTACCGGGTGCGCGCATGTTTTTGGCGCCCCGCCAGCGTCACCGCCCCCCATTTACATGGGGCGACATCTCCAGCGTCGCGCCGGCGAGCTGACAGGCAGTATCGCCGCCGGGGTGTCTGAAAACCCCAGCGGCGATGCAGGACAATGGGAGCCTATGGCTTCCATCGCCTGACAGGTCGCCAGCGGCCGGTTACATGGGACGATGTGTGCACATCGCCCCAGATCGTTCGCCTGGTTTCAGACCACTGCTCTGAAACCAGGCGACCTCCCAGTGGCGCCGAAATCGCCCCTTTACATGAGGCAACATAGGGGCGATGTCGCCGCTGATAGGCCACACCCCTACATCGCCTATGTAATTGGCGGTGATGTTGCCCCGTGTGACGGGGCATTAAGGGTATGTGTGCATATTTAGTATTTGGATGGAAAAATTTCTGTACCATTCCTGCATCTAGTGCTTTTAGACAGCACTGAACACAATTGGAAGCTTACAGAGCAAGGATATTAATAGAGATCAATAGGTTGATAGAGAGATATATCATTGCACAACTATCTGATATTTTATAAAATTGCATTGCATGTGAACCTTATTGTACAGCTTTCTATGATGGAAAGATAATAAATAAATAAATAAATAAATAAATAAATAAATGGAAAAAAAAATGACTTGAGGTCCCCCCATTTTTGGTAACCAGCAAAGGTAAAGCAGACAGTTGCAGGCTGCTATAATCAGGTTGGGAAAGTCCATGGCTTTTTGGCCATTCCTGGCATAAATACCAGCCTGCAGCTGCCCCATAAGATGCTCCAGTTCTGGCGCTTAGCCTCAGTTCTTCTCTATTGCCCTGTTGCTTTGGTAATCAAGGTAATGGTTTTTGGGGATGATATCAGTGGTGAAGTGTCCAAAACCACCGCTGGCATCAAGTTCTGCTGCTAGTAATTGAGAGGTGTCTATCAAACACCTCCATTAATAACCCAGTAATTAAAAAAAGAGGGACAAAAAAAATACTTTATTGACATGAAAACTCATTGACACTTTAACTAGTTTTTTAATGTATTAAAAAAAAAAATCCCATGTAGGTTCTCCATAGTCCAGCAAATCTGACATAGTTCACAAATCCAATGTAGTCTACAAAAGGAAACCTGAACGAAATAGAAAGATAGAATATAGCAAGACACCTTTAGTCAATTAGCAATTTATTAAATAAAATTATTCCCAGCAGGTCTGACTTAGTTCATGAAATCGGATGTTTAAAATCTATGAAGCCTCCTCTACAGGCTCCATAGACTTTTGCAATAGCCATTGCCAGGTCAGACTATGCTCTGTGTGACAAACTAGAACCCAGAGGATAATGAACGCAGTCATGAGGTATACTCAAACAAATTTCAATTTACCAGAGAGAAGAGTTATACTACCTCAGTTTAAGGTTTTAGTAAGGTAACACAACACTGGCTACTGCTTAGTGCACATTTAATAGTGATGCCAAAGTTGTACCCCAGACACGGATAGAGTTGCTTATCAACTGTTGAAATGGGTGAGTGGCGGTGGGAGTTAGGCCCCTTTCACATCAGCAGTAACCGCTGATCGCGGCAGTTGCGGTGAAAAAAACGCAACTGCCGCGATTACCGCATAACGGCCGCACTTGCGGTTCACCTGCAGCAAGCCCCATGCAATGTCTATGGGGCTTGCGGCAGGTGCGGCAAGTGCGGTACAGTTGCGGTTTCGGCACTTGCGGCAGATGCGACCGCGAAAAAAACGCGGTCAGCCGCATTTTTCTCACGGCCGCACCTGCCGCAAGTGCCGACACCGCACTTGCCGCACCTGGCCTTTAAATCAGAGTGGAATTTTGTGGCCACACCCTAAGCGTACTCCAGAGACATCTAACGAACACGTGCAGGCCTTGGGAGCCGGCAGGCAGAAACAGAGCTGGGAAGAGAGCAGGGCAATGAATATGGCAGTGTACCGGACACGCACAGTGCAGGGAAGAGGCCAGCATGGCAGGGACGGATATGGGCAAGGCAGTAGTTCTAACAAGACCGAGGGCAAGGTTAGTGATCAATATCATTTTACTATGAACTTTTGCAAATGAAATGTTCAAAGTGTAAACCATTCATATGACCTAAATACATAAATTCTGCTACTTTTAAAAGCAGTTATTATCGATTTAACAAGAATTTCCAAATGTATCCACCAGCTAATCTGCTTCTTTGGAATTTTAAGATTGTACTACGCATGTTTAATTTAATACGAGTAGTTAAATCTGTAAATCCACAATTACCACACGACTATTACAGAAGGTTAATTGCTATTTGTATTCTAAAGCAAATTAAAATGAATTCTGCAAATTGACTGTTTAAAGGCAAAATATTTATCTAGCCGAGTATTGTCTAATGCGGGCTCAGGGTTATTAAGGTTCTAATTCCAGTAAAATTCACTCAGCTGCTTTTAAGCCATTTTATTCTTGCATTGCCATGAGAAGAAAATGTAATTGTATATTTTGTACTGAATGATGATATGTAACCTACCTGAAGAAACCTGACAGTTCTAAATATGAAGTCTTGTGTTTTAGTACAGTTATTATTCAGAAGTCGGAGCTGACATTTTCTATTAGACCATTCAAATTACCATTTAGCACATTTTCAGGAAATTGCTAAACTGTAGAACAAATAATGAAGCAATGAGTTAAAAAATATCATGTTGTGTTTAATCAAATTATCAAACTAAGCTTAGTACATTACCTTGTTACAGACCTGATAATGCTGTATAGCAATAGCCATCCCTGAAATGCTACAGCCATGTTTGGTCCAACTCTCTTAAAGGCAACAATTTAAATGGGAAATATGGTATTATTACGTCTTCCGGTCACAATATATTAATGTCACCAATAGTAGATGAATTCGATTCCAACACCCAACACCGATACTGACCAGCTAACTACAGGAACCATCCAACAACTGGGTACTGCAGAATAACTATTAGTCAAGACAATACTGAATGATCTGTTATACCCTGCAGTGGATGGTTCACATTGAATGTGGCTGTGTATTACATCTGGTCAACACCGATGGTTATAACAGGTGATCAGTGGGGAACAGGACCTCCATGATGTGGACTATCTTAAAGAAGTTTTATAATACTAATATGATCCCCTTTCTTTTCTTCAAACTATGCCTAACACTTTTCCAATATACTTCGGCTACCTACCCTGCTCCTGTAAGCTTATCTCTAAGATGCTCATAAACACCTGCAGCTTTGATGTTACGGTCTGCAGACTGGATTCAGACCAACTGAGCAGGGCATATCACTGGTGGGGACAGTGCAAGACAACAAGGTTGGAGAAGGTGCAGGCTATGAGAAGTATCTGGTGGTCTAGTGGGGGTCTCTATAGAGTGTTTGTAGTGGTTTGCGCTCACCTTAGAGGTTGTGCCAACCTTGCACAACCTTGGTGTGTATGGAACAGCAGGCACCGCCGGCAGAGTCTCCTCTGTGTGGCAGTCCTTCTTCCGGTCAGGTGACAGAAAGGGGCCGATCATGTAACCGCTTACATTGTACTATGTCACCGCAGGTCTTTCAGTCTGTTATCGATGATCCCGGCTGAAGACGCTCCTTAAACCCTCGGATGCGGATATAATGTATTGTAAAGGAATTTAGTTAAACAGAAGCGCTACAGCACATGGGCCACTGAGTTCATTACCTTTATTACACCACAACGCGTTTCCACGGCGGACTGCCGTCTTCATCAGGTGGATTTACCAGTTTGCGTAGCACTTCTGTTTAACTACATTCCTTTACAACTGGTGGGGACAGGGCTGCCTCTGTGTTAGTGACACCAATCTGGGCACTTATGCCCAGATTAGGCTTCACCGTCCTCTCAACCTCAGCCAGTGACGTACCTGGCTCAGTTTGTCCGATTCTGATAGAACAGAAATGAAGGTATTTATGAGCCTCAGATAGATAAGTTTAGAGGAGCAGGGTAGATAGCAGAAGTATATTGGGAAAATGTTAGTTAGGCATAATTAGGACAAAAGAAAGGTGATCACATTAGTAGTGGAAAATCTCTTCAAGAATAATTCATCATAACTTGTGATCAGACAATCTCTTTGAGTAAATGATCATGGTAAGTCCTAAAAACTAAAGAGACATTTTTTTTCAGCCCTTTCATTTGGCATAGACAAGGTATGAAATCTAGGATTTAGGCACTTCCAAATAAAAAAAATCTAAATATTCTCCAGGAATGAACAAAGATGATTGAAATATATTAAAACCACAACACCTTTAAGCTTTAACCATACTTCCTCAGGTGCTTAAGGAACAATGAGTACACTGATTTTATTATCCCATCCATGTTAGTGGGTACATGGGAGTATTCAATAAAAATTAGCATATATTAGACACATAGGGAAAAACATGTAAAAAAAAGCAATAGATATCAATAAAACAATAAAACATCATAGAAAATATCTATTCTCTCAGTGAACAAAGGAGAAAGATATTAGACATGTGTGAAACAGCTTCTACGGAAGCCAAAAGGGTACAAATGGTAAAAGGAAGGTTTGTTCACACGATTCAATAGGAACTGACTGCAAACTGAAACACTCATGTGGTACCAAAAACGATGATGAAGGTCAACCCACCGAGGAGAAAAAAAACAACCTCCACCTAAAGAAAAAGAGAACTGTATGGGGATCGGATCATGAGTTAGTACCATAATTGGACCAAATCAATGACCATGGTTTACTGGAATCTCAAACCTGTTCTACCCTGTTGTTGAGACTCTGAGGCTATAGACTTGAATCTTATATATTCTGTATAACTCTTTCAAATGTAATGTTTGTGTCAATATTTACTGTCCTATGCAAATGGAGTCCATGGAGCCTCAATTAAGAGTCTCAAACACGGGACTAGCCAGATATCCAGGGAAGGACCTAGCCCTGGGGTGGAATCCCTGCGGAGACCACCATAACCACCATATTAAGTGGCCCTTTTAGTCAATATCCCACTCAGTTACGAGTTAAGGATATGACAAGGGAATTAACAGAGCCAGGTATCCATCCACAGACAGCTGTTTCGGGGTATTGCCCCTCATTAGTGTGGAGTAGGATTCTGGCTAGGTGGGAGCATATATTTACTGTCCTGACCTATCTGTTCTATCTAAGAAAAGTTTAACATCATGAAAATTAGTATTGTGTTTGTTGGTAAGATTGATTGCTCTCAGTGGGAGACACACATTTATTTTGTTGTTGTGATACCTTTTAATGCCTAACAAAAATTAAATCATTTATTTTTACACACCTACCTGACAGCAGGTTCATTGCCACTAAGCTAATGTATATGATGCTGGCACAATGGGTGGGGGTGCAACAGCCAATCACAGATGCTGTCGCAGAGAGCGATGTGTCTTATCTGACATGCATGGTTATTCGAAAATGAATAAAAAGATTGAAGAATTTTTGCGTTGTGCCACTAATTCCTCTTGGAGAGAGTGGGCATCTGTGATTGGCTGTTGGATTCAGTGCCATGAATAAACATGAAGATGAAGGAAGAAAGGAGAGTCAGGCTCTAAATCCCGCGCAAACCAATAAACATCAATCCAATATCATTCGTTATTCTTTATTTCCACCAACGCGTTTCACAGCAGGACCTCCCTACGGATAGCCCTGATGAAGCAGCAGGTCCTGCTGTGAAACGCGTTGGTGGAAATAAAGTATAATAATAAAGAATAACGAATGATATTGGATTGACGTTTATTGGTCTGCGCGGGATTTAGAGCCTGGCTCTCCTGTCTTCCTTCATCTTCATCCCATAAGCGGGGCACCTGCAGCGGCCATTGTTCCCTAAGTTTCTTCAGTTGGTTGTGACTCACACAACCCAAAAAGGTGAGTCTAACCATTGAGAGGCGATTACCATCCTAAAAAAAGATAAAACCCTATGGGATGGGCACTCCCTTTTTCTTTCTTTTAATGAATAAACATGAGCATTAATGAGCGGAACCAGAAGCAAGTGTGACCGGAGACTGGTAAGTATAGTCTCCTGCTTTAATCATCATTTTGCTTGTTTTTACAGTCCTCCCCAGCCAAATCCAAATAGTAACTTGGACTTCTCATGAAAGTCCAT
Organism: Allobates femoralis; assembly: GCA_033576535.1. NCBI lineage: Eukaryota > Metazoa > Chordata > Amphibia > Anura > Aromobatidae > Allobates > Allobates femoralis. Next base: position 25,559,795 of record JARQOC010000010.1, on the reverse strand, counting down.
ATTTGAGGTCCATGAACACACACTTGGTGTTTGGTATGGACTCCTGGTACTCCAATCACTAGTATCAACAATTTAGTTTTGCTTATTTTGGGGTCATTGTATGAAATTATGTCCAATTTGCCTTTTCTCTCAGTTTTTTTTGTGTTGCTTCATAAACACAATGAAAATAAACATGTGTCTAAGGCTAGCTTCACACCACGGATTTCTTGATCCGTGGCTGTCCGGTGTAAACCAGACAGCCCCGGACCGGTTTTTGGCCCCATAGCAGCCTATGAGGCTGGATGAAGCTGGATAGCAGAGAGCTGCCATCCGGTTTCATCACTCCGGGACAATCCGGGGGAATACGGATTATTCTCTCCTGACAAAAAAATGATGCTTGCATCATTTTTTTGTCCGGGGAGAAAAATCTCCTCAATTTGCCAGATCCCGGATTCGGCCGGATTCTCCTGGAGCCGGGGCAATCTGGCACTCCCTAACATGGGAGCCTTTGGGGCCGGATTGTCCCGGACCAGGAGGATCCGGGCACCGGACACTGGCGGCTGGACGCCGCTGTTGTTTCATTTCAAAATTAGCAGCTGCGGCTGCACACAGGACCGGAGGGTACATTTGGCCCTCCGGTTCTGTGTGCTGATCCGGTCCGAGGCTGTCAGGGTCATCCCGGATAGCCCCGGACCGGATCACACCGTGGTGTGAAGCCAGCCTAACAAAACATGTAACTCCAACAACTTTCTGGGAGAAATATTTACATTTCAGGAACAATTGCAAGAGTGCCAACATTTTCGGCCATGGCTATGTGTGTGTACATATATACAGGTGCATCTGAATGAACTAGAATATCATCAAAAAGTTAATTTATTTCAGTAATTCAAAACATACAGTGAAAGACATATATGATATAGAGTCATTACACACAGTGATCTATTTCAAGTGTTTATTTATGTTGATGTTGATGATTATGGCTTTCAGCCTATGAAAACACAAAGGTCATTATCTCGGAAAATTAAAGTAAGGAGGATGAAGGGTCTGAGAGATAAAATATTACCTAAATTTGTATCAGATAGGTAATTTATTAGATTCCATATGCAAAATATGTGCATAGCTATCTGCATAACTAATGCAAGTATAGTCTTAGTAATCATTTGCTCCAGATTCTCCAAATTAGACATTTTTTATTTAATTATTTGTCATCAAAATTGTCTGAAAATGGAAGCAGATCTTTTTTGACTTCATCAATATCCACTTTGAGTTTGGTCAATATTTCCTGTCTGTTCATTACATATGATAAGATCCATTAACTCCAGTGAACAACGGCTCAAAATCTCATACCAGTGGCGGAACTAGAGCCTGGAGGGCCCCGATGTTGCATCTGCTGTCTCAGGTGAGAAGCGGAGGGGGGGAAAATTGGCAAGCTTTTGTCCCAGATGAGGAGCGGGCGGGTGGGGAACGAGCTGCTGTCACAGGTGAGGAGTGGGGAGGGGGTGCTGCTACCTGCGTCTCCGGCTCATTACAGACCAGGGAGCTGTGGCGGAAGTTGAGAGGAGAGGGGGGGCGGGGTCAGCCGTGGGAAGCAGGAAGCTTCCCTCACATCACCTCTCCTCTGACACACTATCGCGGTCTGAGGGGGGTGGCTGGAGGCCCGCCTGAGGCGTCTGAGGGGCCCCCTAGCCAGTCGGGGCCCTGGTGCAGCTGAACCAGCTGCACCACGGTAGGTCTGCCCCTGTCTCATACCATTTATCAGTGAACTCATCTCATAAAGCCCAGCCATATTTTGTAACGTGTGTTCAAAAACTCATAATTCTTACTTTATTCATACTTACTATTATTTCACTCTATTATCACTACTACAAAGTGTATTATTTTATTATTATGGAACACATATTTTCTTGATTTTCTAAGCTTTCCATAAAGTCAGTTTTTTGTAAGCTCTTTTTCCGTCTAACGTTTAATATTTGACCACCCGAAAGTAAGACAAATGCAAGCTCTGGCTACAAATGCAAATAAATATCCAATTTACAATGTAAAAGTCTCATTAATGCAGATAGAAGCATTAACAGTTTCCACAGAAAGTATCCGTCAGGGACTGTTAGCAGGCAGTTGTAGAGGAATCTTCTGTAAATTCAATGGAAAAAAGATCAATCAGTCCAGGTTAGTAGCCCATAAAAATAATGACTGACAAACAGAATAAGTCTCTAGCCTCTAAGAGACTTCATTATTGATTCTGTTTTTTATTGTAATTATTCTTGAGAAGAAATACACAGTCAGCTGCTGAAAGAATGATGGCCTTCTTAAAAAATACACACACTTGGTGTATTGGAAATTCGGTCTTAATTGTACATTGCATAGATATTCAGCTTAGTTTTAAGGAAGTTTTAAATGATCAAAAATATAGAATAGTAACTCTCTATTATTCTATATGGTGTCTGAACCCTGCCATATAGAGAGCTGGTGAAACTCTCTTTGCGCTCCACCTGCCAGAGTCACTGTCTGTGGACTGCCGTCCTCCGGATATGCTCAGTGGAACGCAACTGCACTCCATCCGCTGGAAGCATCATGGCCAAAAACATAGCAGGAACGTATTGTGCAAGGGGTGTGTCTAGGTTTTTTGAATAAATTGTGCCATACAGAAATCATTTAAAAAGTCTTTATCCAATAGGACCTTAGGGAAGGGGAGTTTGTGTTTTTAGAATAAGGGGATGTATCATCCACATCTCGTCTAAGGCTGGGTTCATATCACGTTTTTTTGGCTGTCCCGATAGATTCTGTTTTTTGCAAGACCACCTGGACAGGAATGGGTAGAAACGAATATCTTAAACCGGATGGCAAATAAGCTCCCGGATCCTGTTTTCTGCAGGATCTGTTTCTGTATAGAAATGCATTGGGAAGTACTACTGCATACGAAATAATGGTATGCTGGTCCGGGAGAGAGAGATTCTGCACAATCCAGAACAGAAAAATGGCTGGGGGAAGTTCTTGAGGTCTTCTGAGTATGCGCAGAAATAAAATCCGGATCTGGGAAATGGTAGTGTTTTTTCCCGGATCCAGCTACATACACCCCCCATATTAACTGCTCTGGACTGAACCGGATTCGTTTCTGTCCGGTTTTGTCCCGTGCACCCAAAAATGGTGCATTCTCCGATTTTCGGGACAGGACAAAATCGAATCCTGTACTAAATTCAATAAAACATATGGCCATTTATGACACATCCGGCATCATAGGGATGCATGGGAGGCAAGAAAAGATCCTGTTCTGTCCTTTTCAAAACAGACAGAATAGGATGCCAAAAAACATGGTGTGAAGCCAGCCTAAGCAGACTTCTGTCTTCTCCAGCTTTCTGCAGCACACCCTGACATAGTGTTTTAAAAACAACAGTTTAATTAAAATGCTCCTAAATAAAAAATATTTTCCTGTCCTGTGCCCCATAATAATTGATCCTCTCTGTGCGCCCTTCACAAAATTTGCTCCCATACTGTCCATCTCCTGATTCCTGACCTCACCACTGTCCCTTCCCATAAAATATTGCCTCAACACTATCCATCTCAATAAACTATAATTGTCACTGACCTCCCTTATTACCTATAACTGCCTCACAGCCCTCCCATTTTAGCTATAATTGACACATTTCCCTATCCTGTTTCCCCACCACACTGCCCCCTTTCTTCACACTGTGTCATCTCTTGTATTGCCCAGTCTCAATAGTTTGCACATGCCTTACACTCCCTCCTTTACTGTCCCCTCCTTGCTATGCCCTCACACTATCCAGTCTTTATAATGTGTCTCATCACACTTTTCACCTTATGCTATCACTTCATACTTTTTTACCCATTACCCATAATTGGCCCCCTCACATTTCCCCCAGTACTTTCCCTCACTATTTTGTCTCCCACATACTTTTCTTAACACTTTTTTTCCCCTCATAATGACTCTGCACAGTTTTCACCCCATCATACCGCCTCTACAAAAACTTTCCTTCCACTTATACTGCCACTTCACACTTTACTTACCTCATACAGCTCCCTCATAATTTTTTCTCCTTCATATTTCCTTCTCAGCTTTTTCTTCTCCTCAAAATATCCCATCACCGTTGTCTTCCCCATATTGTCCCCCATAGTGAACTCCTCTACCTTCAGCTCCATTGGAGTGCAATGTTGACCTGATCTGCTGCTCATGTCGCCCTGACCTGAAGATGTGGGATTTAACTGGGCTCATGCCTGAAAAATGCAATTATAATTGAGTGCAAGGAACCCGGACTATAACATGTTTTTCAAGACAGCTGTTAGTTACATAATCAGCTTGGAGAATGGCCAAATAGCATTCATAGTGGATGGCAGAAGGTCCAATTCTAAAGGGTAGTATGGTGGTCCTAGTGGTAGAGGGTGCTCAGATTGGATCCAACTCCGTATACACATAAAAAGAATGTAACACTCAAATTAATGGTGAAAGAACATAAGGGATCTTTATTTATGATCTAGTTGGCAAAGTGTAGGGCGTACACATTTGACGTTTCGGTCAGTGTAGACCTTTCTCAACCACACACTGATATAAAGGCGACGGTGTAGATAGATGACAAATAAAACAACTGATGGGTATAGGTTGTTGGTGATCCAACACAGGGACCACTTCTGGAGTACATGAGGAGCACAAGGGAAATGCAACCTCTGTCGCAGATTAGCATCTTGGACAAAGTGCTTCGGTGTCCGCGCTGCTGCTCCGAGACCAAAGAAACACAGACACGGGAATGTCTGGTACAGCTACAGCCTTTATTTTCCGACGCGTTTCGGAGCCTCCTCCCGAGCTCCTTCCTCAGGGAATACAGCGCGGACACCGAAGCACTTTGTCCAAGAATCTACATCACGACCACGGTCACCGTTGAGAGTGCGGTCCCTGCAGCAGCTGCTTGTACGCTATTCTACCAGTTGTGGGTTTCACAACTGACTAAGGTGAGCAATTCCACATCGACAAGTGAAAGTTTTTAATTGAGATAAGACCCATATGCGCATTCTTTCTTTCGAAGATTAGTATGGCGCTCATCAGTGACAGTGACCACCTGCCCCTCACCTGCTCCAGAATTGAACCCTGTGTTGGATCACCAACAAACTGAGCTCATCAGTTGTTTTCTTTTTTGTTCATATACCCCATAGTCTATATAGCAGTGTACGTTTGAGAAAGGTCTACACTGACCAAAGCATCACATGTGTATACCCTACACCTTGCCAACTGGATCATAAATTAAGAATTCTTGTGTTCTTTCACCATCAATTTGAGCGTCAGATTCTTTCTTTTTATGGATGGCAAAATGACACTTAGGAGACATCTTAAACAACAGATTAGGTGGCCCAATTGCGCCAATTGCCAGTTACATATTGACCCCTCTACCCCCGTCCCTAGCTAAACCATTGGTTATTTCCCTCTAAACACATTGTGTTTTGTTTGGTAAATAAGTTAAAGAATAAATGTAATTGTTATATAGCATTATTCTAATGTTTATATAAGGTTTTATATACAGTTACCTTTCTTTATACCAATAATGTTACCCTATATTATTGTGGTTGTTGTTTTCATTTTTTTCTATCAATATCTGCTATTTTAATAACGATAAACTGCAGGTTTTACTTTGAGATGTATCCGTTCTTAACTTAAATTCCTTAACTGGCCTCTAAACCAGATTGATTACTAGATGTATGGTGCAAAAATTTAAACATACATTAAAAAAATGTATATGTGGGCCATCTATGGGAGATCTGTCACATGCAAAGGTTTTATCACCAAATAACTGTAACAGATGCCTTTGATAAATGTTATCTATTGGCCAATGTAACCAATATTCTCCTATGTTAAAAAATGTATCAATATATGTTTAATGTGTGTGTTTTCTTAGTGGACAGTCAACAATTTTATGAAATTACTAAAATGGTTAGTTTTTTAACAATGTAATTAATAAAAGTAAAGAGTAAGCTTAAAGGGAACCTGTCATGTCCTTTTTTTGTTATTAAAGGGAATCTGTAAGGACAAAAATCCACATGTAACTGCTATCATTTTCTAATTCCTCCCTCTAAGCCCTCTCTATTGATGTATTTCTTTTATTTATATTTCCCTCCTATCCTCTGTAAACAGCAAATAACAAGATTCATTCCATCTGTCAATCACAGTGAGTGATCCACTAAGTTCTCTGCTGTCCTGTCCACTCCCCATAGGATGAATATTCATGTCACTTATTCACATCACTGCACAGAAGATCAGTAGAAATCAATCACATTGTGGATGGGGAGGGAGTGGTGGAGAACTGCACCCTCCTCTCTGTTCTCTTTGCAGCAAAACAAGAGGTCAATTAAACACAAACTCTGTCACAGGATAGCAGGGATACCTGCTTACAGAAACAAATGTAGTAGACACCTTATCTAGATCAGGTAAGGCAGATGTGTGCTTGTAATCTCTCCCTCCCTCTCTCTCCTCATCAGGATCTCCTAAATGAAAGTGACACATGACAGGCAAAGCACAGAGGGGAGGAGGTAGGAGGGAGTAAAGAGCTGCCTGAGAAGGAATGAAAAATAAATGGACCAGCCAGACTAATCCTCTGTGAAAGTAATGGAGAAGACTAATGCAGCATCTGCCTGCAGGGTCTGAAAATGTTTATAACAAGAAAACTGTAAAATAATGATTTTACATGTTTTTAAAAGGTCTACCCAGGCACTATTTAAGGGTAATATTAGTACAATACTGATAAATGACCCGACAGAGTCCCTTTAACCTCCCTGACGGTATGATTCTGTCAGGAATTTTGTGCTAAAAGCGGTACCATTTTTTGGCATGGAAATTTGGTGTTATGTACAGTAGGCCTGCAATTCTTAGTAATTACCTGATCAAAGAAGACTCTAGCCTTGCTAGCGGTATTCCCGAGCCTGACTCGGGGTTAACATTCAATGCCAGAAGCGGTAACCCCGAGTCAAGCTCGGGCTTACCCGCGGTCGCGGCAGATGCGGTGAAAAAACCGCATCTGCCACACTTGCCGCGATTGCCGCGGTTGCGGTAATCGCCATAGTAAGTATAGGGGGACTTGCAGCAGGTGCGGCAAGTGCGGTTTTGCACTTGCGGCAGGTGCGGTTTTTTCCGTGGCCGCACCTGCCGCAAGTGCAAAACCGCACTTGCCGCACCTGCCGCAAGTCCCCCTTTACTTACTATGGCGATTACCGCAACCGCGCCGCAAGTGCGGCGGCTATGCGGCAATCGCGGCAAGTGCGGCAGATGCGTTTTTTTCACCGCATCTGCCGCGACCGCGGGTAAGCCCGAGCTTGACTCGGGGTTACCGCTTCTGGCAGTGAATGTTAACCCCGAGTCAGGCTCGGGAATACCGCTAGGAAGGTTAAACTACCCCCAATGTTATTTACATCATGAAGTGTTCATTATTAAGCTATTTTATAAGTCAAGCAGTCAACTGTCTGGTTAACAGTTAACAGACGTCACTGAACTTGTAGCAATTGCAAAATTCATATGATGCTGAAAGGACCTGTGGTGATGTTACGGCCATGTGATTATAATAGGTGGAACTAAGTCTGCATAGTCCTTCTAAGTTAGCTCACTTAGCTCCGCCCATTATGGTCACATGATCATGTCATCACACAGGTCCTGTATACAGAGCATTATATGAATTTCAGCATTGCTGGAGTTCAGTGACAGATCTGTTAACTGTTAACCAGCTGTATGACTGCCTGACTAACGAATGAAAACATGAAAGTATCTAAAATGCTTTTTGGGATAAATACAACAATTTTTTTTAAAGGTGACTAAGGAACACTCCATGATCTAAATAACATTGGGGTTAGTTTAATAACAAAAAAGGACATGACAGGCTCCCTTTAATACATCTCTATATTTATTAATGTTGATTGTAGTTACATTTTATGACTATAGCAGAATAAAGGGTACTTTATTGGTTCTATGCTTTTGTGGATTAACAATAGAAAAATATTGAAATAAATAATGATTTATTTTATATTTTAATAACCTATGACTAGGCTATGTTTGATAAGTAAAACCACCGTATGAGATAGTAGTGATGTTTGTGCACATATCCTGAGCACGGGTTTCCATGGGAAACCTGTGTTACAGATTGGATCCGGGGGCTATAAAATAAAGCATATAATTAATAAACATAATTGTCATACTTACTGAGTAGCACGCGTCCTGACGTCACGCTGTCCCGGCTGCTTCTAGTACTTCCAGGGCTGCTCATTAACTTCCGGGGATATTCACTGCACTGCTGAGAACTTGGAGGTTTTCGGCTGTGTTTGCTGTGACGTTAGGGTTCACTCGAGTTCATGACTCAGCTATGAACTCGATGGAACTCTAACTGTCTGTACAGAACGATGAAGCAGAGCTGACATTGCTCTGCCTATGGACTATATCGGACTGACGTTTATTCTTTCTAATAAAGATGAAGTCTCTAAATGTGTTTTTTGCTTTATTTCTAGTAAAATATTTTTTTTCTCTGTGTTGTGTTTTTTATACTGTTTACTAGAAATTCGTGGTGGCCATGTATGATTTGGTGTGACACCATGAGTTTCAAGCTTAGTACCAGCTGAGAATACAAAGCTGGTATTAACTCCTTATTACCTTACTTATTACTTATGCCACTCCTGACCTGGGCCGCTGGAAGAGCCGGGTAAAGCACCTGGAAATGGTGCTATGATGAATGCGCTATTTTTTGGTGTGGTTGCAGTTTTCAGCGTGGGGGGGCTAAGAACGCTTGGGCCTTGCCACACTGAGAATCCCAACCCCCAGCTTTCTAGTTTTACCTTGCTGGCAATCAACATATGGTGGCAGCCCATGCATTTTTTTATTATTTAATTAAATAATAATAATAATAAAAAAATATTGGACTTCCTTATATTTTGATTGCCAGCCAAAGTAAAGTCACACAGCTGGGGAAGGCAGCCTGTAGCTGTCTGCTTTTTCTGTGCTGAGAATCAAAGATACCATGGAACACTATGTCATTTTTTTAAATTATTTATCTATTTTTACACTACCATATATGTGATGGACCCAACAGCCAATCACAGACGCAGTGACAGAGAATGGGCGTCAGTGATTAGCTGCTGGAGTAACGTCGAACCTGCCCATACATTCAAGATGCAAGAATATACGGGCTTGTTTCAGGTTACTCCAGCACCCAATCACAGATGCCCACTCCCTGTAACAGTGTCTGGGATTGGCTGCTGAGCCCTTCACAAATTGACTGACATCATAGTAATTTGAAACTTAATAAATAATTTAAAAAATTACGTAGCGCTTCGTGGTATTTTTGATTCTCAGTACAAATAAAATGGACAGCTATGGGCTACCACCCCCAGCTGCCTGACTTTACTTTGTCTGACGATCAGAGTATAGGGAAGCCCAATTTTCTTTTTACTATTTAATTAATTGATTAAAAAAAGCATTGGCTCCCACCATATTTTGATCACCAGCCAGGTAAAACCATTCAGCTGGGGGCTGGGATTCTCAGGGTAGTAAATTCCAACATTCTGGGCCCCCCATGGTGAAAAATGCACCCTGCAGCCACCTCTGAAATAGAGCATTCATCGTAGCACCATTTCCAGATGCTTTATCCAGCTCTCCCAGCAGCCCTGGTGGGGGTGGCATGCTGGGTAATAATGTGGTTAATACCAGCTTTGTATTGTCAGCTGGTATTACGCCCGAAATTCATGGTGTCAGGCTAAATTAGACCTGGCCACCATGAATTTCTAGTACACAGTAAAAAAAACACAACACAGAGAAAAAATGTTTTCATTAGAAATAAAACAAAACACATATTTAGAGACTCTATCTTTATTAGAAAAAAAAAACCCTCAGTATTTTAACTCTGAAATGCGTTGACATTAAAAATCACGTTTCTTCGTCTTAATTGGACCTGTTTTTTGCTCTACGGTAGCACGGTGTTTAACCACTTCATCCACATGTACCTATTACCTTTCCGTGGGTGGTTGCAGTAGACGTAAATTATATGTGGATATAGTGGTTGTGGCTGTCACAAGCACCAAAGTTGAGCCTTCCTGATTAATTTCAGGTCTACCATACTCAGATAAAACCCTATCTGCACTTCTTGTCCCATGAGGGAGACCTTCCAGTCAACTGGAGTGGTAGGAGGATTTTCCAACTATGATGAAAATATACCTACAGCAATCTTGTGGCCATGGTTTAGGTAGCATGAATTTGATAATAGGTTCCCTTTAAGCATTTTAGTGGCAGCAGATCTATTTTATATAATATTGCAATACTAAAGCCTAATTACACCGACACGCACCCATTGTATTATTCCTGTCAAACCTCGATTGTTCGTATTCACCCCTAACTTTTTATGCGCTAAATGCGAAAAGCTGACATGAGCTATTTTAGGTTTTGATACATCATGTAAAGTGAATACAGACAAGCTTATTATATGTGGGATTCAGACCCTTCACTGCAGGATGAACATGAACAGAATTTGATTTGAATTTCAAGCAATCTTTCAGAGTAAAGTACAAAGCAAAATTAACTGGCACATTATCGCATAGAGATTGATTTGTGCCTTTTCTTATGTATGTACCATTGTGCTCAAAAAAGCATCCTTGGGACGGACCATTTATGCAGCAGCAATTTGGTCAGATATGATTAAGTGGAAATGCAATAAAATAAAGTAGAGGATTAGATCAACATAATTCTATTACATTTTTATAGCTGTTCAGAGCTGAGTAGAGACCTGGTATCTCAGATCAAACTGTACATTGGATGAAACTGCCCTCTGCTGGCTAAAATGGAGATACAAAAGCCTTTATGACTTGATGCATAGCTGCATAAAACATACAGATACTGCAAATAATTGTACAGATAGATTATTAAATAAAAGGATATATAAAGATGGATAGATAGAGAGATTTAGACATATAGATAGTTTGATAAATATACAAAAAAGTTGTTGCTGCACTCCAAATTCGGATGTTATCTTACACCTTTGTTCTGGCCTTGGGTAGAGAGTCAAGCTATGTTTCGGGCACACACGCCCTTTGTCCAGCTGCAAACCGCGTTTCTGTGTGTGCTTAGGAATACCGCATATCCGGTCCTTCTGTGTCAAGCTGGCGCCTGCCATCGGAGACCGGTAGCCATAGGATGTATAGGGAGCGTGAGCACAGCGCTACACCACGTTAATGCTTTGCACTCAGGCTGCAGAATTCTCAGTTTTAAACAGATTCGTCAGCCAAAAGGCTGACACTAGTCTGACCCTAGCCTAACACAGACTAAGTCTAAAACACAAACATAGCAATATACATAGTGTATGAAAACAATAAAAGTGCCACAGGGATCAGCAGCAGCACACAAAGTGGAAAGTCCCTGAAGGGCAGTGTCCATTAAGGTCTTTGAGTTGGACCCCTAAGGCTACATGCATGCTCACTTATCCAGTAAGAAGAAGCACAAATAGCACAAATTGTGGGAAGGGTAATTTATAACTTTATCAAAAATACAGGCCTTGGTCAAGGAAGAGCTGGAAAAAAAAAACAACTAAAATAAGTCCTTCCCCAGCCAAAATGCCAACAAAGACATGAGTTATTGACCAAACAAGAAGCATTTTTTTAGGAAAGTCCACTGTACTTGTAAAAACTCTCTGCCAGCTTTCTCAGCATTGCCCGGCCTGAAGATCAGCGGGGTTACTCTGCTGCTGGACGGTCTTGGGGGTCACAAGAGCTACTTCTGCTGGGCCATTCTCCACCACCACCTGCCCCCAGCACTCTCCAACATTGCCACTGCTGGAGAAGAACTAGGGGGCGAGTACGCCCTAGAGACAAGATAGGAGCAACGTTTGGCACGCCAACATGCCCTGTGAGTTTGAATTCAGCTGGCTGGTTAAGAGAGGCCTGTCCACCAGCTGATACCATATTCTCTCTCGATCGGCCTCCTATCATTTCTCAAATTGGTCGGCGATGGAAACCCGACATATGCCAACTGAGAACTACCTTTTTCTGTCCCACGCCTTTATGAATGTGACTATTTTCCTGACAAAGATAGCGCACAGTGTTTTGGGAAGATGGTCATGCAGCAGGGTGGACCGGTTGATGTAGCACCAATGCCCAGCACTTTCTTCCACTATAAAGTCAAACAACCTTATCCTGCAAGAATGCCACCACCTTGCCTTGGTCAGTGGCTGCAGATGTCATTGGCCGTAGGAGGCCCATGCAACTAGTCCCAGGCCATGATATCTACAAAACAGATTTCTTTAATAAAGAAGACAGGAGTCGGATGGGGTGGTTCATGCAGTACTGGATAGTTGTTTGAAGGATGTAGGGTTCCCCAGTTGGCATTGTCTCAGTTGAAGGCCTCTGGTGATGATGATAAACACGACTGAGAAACTAGGGTTTGTGCCTCCTCCTCAGGCTCCCCATTATACTCCTAGTCCTGTTGATATTGGTGATCCAGTAACTGTGGCACTGGCTGCAGGTTGGATACAGCCAGGCATGCTGCAAGGTTCTCTGCAGTGTGACATGTGGTGCTCCAAGATGGTTTGAGAAAAGGGTCACTTCCAGACTGTGAGTTCAGATCCACCTCTGACATCGGAGTCCAGCACTGTATGCCCATCTTGCTGCATAGCAAGCCCAATGTAGATAGGTAGGTTGTGCTCCAGGTCACATATGTGTCTATGTTGTCCTCCGGTACATGATGCTCCAGGATTGGCTCTTCTGATGCACATTCTGCCCTTGGGGTGGTGATGAAGATGACCTTCTCCACATCAGCAACCTTTTGTGTGGGATCCATCTCCAAATGTGTAGTGCTGGTACATGGTAGGAAGTGAATCATGGTATAGCACACAGAGTAGCACACAGGTTTGACCTACAGTAATGAAGGGCCGCTGTCAGTGCCTGACTAGTCTGACAGCTGTCAGGGGATCGGGGGTGATTGACAGGAAAGGGGAGGCCGTGTAAGATGTGAGGGGGTGGGCCCAGATCTTCTCTTGGCCCCGCCCCTCACATCTTGCACGGGCCTCCTCTACTGTCAATCACTGCCAGGCTCTGCCCCCTCACCTATTAAGCGGGCCCTATCTCTGCTCATCACTTCTGCAGCGCCCTGCAAACCAGAAGTCACGTGGGCCTGGAGGAGAGGTGAGGGGGCGGGCCCCAATCTCCTCACCTCTTAAACGGCCCAGGTCTCCTTTCCATCACCGCTGCAGCCTGCGGCCTGCAAACTGGAACTCATGCGGGCACTGGAATGATGCAAAAAACTGCTACTGGTGTTGGTGGTCAGTATGCTCATCTGTCTGTCTATCTCTCTGTCTGTCTGTTTGTCTGTCTCTCTGTCTGTCACTCTTTGTGTCTGTCTCTACACAGCTCTATACTCAATATACAGGTCCACATTACATGCTGTATTTGTGTATCTATATACTGTGTGTATATAGTGTGGACCTGTATACACAGTAGACTGCAGTCTGTGTACACAAGATATACAGCCGTCAGTCTCTGCATACGGCCAGCAGTCTCTTTGTATACGTCCTGCGCAGTCTCCAATGTATGTACATCCCACAGCAGTCATTAATGTGCATACGACTCACAGCAGTCTCTAATGGGCATACATCTCGCAGCAGTCTCCAATGTGCATAGGTCCCGCAGCCGTCTTCATTGTGCATTTGTCTTGCAGAAGTCTCCATTGTGCATTTCTCCCGCAGCCGTCTCCATTGTGCATTTATTAAGTTTTCCAAGATGCTTTATAGCATTCCTTAACAATACTTAGTCAGAGTCCCATTTTGGGCTTGATATGGGTGAGTGTGTTACTGAAAGGTATCATTAAGCACTTTATGGCTCAGGAGGGTTTTGGCACTATTACTGGGTATATGCTATATTGATGGCATGGTGTTTACAAGTGCTAGCCCTTTTGTCCTTTTATATATTGTGATGACCCTCTGGTGTACACTATACAGAAAAATCCCCATGTTCACCCAGTTTATTGGTTAGTATACAGTCCTGTCTGCCCTCACAGTATTGTTGCTCTTGATTCATATGATTGTATATTACGATCTGGTCTGAAATATGTTCATCTAGTGTCAATAAATATTTTATGCACTTGCACTTACTAGTTGAATCATTATTCTATGGGCCAGAAATGAGTATGCATCAGGATCCTGTTCTCATGTTATATAAAAATTAATCAGTGGTAGATCTTACTGTTTGCACAACCTTGTTGCCTAGCTGCCCTCATTAACCCTTCAATACAATGGGCTACAGAAGTAATGTCACTCAAGCAACTAATTTCCTATGCCACAAAGTAAAACTGGCTTGCGCAGGTACTAGGTGCAGTGATTAATGAAGACTGACATATTTGTAGAAGACATAATAATGAAAACAAATATCTTTATTCAGGTCACCAATTCATCTGTAAGGCTGATGAATAAAGCTAGTGGGCAGTGCACTGCAGCAATGCAGGGACAAGTTCAGTATGAATTATACATACAATAACATAGTTGTGCACTTGTCAAAAATCTGTATAATAAACATATGGAATTACATGAAATAGTGATTGCACATTTTCAAGAAGCAATATCCATAGTTTGGTGTTTCTTGAGTGTTAACATGAACAGACCTATAAGAACATGTGTGTGATACATATAATGTCAATATGCTATTTTTATATGAATTGCTATAATAATAAAAATTCTTCCTTTATATAGCGCTATTAATTCCATAGCGCTTTAAATACATTTTGCGACACTGTCCATATTGGGGCTCACAAACTAAACATTCTATCAGTATGTCTTTGAAATGTGGGAAGAAACTGGAGTGCCCGGAAAAAATACATGCAAACACGGGGAGAACATACAAACTCCTTGCAGATGTTATTCTTGATGGGAATTGAACCCAGGACCGCAGCACTGCAAGTCTGCAGTACTAACCACGGAGCCACCGTGCCACACATAAATGTAGAAGAGATGACCCTGAACACTTCTGACCCTCTGCAATGATAAAAGTTTGCTCTCCCCCCAAAAAACTAATAATAATAAATAAATATTCAAAAACAAATTTGCTAAAAAATATGAAAGTTCTCTTAAATGGATATTTTAATGACAAGCTGACTGAACTTTACAGCTGCTGCCACATCTGGCATAGTTTCCAAAATTCACACCCTGCAGGTATCAAAGCACCTGCAAAGCTCCAGAAAGCTTAAAAAATTCAGTTAAAGCTTCAAAAAATTCTACAGCATGATACAAGCCAGTAGAGCCGAGTGTCCTGGAGAAAGGAGATAGGCTTTTGTAGTTCATGCCATATCGGATAGTTGATTGGAGGAGGGAGTAGAGGTCACCACATGGCATTCTCCCAGTTGAAGGACTCTGGCAGGGGTGGGTGGTATACATAGCTAGGAAACAGGGCCTTCTTCCTCTACTACCTCCTCCCCTTCTTGTCCTCATCCTCTCGTCCTCCTCTTCATGCTCCGGAATTTGCCAATCCAGCGGCAGCATCCCCTGCAGATATAATAATGTCAAGCATGCTGAAAGATCCTCCTGAGTGTGAAATCTGCTGCTCCCGCTCCTGCTACCTGCTGGCACTGTTTTCAAAATACACACCCTGCAGGTCTCAAAAACACCTGCAAACTCCAGAAAGCTTAAAATAATATTTTAAAGCTCAAAAAATTCTACAGGTTGAAAGAAAATGGTAGACCCGATGGCTGGGAACACACCTAACCATATGGTTAGGTGTTCTTCCTAGCCAGTGGGTCTTCTGGCAAGCTGTTTGATTTCAAACAATCAGGGAAAGTTTTAGGGTAATTCTAGATTTAAAACTTTTTTCCCGTTCACCAATTTTTTAGTAAATTGCTTGGGTTTCCAATCGCGAACCGAATGTTCATGCCGAATTTGAAATTGGCAAACATGTTCAGGGATAGTTCGCATATCTCTACTCTTAATGGAAAAAAACCAAACTATCATTAGGCTGAATAAAAGAAGAAATCAATCAAAGAGAGAGCAGAAAGGTTAGGAGTGGTCTAATTCAATAGTTTGGTACATTGGCAAAAAAAAAAGAGTGCACTGGTGAGCTTGAGAACTCAAAATAAGGCAACAGTAAGGGCCCCTTTACACACGGCTACATTTGTAGCTTGTCACCAGGTAACTTACCGGTTGCAGTGAAATCATGGATACATGGTTCTATCTTGTTGCTGTGTACAAATGGAATAATCTCTCCATGATTTCACTGCAACCAGTAAGTTACCTGGTGACAAGCTACAAATGTAGCCGTGTGTAAAGGGGCCCTAATGGATGATTGCAGAATTCTTTCCATGGTGAAAAAAAATCCTTCACAACATCTCCTCAAGTGAAGAACACTTACCAAGAAGTAGGAGTTTCAGTATCTATGTCTACCCTAAAGTTAAAACTTTATGATAGCAATTACAGATAGTTCACCACAATGTTTAAACCATTAATCCGCCTTAAAAATAGATTAGATTTTGCCATAAAAATAAAATCTAAAATAGCTGCCCAATTCTGGAAAAAAGTTCTTTGGACAAATGAAACTAAGATCAGCCTGTACCAGAATGATGGAAAGAAGTATGCATAAGGGTGCCATCACACCTATCGATGCCGCCAGAGATGTTGGCGGTGACTGGTGGGTGCGCGCACGTTTTTGGCGCCCTGCCAGCATCGCCGTCCCCCATTTACATGGGGCGACACCTCCTGCGGCGCATCGGCGAGCTGACAGGCGGCATCGCCGCCGGGGTGTCTCAAAACCCCAGTGGCGATGCAGGACAATGGGAGCCTGTGGCACCCATCACTTGTCAGCTCGCCGGCGGCCGGTTACATGAGGTGATGTGTGCACATCGCCCCAGATCGGTCGCCTGGTTTCAGAGCACTGCTCTGAAACCAGGTGACCTCCCGGTGGCGCCGACATCACCCCTTTGCATGAGGCGACATAGGGGCGATGTCATCGCCAATAGGCCACGCCCCTCAGTCACCTATGTAATTGGTGGCGATGTCCTTAAGGCTTGGAATGGCTCATGATCCAAAGCACACCACATCCTCTGTAACATACATGCATGGCTTCGAAAGGCCCTGGATCACAAGTGTTAATTGAGGATGTAACTGAAGACAGAATCATCCGCATGAATTCTGAAGTGTACAGGGCTGTAGATTCTGGTCAAATTCCACTAAATGCAGCAAAGTTGATTGGACAGCATTTCACAGTACAGATGGACAATAACCCAAAACATTGCAAAAGCAACCCAGGAGTTTAAAGCAAAGAAGTGCAATAGATGAACAAACAGAGATTTCCAGCACTAGCAGCTAGACGGGCGTTTGTTTTTAAGACCAGACACGCAATATTCTGCAGTGGCAGAGTGAATCAACAGATCTCAACTTCATCAAGCTGCATTTCACATGGCTGAGACATAATATAAAGCAGAAAAACCTACAAACAAGCAAAAATTTAAGTCAGCTGAAGTAAAAGTAGAAAAGCATCACGAAGTAGGAACCCAGTGTTTGGTGACATACATGGTTTCAAAGACGTCAGTCACTCATTGCTTGGAAAGGATTTTATACAACATATTAAAAATGAACATTTTTATGGTAAAATTAATGTGTCCAGTTACTTTTGATCCCCTGAAATGAGGAGTCTTTGTAGAAAAATGGTTGCAATATCTAAACATTTCATGGGATATTTTTGTTCACCCTTTTAGTTAAATCTGAAAGTCTACATTTCAATTGCATCTTGGTTGTTTCATTTTAAACCAAAAATAGAGGCCTACAGAGCCCAAATCCCAATGATTCAGTCACTGTACAAAAATATTTGGGCCTCAATGTATAAAGCATTTTAGCATTGGGATATTTGAAAAGGATTATGTTAGGGCTGGAAATATATTTGTATGAAACTATATATAAGTTGCTGCTAGTCATATAGCTGCTATGGAGTGATTAACAATATTGTCCATCTTATGTGTCCATAATCTGAGTTTTCCATGGTTTGTGTAAATTGCTCTGGGTTTCCTCCAGTTTTTGCAATGTTACATACAGTATAAATAGGAAAAAATAGATTAAAAAGGTGGACTCAAACTGACCTTGTAGTCCATGGATTAATACCCTATATGTGCTGCATGGTAGACACTGGGCTGGCTAAGGCATTCTCCAGCAGTGCTAGGAGTGCCAGGATGAGGATCACGATACGATTTCATCAGCTGATCACCATTATAGCTTCAATATAACTGTAGTTTTACTAAATGAGACCACCCTCTGCTTCATGTATGTCATGTTGAAATTTATATTCATGACATATTTAACCTTCTGTCTTCTAGTTCTGTATATGTTCATTCGTTTATGGTTCCCAAGACATTTTGTACACTCATAGCGAAAGAAGACCATGCATGTGCCTCATGTACAACCATAGTGAAAGAAGACCATGCATCTGCCTCAGCATTGTTCAATGAATTTTGGACATGTGAATTTTTCTTGAGTTCTCTGATTTGAAGACCATCAAATATACCCAATTTTAGCTTCTCCATGATCAGCGTTGGATATTTTCTGCAGATGTAGTCAAAGCATCTTTCCTTCTTGTTTAGAGCCATTACAAACTGCATCATTAAACCTTATTTGAAGAGCAGTGGTGGTAAAATGATCTTATTCCTGTCAACCAGTTGGACTGCAAATACATTCTTTACTCATACTACCATATGTTCTCTAAAGGTACCATCACACGCCTCAATCTAGCCTGGAGATCATAAAGGCGATGTGTCGCCCCGGAGCAATCGCCATGAAATTGCCTCATGGTTGCGGCGTGTGATTTGGGAATTTCACGGCGATAAATCGCCCTTCGGCCGTCGCCTGATTCCTGAACAGTGCTCAGTAATCAACTGCAATCATTAAGGCGACATTTCCGTGTTGTAGCATGTGACAGGGCGATAATGATGGAAAGAGCGTTGCCTATGATTTCCTGTAGGCGTGCCTCAGCGTGCTGGAGTCCGCGCCCCATCTGAGATGATTGGTGGGGGCTACTGTGTTCCCATTGGCTGTCAGTTGACACCGCGCCATATTTGAAGAGCTGTCCGTTCAGCACCACACACATCTTCAGCTACACAACCGTCCGCAAACTCACTGCAAACTCCAATAGACAATGGCGTCATGTAATAGCCATCCTCCCAGAGCAGGCTGATCAATCGTAACGCTGTTGTCCAATGAGCGTGTATGGGGCGCGGTATACACCACTGTGGCATGCCTATCTCCTCGCCGCGCTGAACATGTACGCCCACATCGCCTTTGAGATTGCGGCGTGTGAAGCGACAATGGAATTAGGCAAGATTGGTTTCGCTATAGGGAAGGCGATTTCTGGAGTGACACATCGCCTTAGCTTCAGGGCGAAATTGCGGAGTGTGATGCCGCCATCGGCGATCTGAGGCGACCACGAAAAACGTGAGCACACACGTTAGATCGCCACATATCATCAGCCGAGATTACGGCGTGTGGCGGTACCTTTAGACGCCACTGTTTTCTTAGCCAGTGCTTTTTTTTATCTACTATCCAAGACACAGATAAAACGGGGATATTTAGTACATCCACTCTGCTGTCCCATGAGAATATTTGCTTTCTTTAGATCCATACAGATTGGGCACTGGAGATCGTGGTGTAATATTTTCTGTAGCATCAGAGCAATTGTGCAGTTGGGCGTCACGGTAGCTCAAGTGGTTAGCACTGCAGCCTTTGCAGCACTAAGATCCTGGGTTCAATTCCCACCAAGGACAACATCTGCAAGGAGTGTATATATTATTCCCATGTTTGCGTGGGTTTCCTCCAGGCACTCCAGTTTCCTCCCACATTGTAAAGACATACTGATAGGATGTATAGATTGTGAGCCCCAATGGGTACAGCATTACTGATGTATGTAAAGTGCTATAGAATTAATAGCACTATATAAATTAATTAATTGTGTTTTGTTCTTTAATCATCTTAGTTGAGTGACCTATTGGGATTCCGTATCCATTGTCTAAAATCACACATGTTGTGATCCACTTAAACTCTCTAAGAACAGCCGAAATTCACATGGTTGATATTTTGATATGCCCATTTTGATCAGCACAAGTCTTGAACATTGTTGTAATAAAAAAAATCACTTTCCTTCAAGTAGAATGGCGGTAAATCCGTTTCTCTATTGCAATAGTATGTGATTTTACAACTATCCATTATCTCAAAACGTAGAGCTGCTACAAAAGAAATAAATTACATATTTTGATTCAGGGGACTGAATATATACCGGTACCTAAAATCTAGTGGAATACCTGATGCACCCAAAAAAAAAATTTCATTTGTTCGCAAGTGTTACAAATTAGAGATGAGTGAGTGCTAAAATGCTCAGGTGCTCGATGCTCGGGCCGAGCATCCCAAGATACTCGTGTAGTCGGCCAGATCACCGAGCCCAATGTAAGTCAATTAGTGACAGGCTCCGCCCACAGACTTCTTGTTATAAAACGAGTGTTTCTGGGAAAGGGCGGGAGGGGGGGCATTTTCAAATCGCCGCAGCATACAACACTTTGCTGTGCCTCCTAGAGGGACCCTAACAATCAATCTGCTCCCTGTGAGGTGCCAGCTCTCTGTGTGCACTGAAGGGAGGTGTGTATTTGTGTCAGATCAATAATTATTAGAGAGGAGTCCGAGCATCTCGGTGGTACTCGGTGCTCGCCAAGTACCCCGAGTACCGAGATATTCGTGCAAGTAACGAGTAGTGCCGAGCATACTTGCTCATCCCTATTACCAATATAATAAAATACCAGGGATCACAGAGACAAACACGATCCACGCTGCTGTATATGAATGAAGATGGACCAAGATCTTTATGGAAGCAGTGTTTATTTCAACGCTTTTCAAGACTGTCCCAGCCTCTTCTTCAGGAATACACATTATACATATGATCATATGGAGTAATCCGGAAGAAGAGGCTGGGACAACCTTGAAACGCCTTGAAATAAACACTGCTTCCATAAAGATCTTGGTCCATCTTCATCCACATACAGCAGCATGGATCGTCTTTGTCTCTGTGGTCCTTGGTATATGCACGGCCATCCACGTGGAATGGTGGATATAGCAGCAGCTGTATAAGGCATCTATACCGTTTGCGGGTCACACAAGGTGAGCAGTATTGCACTGATCATCAACCATAATTAAGGAGATAAGACCCTATTGCGCCCTTGTCTGCCCCCTTCTAGAATAACTCTAAACTTGTAATAATTAATACGGTACTTGCTTGTATTTCATAAAGAAGATAGAAAAATAAAATTATATTACATATTATATTTTTTTTTCTTTTCCTTTTGTTTTGTTTTTTTTCTTTTTTTTCATTTTCCTGTTTTGAATTTTAATTTTTTTATGTAAAACTCTGTTCATGGACATAAATGATTTTGCTGTTAGAGGTACGCATAGATTCTTTTATTCAAGCATTCAGCTCGAGAACTCTTTATTTTCCATCTCTGCTTGAATGCTTTTGTATCATTTTATTTTTTTATTTTTCTTATTTTTTGTGTTTTTTTTTACAATAAAAGATATCAAACCAACATTTGCTGAGCATTCCCTAATGGACTACAGCTATTTGGTGACCTTTTATATGTGAAAAAGCTACTCACAGCTCAAAGAAAGAAAGTCTATTATCTTAGGCCTGCCGTTTGTTTTTCATTTTCCATTACTGAACTAAGAAAATCTAAATCAGAGAGTAATACTGTGTATTCAAAGCACAAAAAGCTATATTTCTACATAGGCATTTACAAAATAGTACCTTGGAAACAAGAATGGCAATGTGTTTCACTAAAAATAAAAACACTTTCAAGACAATAAATTGAAGCATTGGAGAGTAATGGGGAATATAATAGCAATTTACTTTGTTTGTCTTGTTTTTACTTTTATAATATAAAAAAATACATAAATTCATATTTAGATGATGTTATGAAGCAAAACCATGACTCCAATATGAGTAGTGTCATAGCTATTATTTACAATTTACTTACCAAATGCTTACCGAGTTATATAAAAACCATTATAGTCATTATAGGTATTCATTAGCCATTAAAACTAACTGACCTCTATACCAAACAGGAATCTGGTTAGGCCACACTTATGGCCACTTTACACGTCCCAACATCGTTTCGATATTGTATCCAACGGCACGGGAGAGCGCACATTTTTGGCAGAAATCCAAGATCGCATAGGAGCTGTCACACAGGGAGATATCGGCAGGCAACACAACTGCGATGTGTACGCCCCCTCGTAGAAGCGATCAGGGAACGACCATTTAACATGGGAGTGAATAGGAGAAGTTGTGCTCCAAATCGTTGTTGGGCTGTCACACAGCACGATCCTGCCAGCTCGTCCATCCAATATCGGCCAGTTGGAGAGCCTGCTCATTTCTCCCCCGATATCGGTTTGGCATCGTTCTTGCATCGAATTGGTTATTTACACCACACAACGCACGAACGATATCGGCGGCAACGCACGAACCACGTGACTTTTTATCGAAGTTGGACGACGATATCGGGACGTGTAAAGTGTCTATTAGGGTAGGTACCTACAATCAGAGATGAGTGGACCCAAACTTTAAAGATCAGTGTTCATACTGAACACAGACTTTACAAAACAAATCAGTTAAGTTGAGAGTTTGGGGGTCGGGGGCTTAACGTATGCAAACCACTTGAGTGAGTAAGGTTCTTTCCTTAGGAAACTTGCACCCCACTCTAAGAGTAACCTTTTAATTTAATGTTTATACTGTTGGTTATGATTGGTGCTCAGTCCAGCGCGAGCCTCTTGCAATGTTTGATTGGCTCGCTCTGGGCCAACGCAATCAGCGTTATTGGATGTAGTGCATACAAAAAAGAAAATGATAACACCTCGCCCTCCCTCCCCAGTATTGTTTTGCTTATGGCCAGCTGCATGTGAGCAGAGAGTAGAACTGCCCAATCAGTGACTTCCAATGAGGTTCAGGTCACGTTTGGGTCTAGACGAGAAGTTTACCTAAAGTCCAGCTGAACCCACAGAACCCCGATTTCCACTCATCCCTACCCACAATGTCTTTTAACCTTTGTCAGGCTGCATAATTTTACAACGTTGACAGGCTGCAGAGGTACAATTGTACCTTCATATATTGTTATTGAAATTTGGCCAATATATTCTGAACCAAAACTGCAGAGATGTCACGAAATTTCAGCCCTCTACGGCTTTTTGATTAAAAGTTATTGCAATTTTAAAAACGGAATAGATACAATTCTACCTACTCAGCCGGACGAAGGTTAAAGACAGATTCTGCCTGGAACCTGGCTAAAGAAACACTTGAAAATGCCAAAAAGAATGAACATATCCTAGACAATGTAAAATCACCTTGCTGTGTATATGACCGAAACGCATTGTGATATAATTAAACTTTTTCTAGGTCTGATCACCCTCTCTAGAAAGTGAGATATAATGCGCAATAGGGTCAATCTCATAAATGTGGAGAGTGGATGTATCAAAAAATGGAATCTGCTCACCTGGTCTAGTTGTGTATACCCACAACCAGTTTAATCGCTCGATAGACAGCTGCTTCTGGATCCACACATCAACGGGTAACCGCGGTCCAAAAACCGCATATATAGGACGAAGTGTCACTCTATCCATGCTGCTGCCAACGCGTTTCAGAGCCAATTCCCAGATATACCTGAGAAAGGAGCTGCGTATTGGCTCCGAAACGCGTCAGATTACATGTACACCTTCATCCAGATACTCCAGTCTTCTGGTCTTCTTTGGCAGCAGCGCGGATCGAGCGGCACGTCGTCCTATATATGCTGATCACACTCTCTGGCATCTTCTCTGGTACCCGGTTTACACACTACTACTTCTACAACTTGCATCCAAAATGGAAATAGTAATTTTGTAGTTTTTATTTTTATCCATTTCTGGCTTGTACGGAGCACTTTATCAAAATTAAACTACTCAGAACAATCAGTGAAATAGGGAGGGAGGTAAAATACTGATGAAAGAGCAAAGACATATAGTTACTAAGGCATTAAACAGGATCAGAAGGAAGCAATCATGCTTAAAGTTAATATTTTCAAATTGCAAGAAAACAAATTAAGTAGAACAAATAATGTCTTTTTCCTACATCAGTAATTAACAATAGGTATGGGTAACTATTGTACTGAAACTATGTTGCTTACCAGTGTCAAACATCAATGGGCTCCACTGCCGACTAGCTATAAAATTATTTATT
The DNA here is from genome assembly GCA_033576535.1 of Allobates femoralis. NCBI lineage: Eukaryota > Metazoa > Chordata > Amphibia > Anura > Aromobatidae > Allobates > Allobates femoralis. Next base: position 25,535,594 of record JARQOC010000010.1, on the reverse strand, counting down.
GCCTAGTAGCTAATTATTGTCACCTTGAAATAGTAATCTGTGATAGTTTGAATTATAATTGTACGAAGAATTATTTGTTAACAATGGCAAAAATTAATTAGAAAATATTCATGAGAATAAGGAATCTAAAGCAAAAAAGATGACAAATTATTTAAAGTGAAAATATTGGGCTATATTAGGACAGTGCGGGTCAATTATAGGTTGGGGCATTTATATGGATGCACCTAAATAATATGGGAATGGTTGGTGACATCAACTTCCTGTTTGTGGCACATTAGTATATGGGAGGGGGAAAACTTTTCCAGATGGGTGGTGACTATGGCGGCCATTTTGAACCCAACTTTATTTAGGTGTATCCATATAAATGCCCCCCCCCTATAAATGGCCAAACCTATACATTAATGAAGTGAAATGAATATTTCAATAAAAAATCATATAATTAAGAAAAGCATTACATTTCATTTGCAGATATGAAACAGAAACAAATAAACTGAGAACAAAAATACAATAAAATTAAATAAATTGGTATTTGAAGACCGTGGTTGTTGGTCCTTGGTAGCAAGAAACCCTATGACCAGACTCAGATGACCGAAGAGTCACTTGAGCAAACTGGTAAATTGTGAATCTTTATTGTCACTCTTGTGTCATCAATGTTTAGTAAAAACAAGGCATTGACAAGAGGTTAAAATCAAAAGAAAGATAATTTAACTCAACTGATAAAACTATATTCAGATAGTGAGAGTTTTGCAAGTATATCCAGTTCTAGATAGATACATTAACATAACTGATCAAACTATATTCAGATGGTGACAGCTGTGCAAGTATACCTGGTTCTAGATAGATAATGCTACTGATAAAATTATTTTCAGATTGTGATAGCTCTGCAAGTGTATCCAGTTCAAGAGAGATAAATTAACTCAACTGATAAAACTGCATTCAGATTGTGATACCTGAGCAAGTGTATCTGGTTCAAGGCTCCACGGGGCACGCACATGCCATCAAACTGAAAAACTCTATATTTTCTCCCCAATTTCTAGAATTCAACTGCCAAAGGACAGAAAACCATTTATTATAAAGTCTCAATTAAGGAATGAGATTCAGTTCCCAAGCTTGTCACAAGTCTCCAAGGAGGCACAGGAGACAAACATGACAGTACCCCCTTCCCCCTTAAACAAGGGGGCTACCAGACCATAAAGGCCGTAATTATCCAGATAAATGCTATGGATGGACAGCAGTGAGGCGGGTGCAAGCGCGGCGAGGAGACCCGCCTATCGGGCAAAGACCCTGGAGGAACGCCCACCAGTCAAGGATTTGGTAAGTATAAAAAGTGATTTATTGTGCATGTAGTTAGGTAGATTTAGTCAGTCAGGGATGGTTAGAATAGTAATTTTAGGCTCAGGGACAGATATTTATAGGTTAGATAGGGATTTTTAGGTGGTTGGTTCCCTTTAAGGTGTACAAAAACTGCAGCAGGATCCATAATGGATCCTGGAAAAGTATAAGGCTGGTGATTATATCACGTCATGGACTAGGGTGCATCTGGATTAACAGGATGACAGAGACGCCCGGACCAACAGTGTCTGGAGCACAACACAAAACTACAAGCAGGGGGACACCTGTGGTTGTGCCCTTATCTCCCTACCGTACCTATCTCATCCTGTCGCTGAGCAGAATACCTATTCCCTCGCTGACCCTGATGTTAAATCTCACTAGGGAGATGTCTGGTGGGAGCACTAGTCCCAACTGCTGCTCTAAAACCAACAAAAAGGTAAGGAAGACAGACCTGGGAAACACAAACATGACTTCATGGCTGCTGCTACTCTCCTAAGCAGCAGATGGCTTGGCATTGGCAACCTTCAGCTCTCCAGAATAGCTCCTTCCACCCAGGCAGAATGCCTAGGAAGGGCGTTAAGTCACCAGCAAGGAATGATGGCTAATGTGACCATATAAAGGAGATGTGAGTGGTCACACAGTAGCCTCACCTGTTTAGAGTTAAACATCGCGCTCAGCAGCATTTGTTTTTGCGGCCGCAACTGTGGCTATATTGCACTTGCCGCACCTGCCGCAAGCCCCCCATAGACAACACATGGGACTTGCCACAAGTGTAACGCAAGTGCGGTCGTTAGGCGGCAGATGCGGTAAATCTGCCACAATTTGAAAAAAAATAACGTTAGTGTGAAAGGGGCCTTAGTATAATTCGGAATTAGCTCCAAATGTGCATTGCCACTTCAGACCCTACCACTGTTTACTTTAAGATGCCAGAGACAATGTCAATGCTAGAATAAACTACTAAACAAAGCAGATTCATCAACACATTTTCTAACCTTCATAAATGACCAATATTTTGTAATATTTAATAAAGACAAAATCTATAATTACGAAATATGATGAGGCTGTTTTACACCAGCCAAACCAATAGTTCCAAACAAGGCAATATCAACCAACATAATAAAATACAAAGGACATTAACATTCTCCCAACCTCAAATCTGGCACGATAATAAATTAGATGAAGGAACATTGTTTAATTTAGAGGGCCATTAAACACATCATTACTCTTGTCAAAAAAATAAAAATAAACAATAATATTTCATTATGGTCTGTGATTACTGTAATATCATGTCAGGGTTCAATTACGAAGTCTTTGGGAAACTTGAACTTAAAACTTAAGTGAGTAAAAGGAAACCGATCAGCATAAAACAGTCTTTCCCCATAAATGACACAACATTCTCTTTTGTTCTATAGCTGTATCTATATCATTCTCATAATGACTATTCCAGGTTAACTGCTTCTGACATACTATTGTCACGATGGTCTCTCTTACCTTGGAGACTTGTGACGGGTTTGGGCCCCTCTGTTTCATGTCTATATTGAGACTTCATATTAAACGTGCTTTTTTCCATTGGCACTTGTGGAGTTACTGCCAGTCTGGTGCCAGCAAGCTGGTTAGGTCTTGTCCAGGTGTGGCCATTCAGTAATCACTCCTTCCCCTTGGAATATCCCATAGTCCCAGCATGCTCTGCTGGTGATTGAATTCATTAAGGCCAAAGCTCCTGAGGTAAAGGGAGCTCTCTGCAGAACCTCTTGTTGCCAAACCGTCTGCTGTTTGGAGAAGTGACAGCAGACGAGAAGTTGCTGCCTTCCCTCTTGTTTTATTGTAGTGGATGGGACTAGCGCTCCTGCCGGCCAATCCCTATTGAGGGCTAACATTAGGGCCAGCGAAGGGCCTAGGTATCCTGCTCGGCGACAAGTTGAAAAGACTTGTATAGGGACAGTAGGGAGATCAGGGCACAGCTGCAGGTAAGTGCAGGAGGTCACCTCTCTCCCGTTCCCTATGAGCAGGGCCATCCTCTGTATTTATCCCTCTAGTGTCTCCTTGTCTGTTGTTTTCCGTTGTTTGCTGGACATTGTAGGTCCATGCTCACTGTCACGCACGGTAGTCGGACATTCCCTTGTCCAAGCGTGACAACTACATACTATTAGATCATGTATCAAGTCCTCTTCTTTAGATCATATATCGAGCCCTCTTCTTTGACACAAACTCAGTTCATCTTTTCCAGCATATGATGACTGTGGTTTTCAGCCATCATCTGCCTCAATCAGCCACAAGTAGAGTGCAGCTGATAAGGTACCTTTACACGGCGCAACTGCGGTGTAGCAACTGAAAGACAATCGGGATTTTTGTCACGGTTGCCTTGAAATTGCTACGAAGTTGAGGTGTCCAATTTGGGAACCCGCTGGTGATTTTTGAAGTTGCTCCCGTTTGCAGTTTCAGAGCATTGTTCTAAAACTAGAGGCATCCCAGAAGGTAAATTGCCCTGGTTTTGGCGTGTGAACGAGAGATAGGGATGGAATCAGTGTCGCCTAGTGTTTTCCCAGAGGCGTGCCACATCGTGCTGGATACCGCGCCCCATCAGCGATGATTGGTGGGGGCTACTGTGTTACCATTGGCTGTCCCTTCACAGGGGGCCATATTTGAAAAGCTGTCCATTCACACTACACAATTGCAATGGAGTCATGTATTAGCCAGCCTTCCTGCGTAGGCTGACCAATCATAACGCTAATGCGTTGTCTAATCAGCGTGTTTGGGGCACGGCATACACAACTCTGTCATGCCTATGTTCTTGCGGCGCTGAACATGTACACCCACATTCCCATAGTGATTGCGGCGTGTGAAGCGGCGACGGGATTCAACCGGATGTTTTCCACAGGATCAGTTTCAACTTCCGGGTAACCGTGTTCCCTTGGGTTGACGACTCAATTGCGGTGTGTACATGCGGCATCGCCGTTCGGAGGTCAAAAATGTGCATGCGTACTTTTGGTTGCCTCCGATCGCCGGTGATAGTTGCGGCGTGTAAAGGTACCCTTAGGGTTCAATTCAAAAGAGAGAAGACGGCACTCACCGGTGTAGATTGCACGTTTTAATCGGGTATGCTGGTTACAAGGTGCAAGGGAGGGGGAGAGGCGGAGGTGACCTTTAGGGTTCTTTTACATCAGTGTTTTTTGCTAGATGCAGCAGATCTGGCAGATTTACTGCACCTGCCAGATCTGCCACCTAGTGGCTGTCTTGCATTTCACCTGCGGCATGCCCCCATTCCGCGGATCGCGGCATTGAGAATGAATGGGGGCTTGCTGCAGGTGTATCGCAAGTCGGCCATAAGGTGGCAGATCTGGCAGGTGCGGTAAATCTGTCGGATCTGCTGCGTTCCGCGAAAAACACTGATGTGGAAGGGCCCTTGAACTGTGAGATGCCAATGTCAATCCCTTATTTAAAGCTTTATCAGTTACAACTACATACCCAGCAAAGCCACAAGCTTTAAATGATAAATTGACAGCAGAATTTAACCGTTTAACATCTGCACAAGTTAATAGCTAATGGCAGTTTCAAACCCCCTAAAGGCACAGTAAAAAGTCAAATTAGAAGGCAATAGAAGGCATACATATGTGTTATATCTACAAAAATAATTGGACAAAATAATGGAAACACCTGGAAAAATCAACAAAACTTAGTTTAATATGGTGTAGGTCCACCTTTTGAGGCGATTACAGCCTCAATTCTCCGAGGTATGGATTCATACAAGATGATATCATTGGCCCGGAGGATCTCCACGAAATAGCACCCCAGATCATCACAGAACCTCCGCCATGGTTTACGGTTGGGAGAAGGCAGTCTGGATGGAATGCTTCTTTCAGCTGTCTCCAAACGTACACTCGGCCAGAGGTGGGAAAATGGGGTACACGATGATTTGTGTGAGAATATCACATGTTTCCACTGCTCCAGGGACCAATTCTGGAGGTTTCTACACCGCTCTAAACGCTTGGAAACATTTGTCATTGAGAGCAGCGGTTTTCTAATTGCAGATCTTCCGTGGAATCCAGATTTGTGCGGCTCCCGATGAACAGTTTTGGTGGACACTGGCTTCTGTAGGTGATCATTGAGCTCAGCCGTGATTTTCGGAGCCGTGGTCTTGCGATCCTCACTCACAATTCACTTTTGATCTCAGTCACCTTCGACTTTCAGCCAGACCTGTGCTTTGCTGCAGACGTTTTTCCTTCTCTTTCAAACGCAGTCATTACTTTGGAGGCAGTACCTCTTGACACGCCAAGCATTCGGGCACTTCCTGTTACACTAGCGCCTGCCATACGAGCACCAACAATTTGGCCTTTTTGAAAATCCAAAAGGTCTGATGGCAGAGAGATGTAGCACAGCTATGCATTTCGGTTATATGCCTTTTTCATGGACATGACCATGAAGAATGTTAATGGTCGAAACGCATAGTCCCTTCAGCCATAGCCTGCCTTATAATTATACCAATTTAATAATTACTGGACTTGTTATATCCACTGGAACATTTAATGAAAAAACTTTTGAATTATTAAATAATAGCTTTTTTTTAACTTGATTGGATACTCCGCTGGATTGAATATTCCTTTTGCACATTTTCTAATATAGTTACTTTAAAAATTCCCTACTATGCCCTCTCTACACAAACAGCTACTGTTTTTTTCTATTTCCTGCTCTGATGACTATTCTGGCATGCTGGTATACTCACATAGAATGTCCTCGAGCTAGGGGCAGAGGCTGCAGTCACTTCCACGGCCTCTGCTCCTCCCTGAAACAAAGCTTCACAGTAGTGATGCTGGTTTTAGGGGCCTGTCTATCAATCTTCTGTCCACAAAGGTCTCCAGCCCCCATTTCCCCCTCCCCACATTGCGCTGTTTCAGCTCCCCCTTCCACTCTCCTTGAAGTGCATTGTCTCAGCCTCCTCTTCACCTCTTCCTGCAGTGCGGTGTCTCAGACTCCCCCCCCATGCAATGTCTCACTTTCTGTGTGATAGCACTGTCCCTGACTCAAGTCGGCTTATGCACAATGATAAGCCGTCATTAGACAAGTGTCAACATACCTGCAGAGCAGGAGATCGGCGATGCAGGACATCAACGGCATCTGTCTAGGTGACGTCACTGGTCTTTGCTGGGCATCTTATACATAGGAATAAGCTGAGAGCTTCCATTGACATCAGTTTTGGAGTGGCGCAGATGTCATGCACTTCTGATCTGCTGCACCACCAGTATAATGACACTTGTCTGATGTCGGCTCATCACTCTGCATAAGCCATCAGTCAGGGAAATTATGTTGCACAGGGGGTGAGACACTGCTTGGGGAGGGCTGGGAAAGTGCACGGATGGGGATGGGGAAGGGGGAGCTGAGACAGCACACTGCAGGGAGGGTTAAGGTGGGGCTGGAGAAATTCATGCTCACAACATTGACAGCCCCACCCCTAAAATCAGCATCACTAATGTGACACTTTGCTTCAAGAAGGGAAAGAGGCTGTGAAAGTGACTGCAGTCTCTCCCCCTGCAGATGTTCTGTGTGAGTATCCCAGCATGCACAGAGACACTCACTTGAAATGTCATAAGACCAGGAAAAACACATTAACTGTTGGATTGAGTAGTTAGGGAATGGAAGTGAATTTTTAAAGCAAGTACCGTATACACTCGTGTATAAGCCGACCCGTGTATAAGCCGACCCCCCTACTTTTGCCCAAAAATCTGGAAAAACCTATTGACTCGTGTATAAGCCGAGGGTGGACCCCAGCACAGGTATACAGCCCCCAGCAGTGTGGTATACAGGCCCCCCCCCCAGTGGTATACAGGCCTCCCCAATGGTAGTATACAGCAGCCCCAGTGGTAGCATACAGCAGCCCCAGTGGTAGTATATAGCATCCCCAGCAGCCCCAGTGGTAGTATACAGCAGTCCCAGTGGTAGTATATAGCAGCCCCAGTGGTAGTATATAGCAGCCCCAGTGGTAGTGTATAGCAGCCCCAGTGGTAGTATATAGCATCCCCAGCAGCCCCAGTGGTAGTACACAGCATTCCCAGCAGCCCCAGTAGTAGTATACAGCATCCCCAGCGGCCCCAGTGGTAGTATACAGCATCCCCAGCAGCCCCAGTGGTAGTATACAGCATCCCCAGCAGCCCCAGTGGTAGTATACAGCATCCCCAGCAGCCCCAGTGGTAGTATACAGCAGCCCCAGTGGTAGTATACAGCAGCCCCAGTGGTAGTATATAGCATCCCCAGCAGCCCCAGTGGTAGTATATAGCAGCCCCAGCAGCCCCAGTGGTAGTATACAGCAGCCCCGGAAGCCCCAGCGGTAGTATACAGCATCCCCAGTAATCCAGGGCCCCCCCAGCCTTGCTCCGGTCACCTGTAAAGCAAAATATACTTATCACTGTCCCGCTGCCGTCCGCGCCCGCCGCTGCCGACATCCCCGATCCTCCATCTTCATGCGTCTTCTTCCGACTTCCTGTGTTCGGCGCCGGCAATGACGTCATTGGCTGCGACGAACACAGGAAACCGGAAGAAAACGCATGAAGATGGAGGATCGGGGATGTCGGCAGCGGCGGGCGCGGACGGCAGCGGGACAGTGATAAGTATATTTTGCTTTACAGGTGACTGGAGCAAGGCTGGGGGGGCCCTGGATTACTGGGGCTGCTGGGGGGGGGATGTATACTCATAGGGACCGTCACTGACTCGCGTATAAGCCGAGGGGGGTACTTTTCAGCCCAATTTTTGGGCTGAAAAACTCGGCTTATTCGCGAGTATATACGGTATATTAGAAAATAGCTTAGATTATATGAATAAATTAGATAGGAAGTTAGGAAAAAATGCTTTGCCTTGAGCTAGCACTAACAATTTAAATCCACATGTTAAGGGAGACAACAGTTCCAGAGTGTCTCTAAGGACATAAAAAATATTTTAAGTTTTCTCACAGATATGATTTCAAAATAAATATAAAACAATATACATAGAGTGCTGTGACAAAGTATTTTTGATTACCAGTTGCTGTTGGGAGAAGACAACCTTCAAATATAACAGCAGTTTGCAAAAGAAAAGTCCAAAATTCCATTTGAAAGGTGCAAGACACTGTATTTTTTGTTGTTGTTCCAATACACATTAAGGAAATAAACATGTGGAAGATAAAGCATGCAATTGCAATAATTTTGTGGGAAAACATATCTACAGCATATCTAGTATATAGAGCTGAATGTGTGTATGAGTGTGTGTGTATGTCCGGGATTGGCATCTACACTGTCGCAACTACAGCCACAAACTTTTGCACAGTCACATGTCGGGACCCCGAGAGCGTCATAGGCTATGTTGTGAGGCAAAATTTTAACCCTGCGCGTTCCAGTTCACCAAACAATTTTGCCCCTGCCTACATAATGGGGAAAAAGTGACAGTTACCAGTTGACACTTGTGAATGAGAGGGGCTTAATGACAGCGCCAAAGATTAACAGCATATACCAGCATATAGTCACTAAGGGCCACGTCACAGGCATCAATTTGAAGAATGATATTGTTAGCGATCACATGCACGCGCGATCGCTAACAATATTGTTCAGATCGCTGGTGAGCTGTCACACAGGCAGACTCACCAGCGATCAATGGACCAGAGGTATTGTGGAAACGATTTAAATATTGTTTCCACGATGTCTTGCTCCCGCTGCCAGGCTGCGGTAAGCGGGAGCAGGCTGGTCTCCAAGGTAAACAGAGGGTATCTAGGCAGCGCGCGCTGCCTAGATACCCGATGTATATCTTGGTTACCAGCCTTCTCCGCTAACCGGCTGGTATCCAAGGTACACAGCGGGTAACTAGGGTCCCTAGTTACCCGCTGTGTACCTTGGATACCAGCCAGTGAGCGGAGAAGGCTGGTAACCAAGGTATACATCAGGTATCTAGGTAGCGCGCACTGCCTAGTTACCCACAGTTTACCTTGGATACCAGCTCCCAGCGCTTGCAGAGAGGCGCTGGGAGCTAGCTTATCGGTCGTCTCCCAGTGTCACACGCAGCGATGCTGCGTGTCCACTGGGCGACCAACGATAGATTTGAGGTCCTGTCCTCAAATCAAACGATGAACGATCAGTTGACTGATCGTTCATCGTTTGTAGTGTCACGTGCAACGATGTCGTTTAGACATCGTTCAAGCGTCAAAGAACACATGACTTTTGAACGATATCAGCAACGACATCGTTACGTGTGACGGTACCTTAAGGTGGGTCCTCAACATGGGATATTCACCACACACAGGGACATGTACACACACCACACGCACACAAAGAGTAACAGCAAGTGTATAGTCGCTAAGGTGCAGCCCCAACATTGGATACTCACCACGCACCCGAAAACACACACACATACCACAAAGAGACACACACACCCCACGGACACACACACACACCCTATAGCGACACATGCACTTACCCCACAGGGACACACACACACCACAAAGAGACACACACAACACAGAGACACACACACACACACAGACTCCTCCACCCACAGGGACACACACACTTACACATCCTATAGGGATACATGCACTCACCCCACAGGGACACACACACACACCCCAGGGACACACACACCACACAGACAAACACAGATGTGCACAAATCACCTCATACAACTCGCCTCATACGTGTGCGATCTTTAATTTCCAAACATAAACATCTGATTAAAAACAGCCAATGTGCAACACATGTGCCATATAGGGAATTAAGGCAGATGTCAGTCACGTGACCTGTCTATTATGTGTATGTGTGAGGTAACATATACTGCCCGGCCAGGGGGAGGGTTTACTGTTGGCTGGAGATTTATTAGGCTGCCTATAGCAACCAATCACAGCTCAGCTTCTATTTTCTTACAGGTCATTAATATGACATATTCAAATTCTATTTTGTTATAGCTAACAGCAGTTATTTATTAACCCGGGCGTAGCCGGGTACTACAGCTAGTATTAATATATATAAAATCATTTTCATTTCAACACATGAACATCAGATGAACAGAACATTCTGCGTTCTTTGTTCTTATATGTGTCTAATGTTTCAAAATTATAATATCAAACACAGCTTTAAGTCAGATTATCCATGCCGTGTCATTACATTTCAAACATCTTGGCAAACCATTGAAGTTTCCATGGTAACCTTGAATACCTTAACAATCATACAGGAAATGTTTCGAATTGTCTAAAATAACCTTGAATTTACAGCAAATTAGCATTTGCATTTTAGGACTAACAAGGAAACCTCACCTTACATTCACACATATATTGGAATAATGGCGCTTTATTACACAAGTCACATTCTTACGAACATGTGAATGTTATGAAAAAGCAACAAATGACAAACAAGTATATATGTAAAAAAAGCGCAAGCCTCGTGACAGAATATTAGCATTGATTGTGCATGTGATTTTATATTTATACAATGGTAAATACTGCAGAGATTTTGCATAAAAACCCTTGTCTTTGCATCTTACTTGCACAGAGCTTCATGCATTTGAATTGGTTATTAATGAAAAAATAACTATTTAATAAATTTCATAAATTCAATTTTTGTATTTAACTGAAAAGAATAGAAGTAAAATGTTTTACATGCCAAGAAAGGTACATCAATATCTAATTAAATGCTTGAACAATATGTATCATTTTATTTAAGCTCTGATCCCACTTTGCTTTCATGGCTCTATTATGAACAGAAGCCGTATCTCTTCTATATTTGACTTTATTTTAATCTGCGATAATACATATTATAAACAGAAAGGGGTTATCTTTTGAATGCAATCCCCTTTACTAAATACGAGCTCCTCATCTCCTGAATTTGGATTTGGATTTTATTTGCACAATTCGACTTGAATCTCAAAATCGGAATACTATATTAAAAGTGCCTTGATTGATGCTGAAATGTTTATTATGCTTCGAGGCCTCTCCACCGCCTAAGCATAATACAGAGAGGAAAGGGAAAGTAATAAATATAATAAAATATTATACTCTCCCATCTTGCCACCGCAGCCCCCATCTACTCTTCTCGCACCCTCCAGTTATCCGGTAATGACTACAAGGCTTCACGCAAATCCAACACTGACAAGACCCCATGTGCCAATGATGTTTATGACAAGCGTCATACCTAAATGACCATGGCTTTTTTTCTCATACCCGAGAGAGAAGGACATAATGTCACCAATGATGTGTGTATGGGTCTACTCAGCATTGGATGCAGGGGCAGACCTACCGTGGTGCAGTGGTTCAGCTGCACCAGGGCCCCGACCAGGTAGGGGGCCCCTCAAGCCTGCAGGGGGGCCCCAGCCGACCCCCATGTCCCTGTGTCAGAGGAGAGGGGGTTAACTGATCCTGCCCCTCCTCTCCCCTCCAGCCCCAGCACCAGATCTACAATACGGCGCATGTAAGAGCCGCACGCTGCCAGCACCCCCCGCTTCTCACCAACAGTACCCGCAGCCCCTTGCCTGACGCTGACAGCACACATCCAATCCCCCCCCCCCGGTCCTCGGTCCTCTCCCGACTCTGCCAGCACCCTTTCCCCGGTCCTCGCCCGACTCCCCCCCAGTCCTTACCGAAGGCTGCACCAGGGCCCGGCAGGCTGTAGGTCTACCACTGATTGGATGTGCATGAAAATAATAGCACCAAGAGAAGTGATCAAGGGGGCCAAGCAGAGAGTTACAATGGCATAAAAGTTGAAGGGTGAAAAATTATTATTTATTATTAATAACCCTTTCCCAGCTATCAAAAGATTCCAGTAAAATAGCAGCTGGTTGTCACAAGGTGTTTCTTCAAAACTCACTGAGTGTCATGGCGGCATGTGGCCCTGTTCACACTACAGATACTAATACTCCCCACTGTGGTTTCTTGGTGCTACTGAGTTCCACAAGCAGGCTCACATGTCGACCAGCTTGGGTTTTCATAAGTGATCGGGCTACCAGGAGTTAATCACAGTATTACTCCTGATTACCTCTAGGATACATATTTTGGGAAACCTATCACAGTTGCTCTCTGCCTTTTTATGATAGTGCAATCTGTTTTCTCATGCTGACTATAGCTTTTGCAATACCGGTTCATGTGCGGTGGTGATCCAGTTGCTGGTGATCTTTTGAAGGCTGTTCGGTGTGCTGTGAAAATCATCTTGTTGTCTGGTTTTCCTCCCTGCTCTTTATTTCCTCCTGTGCACATACTGTCTTATACCTCTGTGTCTATTGCTGTAGTGGGTATTGTTTGTTTTCCCATTGTTCTATTTTTGTGTGTTATTACCAATCCTGTCTTCATTCCTCCCCACCCCCCCCGCGTGTCAGGGGAGAGGGAGTATTAGACCAGGGCTAGCAGGAGCAGGGTAAGGGCTGCGACTCAGACATCCTCACCATCAGCGGTTTCTCTGGGATAAGGGACAGCTATAGTCCCAATAGCCTGAGAATTATTCTGGGAGACCCAGCCCCTTGTAATTCCTTACTATCCCATGATTCTAGCATTTTGGAGTTCGGATTATAGTAATCTGAAATTTTCAGGAAGTTGAACAACACAGAGAACTCCCTAACTGCTTAAAATCTCTCTCTATTGGTTACAGAGTTGACCATCATATAAATAGGTGGTCTTTTGGTTCACCATTGAATACTAGAAGAAGCTACAGAGATCAAATATTGCATTCTACAAATGTATAACAACAGATAATTGCTGTGTTTTCCTAAGCTAAAAGCAGATAATCACCAGTGCAACTTCAATTTAGAGAGTGTTTGTTGGGATGGGATGGCATGGTCACATATTTATAAATGCAAAGACATTTGTTCATCAAGTTCAACCGAGAGATGGGAGAAAATATTGAATAAATGAAAGGGGTATAAGTAGACCTGAAATTCTTGAACCAATTTGCCCAAAAAGAGCAAATTTTCCCCAAATACTGAGTGGGGATGAACTAAATCAACATTCAAAGGAAGAACCTTATACATATACTGAGTGGGCCATTTATATGGATGCACCTAAATAAATGGGAATGGTTGATGATAGCAACTTCCTGTTTGTGGCACATTAGTATATGGGAGGGGGAAAACGTTTCCAGATGGGTGGTGACCATGGCGGCCATTTTGACATCGGCTATTTTGGATCCAACTTTGATTTTTTAAATAGGAAGAGGGTCAAGTGACACATCAAACTTATTGAGAATTTAATAAGAGAAAAACAATGGTGTGCTTGGCTTTAACGTGACTTTATTATTTCATGAGTTATTTACAAGTTTATGACCACTTATAAAATGTGTTCAAAGTGCTTCCCATTGTGTTGGATTGTCAATACAACCCTCTTCTCCCACTCTTCACACACTGATAGCAACACCGCAGAAGAAATGCAGCACAGGCTTCCAGTAACCGTTGTTTCTAATGCTGCACATCTCTTCACATTCCAGAATCACATCGGGACATCTGAAAATGCTGCATGATTCAGATATCCAGCGGCATTGAGGTTTCCATTGATGAAGAATGGCCCCACTATCTTTGTACCCCATATGCCACACCATACTATCAATTTTTGTGTTCCAGCAGTCTTGGAGGGATCTCTCCACGGTGGGTTAGTGTCAGACCAATAGCGGGGGTTTTGTTTGATAACTTCACCAATCACAAAAAGTTTGCCTCTCCCTCATCTGAAGGCAATTGTCTATGCTGTGAAGATAGGAGATGTGCAGCATCTGAAACAATGGATACTGGAAGCCTGTGCAGCATTTCTTCTGCGGTGTTGCTATCAGTGTGTCAAAATGGGAGAAGAGGGTTGCATTGACAATCTAACACAATGGGCAGCACTTTGAACACATTTTATAAGTGGTCATAAACTTGTAAATAACTCATGAAAGAATAAAGTTACATTAAAACCAAGCGCAGGATTGTTTTTCTTATGAAATTCTCAATTAGTTTGATGTTTCACATGACCCTCTTCCCAATGAAATAAATAAAGTTGGATCCAAAATGGCCAACTTCAAAATGGCCGCCATGTTCACCACCCATCTGGAAAGGTTGACCCCTCCTATATACTAATGTGCCACTAACAGGAAGTTGATATCGCCAACCATTCCCATTTTATTTAGGTGCATCCATATAAATGGCCCACCCTGTACATTAGTCTGAAAATGATTGTACACTAAGTAGAGATGAGTAGATTAATCTGTAGAGGATCAGTTCAAGTCATGTTTCCTGAAATTTGCTAATTCATGCCAAGTCAAACATTTTCACATTCAATTTGTAGTTTACAAAAAAAATTGAAAACATTTCTCAGCACCATTTCCCACATTAATATGACATGAGAGAACAGCTAACATAATTTTGTGTTGTCGCACGTGCCTCCCCATTTTATCCTGCCGCTATGACATCTTATGGATATCATATTTTTTGCAGTGATGGTTGTTACCTGAACCATCAGAAATCAGTAGTTTCAAATGGAAAACAGCTTATACAACACAGTCGTTTTCCATCTCCAAAGACTCTGGGTAAGTCTCTCTTTAGTGCATAAGGACCTATGGCCAGTGGGGTCCTCTTTGTCTTGCTTTTAATGTATAAGCTCTTAACTGGTCAGTAGTTATTGCCCATGCTGCTTTCATTGACCCTACACTGACGATTCTATGTTCTGCTTCACGTCTTTTGTCTTATGTAGACCTCATGGGTCCTCTCTCCTCTTGTACCTGTGTGTACCTTGTATTGTTCATAATTATTGTACTGGTCCATGTATGCCCCTTTTCACATGTAAAGTGCAATGGAATAAATGGCGATATAATAATAAATCTAATATATAAGGTTGACTGTGTGTGTCGATGTGTGTGTGTATGTATTATAGCCCCGCCGACTCCTGGTAGCCACGCCTGCTCAACATACCCATGCCCTACTCATCATTGCCCCACCCCTCCTAGTAGCCCTGCCCACTCCGCATAGCCTCACACCCTCCACATACCCCAGCCCTGGGACTATGTAGAGGGGTGGAGCTATGAAGGGGTGGGGTTATGTGGAGTAGGCAGGTCTAATGGAGGAGAAGAG
Organism: Allobates femoralis; assembly: GCA_033576535.1. Lineage (NCBI taxonomy): Eukaryota > Metazoa > Chordata > Amphibia > Anura > Aromobatidae > Allobates > Allobates femoralis. The sequence goes on along the minus strand of JARQOC010000010.1, from coordinate 25,520,237 downwards.
TTATGTATAGGTGGGGCTATGTGGAGGGGTGGAGCTATGAAGGGGCTGAGCTACCATGAGGGGCGGAGCTATGATACATACATACACACACATATATATATTACCATATAGAGGCGATATTATTATATATGGGCATTAGACTATATATGAGCATTACGCCCGGGCAACGCCAGGCTCTACAGCTAGTAATAATGATAATAATGTACTGCTTTATCCAATCCTTCTTTTGTGTATAAATACATGACTCTTCAGATTTTATATTATTATGAGCCTGATGAAGACTCCTGAGTAGTCTCGAATGCCTGAAGAAGAGATTCAAGTAGTCTTGAAAGCTTGCTATTATTACCATGTTTTCAGTCAGCCATTAAAAGGTATCAACCGCTGAGATTGAACTTTTTCTAACATTTTTTTTTCAGATGGAGCAAGTACCCCTTTGTCTTTAGTGGAACTTATTTTATGTATATACTTGTGCAACTGCAAGTCAATCATCTCATTGCCTTATATCAGTGTTCCAACTTCAGTCCTTAAGGCCCATCAACAGGGCATATTACTGGATTGTATTGGAATAATCACCTGTGCAGATGATTATCACTTGAGCAATACTAAGGACATCCTAAAAACATGCACTGTTGGTGGGCCTTGAGGACTGGAGTTGGGCAACACTGCCTTACACAAACCATGGTCTCATGAATCAGGCACTTGCTGAGTTAATTCAACCATGTATGGTTTATTTTGAAGTGGAATTTCAGAGAAAACATACTTGGAAAAGTCACATGGGGACCTATCAGTGAAGGTGAGCACAAGAGATAAAGCCATCAGGGTCCTGTCTTAGACTAGTCATCCAAGATGCACAGTGCCTGGTTGGCTTCATAAGGCTACGTTTACAAGTAGCATATTTCGGCATTCAAATGCAGTGAAACTAGCGCCGTTATGCATCTCTGACCTACTGTCTCCTCCCCATTATCCTGTAGAATGTAAACCCGCAAGGGCAGGGTCCTCTCCCCTCTGTACCAGTCTGTCATTGTTAATTTGTTTACTGTAAACTATACCTATAATTTTGTATGTGGTTCTTTCTTATGTACAGCACCACGGAATTAATGGTGCTATATAAATAAATAATAATAATAATAATCCCAACAAATGCAATGGCATTTGCAAAAATGCATTCACAAAGTAAAGCGCATGCGCAAAAGAATGACCATGTCAATTCTTTGCGATTTTCTTCATGCACTTTTACTCACCTCGCCACATTGTCCCAGTGATCGCTCCTCATCCTGACACCGTAGGACTTGTGCTGGACCTCATATAGCACCATGTGACCGAACGACATCACCAGGTCACATGGTGCTGGGGGTTCTGGAGGATGAGGAAATCACTGGCGGTCACCGGGGGAGTGTGGCAAGGTAAGTAAAGTGCCGCAAGAAAAGCGCAGTGGCGTTCACACACAGAACGCTGCGTTGTGTGATGATGCGTTCTTGGTGCAGTTTTGCACCAAAAACGGATCCTCACAACACGCTGCAATAATGTGTGTGTGAACATAGCCTTAATGATGTTTTCTTTATTTGCCATAGCGTTTCAGAGTAAAGCATACAGGGCTGAAATTAAACAGCCATTATGGTTTGGCAGAGTGAATCAGATGACAGATGACAATATCATGGTGGCCTTTGAGGGCACTGATTGACATTAGTTGCTTTTAATTGTTCTATGATCTATAAGCACCCTTATATCATTTTCTGCAAGTGCCTCTTCAAGTTTTACTCACCCAGAACATATGACGCTTACAGACTATTAACCAGATGCCCAACTTTACATTTATCTACAATTATTCCTGTCTGCACTTGCGCGGTGATGTCAGCTGATTCTCACTCGCGCTTCCGGGATCTCGTCTCCTGCGCTCAGCTGCGCTCGGCCATAGCAGGTAATGGGGGCACCGAGCGCAGGCGAGCGCAAGAGCAGTGCATCCATGCACCTATGCGCTTGCCTGCATTTGCCTCTAAATGCACCTACGCTTGCATTTGCGCTAGCGCAGGGCAGGCAAGCGTAGAGGCAGCATAGCTGTAAAAGGACCTATTACAACTCAATGATGAGAATGACATTTTTTCATCTAGCACCCATACTTGACAATAATACATGCACATCTTAACAGTTAAAGAGTAAGTTCAATGCATAATTATGTAAGTTTTCCCCAATAATCAAGGGTTTACGGCTATCATATATCATCTAATTCCCAATCTGCTGAAGTTAAAAGCCCATAACGTGTATTAAATGTAACTATTAGTCGAATTTGAAGGTACAGGGATTGCATTTGTTTTACCTCTAGTAGATTGCCTATAAACATGTCACTATCATTAGTTAACTGTCTTCATCATACAAGTGATTGCCCTTCTGTAAAGAAAGTATTAGGCTTGACTAGATGTAGCCTGATGGATATGAAAAGCCAATCTCATTATTATTGATATGTTATTAGAGGGAATCATTCCCTGAACACAACATGCAGAGGCGCTGTATTATCTGTATCCATCTTGTCAGATTTCCAAAACAAATAGACGAGCAGGACGAGAATACAGAGGCATTTGTTGTACTTCAATTACTTTTATGTATAATGTCACAAGATATGGAGCCAACTAGCCATAACTTTCCCCTGTCATTTTATTCCTCCAGTGACCAATGATAGATTTGCCTTGAACAATATCATTCATCATCCTGAAAAATGTATCGGACAGTGGAGTTTTGGAATACTGCTTTCATGGTTATTTTTCATCCTTGTGGCTACGAAGTAAGTCAAGTCTCTCTGGATTTTAAGTAACTACTCGCCTTTAAGTTTATTATGGATATAAACAAGCATTGTTTAGAAAGTTCACTCTTTGATCAGACTGCAATTGTTAAAAGGATTGTCGTTTTTCATTGTAAACATTATTTTAATATTTTATTGTTGAAAATTAAAATTGACTCATCTCCGTCACAAGTACAGGACCCTAAACTATTAGCCAGAACAGAGACCCTAAAATGGATTTGTCCCGACTATTAAGAACCAGAGATGATTGAACCTGTTCGGGGCTGGAGTTCTTGAAATTTGCATATGCTCCGATCCCCTTAGTGCCCGGCTGTCACGCGCTTAGATGACGCTGACATTGTTGGATGCTGCTGTGTATCTTGTTTGTCTTTAAGAGCTACATGGTTGATGGTTGTGAAGGTCCTTGCCTTCTGTGGTGTGCTCCAGAACTGCAGTCACTATTATGTTCAATTGCTGGTTCAGGGGTTAATGTGTGACTCGCCTGAAATACCCTCCCACTGGCTTTAAATAGCCTTCCCTCTCCTCTGTCAGGTGCTGCTGATAGCTATGTGCTCTAGGTCTTGATGCTGTGCTGATGCTTAGCTGCAGGGCTAAAGTCTTTCCTTGGCAGAAGCTGTGATACCTGTACCGTGGGTGGAGGTAGGGGCCCTCAGCCTAAGGCTAATCAGGAGTTTTAGGGTACAGGGTGGCGGCTTGGAACTCCTCACCAGCAGAGGTACCTCCGAGATCAGTGCGAGCCAGGGATCCCATCATCAGGGTCAGATTAGGCTCTCCTGACCCCTTTTCCCCGATTCACCTACCTGTTACCTGATTGCCTTACCTCCCAAGCGTGACACCGGCCCAGTATGAGCTGCTTGCACTGTGTGATCGGCTCGCTCTGGTGGTACAATCTGAGTTTTCTGCTCTAGTGTGTTGTCCCAAAAAAATGTTAAAATCCACACCCTTCCACCTCGGAAGTGTTTTGCTTATGGCTAGCTATATGTGAGCGGAGAGCCAAAGAGCCAATCAGTGACGGCTTGGGTCAAGTTCGTATCCCAAACAGCAACACCGAACCCGAACATCCAGGGTTTATTAAAAGGTTTCCTCATCCTACTAAGAAAGGGAGGCGTGAGTCGAATATTAGGCTTAATGGTCAGCATGAAAATTGCAGAATATATTAATTTGTATGTTGTTTTTTAAATATCGAATAAGTTCCATTATCAACAATAAATAAAATAAATTATAAAATCTCAATTAAACAATAAGACATTTTCTCATTACACAATCCATTTATTAATACTAATGCTTTAATAAATATTTCTAATGAAACTACAATATTGGAATATACTCAAATTTACCATTTCCTTTATCTTACTAAACATTTGTGAATGTACTTTTAACTGGGAATTACTATTCTTATTTGTGAAAGAAGTGTACCTCCAGACACTGATAGTACTGATTGGATAGTGTCTGGTATTGGGACACGGGGAACATCTAGTTGTCAATTTATTTGTACATTTCTACGGGTAATACCAGAAAACCAACGTAAAGGCAGAATAAAAGATACATTTTTGTCTACTTCTATTAAATAAAAAGCATCTGTCACCATGTTTTTCCACCTAATTAGCATAATGTAGAAATAGAGACCCTGATTCCAGTGATGTGTCAACTACTGGGCTGCTTAGTGTAATTTTGATAAATTAAATAATTGATCAGAAGAAGTGTGGTGCCCCTCCGGTCTGGTCGCCACAGAGGTACTGCACCTAATCGATAGGTGTAGTATCCCACTCCTAGGTCAGAGAGGGGCACAATACTGAGACCCACAGACCTTGCACCCAACACCCATCCAACCCGCCGTAACAGGGAGATTGTAGGGCATAGTGGGACCGGTGGGTAGGTAGCCACACAGACACAACACTGGCTGCGGGGAGGAGCGAGTGAAGGGGGTGGGGTCAGAACACAGAGAGTAGTCTGCAGGAGACCGAAAATTGAGGTAGATCACCAACAGAGATGGAGTTCTAGGGGAACTCTCGCACTGGGGGAGGAGTGGGGACCAGGGGGTAGGTCGCCCATCGAACCCAGGCCAGTATGAACCCTGAATTCACCCCGACCCTGCGTCGTGGTGGAGGAACTGGTTGCAAGAGGTGACCGGCTCCAATCTGGCAACAATACCGCAAGTTTTGAGCCAGGAAACCCGGGGCACTGAACTTTATGTGCAGTGGCCAACTACCATGGAAAATTGTCAGGGTGGTGGCTAGGCCTAGAGCCAGAGCACGTGCTGACTGTTTCTCAACAGAGCTTGCAGCCACCTACTTGGGATGTTGTAGCACGAAGGCGCAGAATAGGAGTATAGGAGGAACAGCGCAGAAAAGGGCAACCTGGAAAGGCCTACAAAAGGGGGTCTTGTTGGAGTGACCGTGGACTGACTGGGAGTTGACTGGATTGCTGACTCGGGGAACAGAGTACCCCGGCTAGGTGTGTACTGCTACGAACATATAGATGAATACCATGTGTATAGGGCTTAAGGCAGGACGTCAAAGGTTGCCTTTTGATGTATCACTGAAAGGTGACAATGTTCAGCGATGTGGACGTATAGTAGAATAGTGTACAAATGATGAAATAAGTGGGATCAAGCCTCCAAGTGAAATGTTTCTTAATGTCAGTCCTCAAGTATGCCCCAACAGGTTATATTTCCATGATTTTCTTTCTATTGCACAAATGATATAATTATTGTCAGTGCCTAAATTACTGCAGACCTTTTTTTAAATAGACCACCTGTTGGCAGTACTTGAGGATTGGAGTTGAAAACACTGTTTTATTGGAACTAAAAAATATAGTGAAAAACAATTCCAATAAAGTGTTCATAAAACTATTAAAATAAAAAATACTACTTAAAAATAGTTTTTCCCATAAAAAAATAATTATTGTTAAAAAATATTAATAGTTTTTTTTATTTAGCCTTGGCTACTTAGTAAGAATGTGAGTTAGAATTCCTCTCAGCTCCATCCGCACTACATCACTCCCCTCAGCTCCTTTAATTATATAGCCCCATCTTTCAGTATATCACTTCTTTCAGTTCCCTATATACACAGCCCCATACGGAGGTGTATTACTCTTCTCAGCCTTTCTAGACACAGCACCATACTGCAGAACATCCCTCATCTATGCCCCAATATAGAAGTTATGTTTCCATTATTTCCTTACCATTGCACAGATTGTACAGGTTTGGCCATTTATATGGATACACCTAAATTAAATGGGAACGGTTGGTGATATCAACTTCCTGTTAGTGGCACATTAGTATATGGAAGGGGGAATAATGTGCAACAAGCAGGAAGTTGATATTACAAACCGTTCCTATTTCATTTAGGTGTATCAATATAAATGGCCCACCCTGTACAATGTCAGCGAGTGGAGATTCTTTATTGATTCGTCCAAACAAAGTCTGAAAGCTGTGCTACTGCAAATATGCTGTAGGGCATTCTACACACTTGAAGGAAAGCTATGACAATTTAGATTTTGCGTAATATTACAAAACAATTACCGTATATACTCGTGTATAAGCCGACCCGTGTATAAGCCGACCCCCCTACTTTTGCCCCCAAAAACTAGGAAAACTTATTGACTCGCGTATAAGCCGAGGGTGGACCCCAGCACAGGTATACAACCCCCAGCAGTGAGGTATACAGCAGCCTCCCCAGTGGTAGTATACAGCAGCAGTCCCAGTGGTAGTATACAGCAGCCCCAGAGGTATATACAGCCCCAGAGGTATATGCAGCCCCAGAGGTATATGCAGCCCCAGAGGTATATGCAGCCCCAGAGGTATATGCAGCCCCATATGCAGCCCCAGAGGTATATGCAGCCCCAGAGGTATATGCAGCCCCATATGCAGCCCCAGAGGTATATGCAGCCTCAGAGGTATATGCAGCCCCATATGCAGCCCCAGAGGTATATGCAGCCCCATATGCAGCCCCAGAGGTATATGCAGCCCCAGAGGTATATGCAGCCCCAGAGGTATATGCAGCCCCATATGCAGCCCCAGAGGTATATGCAGCCCCAGAGGTATATGCAGCCCCATATGCAGCCCCAGAGGTATATGCAGCCCCAGAGGTATATGCAGCCCCATATGCAGCCCCAGAGGTATATGCAGCCCCAGAGGTATATGCAGCCCCAGAGGTATATGCAGCCCCATATGCAGCCCCAGAGGTATATGCAGCCCCAGAGGTATATGCAGCCCCATATGCAGCCCCAGAGGTATATGCAGCCCCAGAGGTATATGCAGCCCCATATGCAGCCCCAGAGGTATATGCAGCCCCAGAGGTATATGCAGCCCCAGAGGTATATGCAGCCCCATATGCAGCCCCAGAGGTATATGCAGCCCCATATGCAGCCCCAGAGGTATATGCAGCCCCAGAGGTATATACAGCAGCCCTAGTGGTGTATACAGCAGCCCCAGAGGTATATACAGCAGCCCTTAGGTAGTATACAGCAGCCCCAGTGGTGTATACAGCAGCCCCAGGGCTGTATACAGCAGCAGCCCCAGGGCTGTATACAGCCGCAGCCCCGGAGGTATACAGGCCCCCCCATCAAGCTCCAGGCCCCCCCCCCTTGCGCGGCAGCCTGTAAAGTAAAATCATACTTACCAGTGTCCTGTTGCGCCGTCCGCAGCTTGCCGACATCACGATCCCGGGCTTCAATCTGCGTCTTCCGGCTTCCGACTTCCTGTAGTCGCGGGCAATGACGTCATTGCCCGCGACTACTGGAATGCGGAAGACGCGGAATGAAGCCGGGGATCGTGTGTCGGCAAGCTGCGGACGGCGCGACAGGACACTGGTAAGTATGATTTTACTTTACAGGCTGCCGCGCAAGGGGGGGGCCCTGGAGCTTGATGGGGGGCCTGTATACCTCTGGGGCTACGGCTGTAAAATTTATATACTCGCGTATAAGCCGAGGGGGGACTTTTCAGCCCAAATTTTGGGCTGAAAAACTCGGCTTATACGCGAGTATATACGGTAGATAGGCTGGCCAAATAGGACGAAACATGGTGCATGAAATGTTGGGCTTATTTAGCTTAGAAAACTGAAGGCCGAGGAGTGATCTCATTTAGGTATACAAATACGTGTGTGGCCAATACAAATGGCTAGCACATAATTTATTCCTTCCAAGGAAAAGGATTTCCACTCTCGAAAATGGTTTGCCTATGGCTGGCTGTATGTGGACAAACATCTGAACTGCTCAATCCGTGTCTACAACTGAGGTTTAAGTCACGTTTTGGCCCCGAACAGTCCATTTTTAAAAGTCCAGCTGAACCAACAGAACCCAATCTTCAACAGATCCACTCATCTCTATTAACAGGTAGTCTGTAGATAGCTGTGAATTGCAGGTGTAGACGTAAAATGATAGGACATTTCAATCATGTCTGCAAAGTTGCAAAATTTTTCATTTCAGATGCATACGCATAACGAGAACAATGAAGGTGAAGGTAAACTTAGGCTTCAAGGCATTGTCTTCTTTTGTGAATTGTTGTAAATGTCACTTCCATGTTATTAGTGTAGCTCAAATAGCAATGTTCTATTTCTCATGAGTGTTTCTAGTGCCTCCTTGCTTAATATCCCAATGGTATTTAGTTGTGTAGAAGAAATAGCCAAGCTCACATTGATTTTTATCCTTATTCTTAGAAATGTGTTCATCACCGCATAGTTGACCCCTAGAAAACAAAACTATTATGTATAAGATCACTAACTCCAGAAGCAAAACTAGTACAAATATACAGAGACAAACCTAATTGGAAACCAAGGAGAAGTTGAGGTCAAAACCACAGTGAATGGCATCAAGGTAATACTGCAGTTATTACTCCACTGGACAATTAACTGCCCTATCAGCATTGGAGAAAAAGTTTCTACAGCACTTAAAAAAACACTAATATTAGGAGCAGTAAATGGGTGGGTTTGTCTTACATTTAATCTCACCAAACCAGATCAGCTTACCAATGCACTAGCAGAATGTAGCAGACCTCCATGATAAAGGCGGGGGCAGCACAGGTGCAAACTAATTGATGGAATCAATCACTACCAATTCATGAGGGATGGCTGCTACTCCCTTTCACTGTGACTGCTGCCCTTTGCTATAGGCTGGAAACACACTCTCCTACTTACATGTGAGTCTCTCGGAGAGACTGGATCAGTGACCTGAACGGCCTCTCCCTCTCTGGATGGGAGTGTGATGCTGCACAAAAACACAAGCAGCTGACACTCCCGTCCAGAGAGGGAGAGGCCGTTCAGGGTCACTGATCCAGTCTCCTCCGAGAGACTCACATGTAAGTAGGAGAGTGTGTTTCCAGCCTTATATCGTGACTTCGTGCCTTCCAAGTTCTCAGCAACATCCTCTTTCAAAGCCTTTTACACCCTGCTATGTGAGTATTGAAACTAACATGTATTCAGTTGTTATTAATCTGGAAATTCCACCATCCAGTTTATTGTTTTAGTGACATCATCTTTAGACTCCTGTGATATGGTCATATACTGCTTCTGATTTGCTGATTAGCCCAGTTTTTGCTTTAGGTATCACAACTATTGTTATACTCTGTTTGCAGTGAATTTCATAACTGGTATCTGCTGTTTATAGGATCTGTTGTTAATCCATTATTTGCTGTAAGCATCACAAACTGTTGTTTAAAAATTTCACATTAAGCTAAAATTTGTTGTGGATTCTGCAGCAGAATTAACAACAGGCCAACATGGGGAAGCACCACTCTCTGCACCCATCGGTGCACTAGTAATAGAATCCTGAGGTGCCAATAGTTTTCTATGACAGGCGGTGGTATCCTGAAGGCCTCCAGGCTGCTCATTATATGGTATCTCAGGGAGGAGCCTCTACCTCAGGCCCCTCACACATAGCAATGGTGGCAGAAGCTTCTACCTCAGGCATATCACACATAGCAACGGTGGAAGGAGCCTTTATCTCAGGCCTTTCACACATGGCACCAGTGGCAGGAGCCTCTACATAAGACCTCTCACACATAGCAACAGTGGGAGGAGCCTCTACCTCAGGCCTCAGGGCTCTCACATGTAGCAATGGTGGGAGGAGCCTCTACCTCAGGCCTCTCACATATAGCAATGGTGGGAGGAGCCTCTACCTCAGGCCTCTCACATAGCAACAGTGGGAGGAGCCTCTACCTCAGCCTCAGGGCTCTCACACGTAGCAATGGTGGGAGGAGCCTCTACCTCAGGCCTCTCACAGATAGCAATGGTGGGAGGAGCCTCTACCCTCAGGCCTCTCACATAGCAACAGTGGGAACAGCCTCTACCTCAGACCTCAGGCTCTCAAACGTAGCAATGGTGGGAGGAGCCTCTACCTCAGGCCTCTTACAGATAGCAATGGTGGGAGCAACCTCTACATCAGACCTTTCACACATAGCAAGTGTGGGAGGAGCCTCTACCTCAGGCCTCTCACACATAGCAATAGTGGGAGGAGCCTCTACCTCAGGCCTCTTACACATAGCAATGGTGGGAGCAACCTCTACCTCAGGTTTCCCACACATAGCTGTGGTGGGAGGAGCTCTACCTCAGGCCTCCCACACATAGTTTGTGTGTGGGAGGAGCCTCTACCTCAGGCCTCCCACACATAGCTGTGGTGGGAGGAGCCTCTACCTCAGGCCTCTCACACATAGCAATGGTGGGAGGAGCCTCTACCTCAGACCTCTACACATAGCAATGGTGGGAGGGACCTCTACCTCAGGTTCCCACACATAGCTGGTGGGAGGAGCCACTACCTCAGGCCTCTCACACATAGCAATGGTGGGAGGAGCCTCTACCTCAGACCTCTTACACATAGCAATGTGGGAGGAGACTTTCTACCTCAGGCCTCTCACACATAGCAATGGTGGGAGGAGCCTCTACCTCAGACCTCTACACATAGTAATGGTGGAAGGAGCCTCTACTCAGGCCTCCCACACATAGCAGTGGTGGGAGGAGCCTCTACCTCAGGCATATCACACATAGCAATGGTGGGAGGAGCCTCTACCTCAGGCATATCACACATAGCAATGGTGGGAGGAGCCTCTACCTCAGGCCTCCACACATAGCATGGTGGGAGGAGCTACTAGGCCTCTCACACATCATGTGGAGAGCCTCCTACACACATAGCAATGGTGGGAGGAGCCTCTACCTCAGGCCTCCCCACATAGCAGTGGTGGGAGGAGCCTCTACCTCAGGCCTCCCACACTTCCTGGAACTGGTTCAAAAAGGTTTAGTCAGTCTAGTCAAGAGAGAAGGAGGAAGCACTACTGCTCCCAGAATGTCTTTCTCAGTCTTGCTGAGGGAACATCATTCTCTCCATTTAATTGCCTCCACACAGGAATGAAGTTTTATACAACTTGGAGAGATAAGACTGAAGGTGTCTCCTCCATGCTGGATTATATTGGTTTTCAGCCAGAACCGTGCAACCACACCACACCACAAACTTCATCTGCCCGACCCCCTGCAATAGGGAACGGTAGAGCCAAAATTATGAGTAGCTCCATATTACTGGTGTGTCTCCACGAGGAGCCGTGCTGTGATGATCCCTCCATCAGCATAGTATTACCTGGACTATGCCTAATATTACCTCCCAGAGCAAGTGAAGAGACCTGTACTACAGCTGCCTGAGAGGCCCTTAAATGTGCTTGTATCCTGAGGAGAAAAAACAATCTCTTGCTTTGAATATTGTTGTGGACAAGAGGAAGGTGTTTGGGGGTAACTCGCTCCAGCTACTGTGACATTATCATCTGCTGCCAGTGGAACTACATATCTCAGCTAACCCCTCTGTGACATCTGGCACCTCTCTCTTGGCTCACTGCAGTTGTTGAGCTCCTTTAAAACTCTTCCTTACCTGGGCTTCAAAGGAGACGCTGATTTTTGCTGTATAGCTGTATATAGCAGAAGTGACCAAACAATCACAGGTTGAAGTACTCTAAAGGAACTAATAAACACACTGAAGAGTCAAAATTATATAAAAAAAATATATGAAAAGGAAATCATAAAAGTTAAAATCATACCCGTTAAAAATAAAGATAATATTAAATAAGAAAAATACACATATGTGGGATTACCACATCTAGAAAAGTTCAATCTATCAAAATATAAAAAAATTATCGCATTCGGTATGCACTATCAACAGAAAAATTTTTAAAACACCAAAATTAAGTTTTTTGGTGGTTGCAAAATCAAAATGCCACAGCTATCTCACAATGGTGCAAAAAAAGTGGAATTTGCCATTAAAAAAAAGCTTTCATACAGCTCTGTCATAAAATGAAATTGTATTTTTATCACAATTGATCTTGGATTTTTTTTCCTGTGTTCCAGTATGCTATGTGGTAAATTAATTACAGTAATTCAAAAGCACAAGTTGTCCAGGATAAATAAGTCCTTAAAGGGAACCAAACCACCTCAGATCACCCTAATACACAGTTAGTACATGCCTGCACCCTAAGATACCTTTCCAGCACTGTTTTTGTGTAAAATCTTGCATTAGTATAACTGATAATAAAGAGATTTATAACTTACTAGCCTGGAGACTTCTGGGCGTATCCCTCCTTCTGTTATACTTCAGGGCTGTGCATTGCATGTCTGTGCTCCCCCTCCCTCCGTGCCTGCTGCCCTGCCCTGATGGGTGTGATCGTTATCTCCTCTGCACAGAGGGAGGGGGAGCACAGCCATGCAATGAATGCACAGCCCTGAAGTATAACAGAAGGAGGGATACACCCAGATGTCTCCAGGCTAGTAAGTTTATAAACTCTTTATATCAGTTATACTAATGCAAGATTTTACACAAAAACAGTGCTGGAAAGGTATCCTTAGGGTGCAGGGACATGTACTAACTGTGTATTAGGGTGATCTGAGGTGGTTGGTTCCCTTTAAATAAGCCATCTATGTGCACAGAAAATGAGCTGGATACGCCTGTAGGAATACAATTCTCTAGATCTGGACACAGCATGGCAGACCTAAAAGTCCTAACATTGAAAGGTCACTTTAAAAATTATATGGAACGAGAAATCTGGGAATTCAAGTTACTAAAGATGTTTCAATCTCAAACAAAAGATCTCAGTTTGACACCTAGATTCATGAGTCATTACATGGACACAATAAACACCCACACGAAGATTTTCTGATGTTTGAAGAACGTTCCACCTATCTGCATCAGTAACACTGATTTAATTAAATTTCTTAATCCATCTCTACTTAGCATCACCTCATGTCCTGCTGTATTATGTATTTAAATGTCTCAGTAATTAATTTGTGATCAGGTTTTTTCGGACGAAGTACCTTATTGTCCGCGCTGCTGCCAGGAGGTAAATACACCAACGACACTGGACGTCTGAGTACTGGTGATAAAGGTTTATCTCCAACGCGTTTCGGAGCCACGTACCGAGCTCCTTCATTTGTGATATTCTCTGATGAAGGGGCCATGTGAGCCTTGAAACCTTACAAATGTCACTTTTCTGGTTAGCCAATAAAGGTATCACTCCTAGAATACTTTTCCCCATCATTTTTTGGGGACTTAAGTATTTACATCGATGTACAGAAAAGTAATAGAGTTGTGGATCTGGAAAGAAAGAGAGGAAAAAATAAATCACAAAAACAGAAATTGGCCATGTTAGCAAGGGGATAAAAATGTTCGGCATGGTAAGTGGCAACGCAACATTTCAAGCATATGAGTGATGTTGAGCAAACTTTACCAACAAGGTTTGTCAATTTCAAATTCGTCAAGAACCTAGCTGATTTAGATTTAGGATCGGAAACCCGAACACTTTGCTACAAAGATGGCAAATTCGGCTTTGTTTGGTAACTGAAAGCTTAAAAATGGCCCTAAAATATTCCTTGATAGTTTGGGGCCAAAACGATCATCATAACACCCGGTGGCTGAGAACTCTACATAACCTATAGGTTCTCTAAATTCACAGCCATCGGTCCTTGTCACCTGTAGGCTGTGAACTTTTGGAATAGTGCCAAATGTGTCAGCAACTGTGAACTCCAGGAACCTGAAAATCTCCTTAAAGCATCCCTTTAAAGGTACCTTTACACATGGCAACTTTTCTAGGAATTTCACTGGCAACTTACTGGTTGTAGTGAAATCAAGGAGCATTGTTCCATTTGTACACAGCACCAAGATAGAACAATGTGTCCATGATTTCACTGCAACCAGTAAGTTGCCAGTGAAATTCCTAGAAAAGTTGCCGCGTGTAAAGGTACCTTAAAAAGAGCTTTTTCATAGAGAGAAAACCTTTATTATTGCATAGGGTCAGAAGCATGCAACCCCAGCTCTTCTACACTTATCTGCAAGCAATTCAGATAAAAACAGCAAATATCCATTATATGCCTAACATACAAGGTCTTATAGGTCTTTTCACTCTCATAAAACACTATAATATGGATATTGCTTATCCCTTTTTAATCATGGGTGAAGTCAGTTGCTCCAGTGACTTGTAGGCTTGTGTCACATGTGTGTGTGTATAAAGTTGTTCATTTTATTCATGTCTATGCTATGACAATGGCCACTTTACACGTCCCGATATCGGCGTCCAACTCCGATATAAAGTCACGTGGTTCGCGCGTTGGCCCCGATATCGTTCGTGCGTTGTATGGTTTAAATGTCCAATACGATGCACGAACGATGCCAAAACGATATCGGGGATCAAATGAGCCTGCTCTCCAACGGCCCGATATTGGATGGACGATGTGGCCGGATCGTGCTGTGTGAAAGCCCAACAGCGATGTGGATTACAACTTCCCCTATTCTCTCCCATGTTAAATGGTCATTCCTGGGTCGGCCGTACAAGGGGGCGTACACATCGCTGTTGCGTTGCCTGCCGATATCGCGCTGTGTAACATCTCCTGTGCGATCTCGGATTTCTGCCCAGAAAAAGCGCGCTCCCGCATTGTTGTATCCAATATCGGACCGATGTTGGGACGTGTAGAGTGGCCATAAGAGCATTTTTTGCTCGAAACAAGACATATTTTTAAACATAAAGAGAAAAGGGGGTTTGCGCCAAACTGCTATATTACAAGAGGGGATCGGTGATATGACCCCCGTGCTCACCTTATTTAGTTGTGCCGACTGCACAACTAGTTCTTGGGCTGAGTTATGACCCCGTGGGGTCTCCACACCGTCCGGAGCCTTGGAGAGGCAGGTTCGCGTGATCCTCTGGTGCACAGACTGCTAATCCAAGTAATCCTCTGGGGGAGTGGTAATTGATGTACGGCAGGTCCTGGAGGTCAAGCTGCTGGATATCACGCTTCCCAGCGGGAGGATGAATATGCGATTTGAACAAAGGTGATATTGTATTAGCGCTACAGACACAGCCAGGGACACCGCTCTGTGTATAATTACCTTGCGGATTTATTGTATCAATATCAAGTACCCGTCTCCACAACGCGTTTCGGCGCTAATTGCGCCTTTCTCAAGTGATTGAGAAAGGCGCAATTAGCGCCGAAACGCGTTGTGGAGACCGGGTACTTGATATTGATACAATAAATCCGCAAGGTAATTATACACAGAGCGGTGTCCCTGGCTGTGTCTGTAGCGCTAATACAATATCACCTTTGTTCAAATCGCATATTTTTAAACATGGAAGGCTTCCTTTAGTTCTACTGAATGTATCTATAGTTTATCCAGTTTAATACAATCAGACAAAAGGATTATGTTAATACATGTGTCTCACTCATTATGAAAAGTAGACTATACATAAAGAAGAGCACAACTCTATTGGCATTGATTACCACATACAGAATTCATTTGACCATTTTGTAGAATAAATAGCACTACTTTCACCTGCCAGAAGCATTGCCACAAAATGCATCATAGAAATAAAAATCCCATTTTCATGAACCTTTCTGCCCACCATTTAGTGAGATACTGACAATTATTTCTATTCTTCCTTTGTTTCAATCAGAATAAACACAGGTAATTTTAATCAAAAGTTCTAGGTTTCCCATAGCAATGCAATTTATTTGCCATCAACTTACTACTATGGCTAAAATCACAGTCATTTACAAGCTGCCATAGATGTTCCTGACAGTTTTGTGAGCTAAATCTCATTTTGCTTTACATTCCAGTGATTTAAGTCAATTGAGTAAAATATTGTATTGTCAATTGAAGGATTTCTTTCTTCTCTATTAGTCTTTCATCTTCAGTTATCAATTCCAGGAAAATTGTCCATCTAACTATCACAAATAGCAAGGCAATTTCAAGTATAATGCATCTGTCCCTCACTGTTTTACTAAGTGCTGAGGGGAGCTACTTAGCCCACAACAAAATAAAAATAAAGCATTAAAAAATGCCGGCACTTTACCGTCCCACCATCAAAAATCTAAGCCACGTCTGTCAAAAATAGTGTGCTTTGTTTAAAAAAAATCAGAACATTTACATCAGCTGTTGGACCAGTCTGTTAGACAACATACATTCAAAGGAGATATTCGGGATTCATAAAAAAAATGTGCCCAAGCCCTAACAGCCATGTAGCTGCTACCCACCTGCCTGTTGTCCCCGGCACCATTCACCCCGGTTCAGCCCTGCCTCAGTGCGGTCATAGACCACTCCTTTTGGGGACAGAATGGTTGGGCCAACAGAGCAGAGACCGCTTTTCCGCGCTGCTCTGTGGAAGGGTGGGACAGCTGACCTCATGCTGATTGAGTCTGCTCCTGGCTACCTGATTTGGGGAGCTAGCTGTCAACCAGTGTGACGTCGGCTCTGGCGCTCGTTGACAGAGGATAGAAGCTGCCCGTGTAGACGTGATGTCAGCGGAAGTGGCAAAATTGCTGACAGGAGCGGTCTCAGGCCGCTCCATGTCAGCGGTGATCGGTGGAGAACGGTGACGGGATCAACAGGCAGACAGGTGACCTGTTAGTGCTTGGGCACTTTTTTTTTATAGCTCCTTTGAAAAAAACTACTTTTCATGCATTTTTTAATGGATTTTCAAAAATGGAAAAATTGCATTAAATTCTGTTATATACAATAGCTGCACACTTTTAAAGGGGTTGTCCACTACAAACAGTTAAACAAATTGACACATAGGCTAGGGTCACACTTGGCATGAGTTTTTTAAGTGCCTTAAAAATCAGCGTGCGTTTCTGCATGCTTTTTTCATTTCTGCATGGGTTTTTTTAGGTGCCTAAAGGCACCCATGCATTTTTCCATGCGTTTTTGAATCAGCACCCAAAAAAGTGCATGAACCTCTTTTAACATGGGCCCCTATGAAAAACACATGCGTTTTTGCATGGTACTAATGTACCATGCGTTTCTGCATGCGTTTTTGAAGGCAACTACTCACATAAGTGCAAAAACGCATGCCAAAAACGCATGGCACTTTAGGCATGCGTTTTTGCTATTAAGGCATGCGTTTTTGCATTAGGGCACTAGTAAAAAGCAAGATGGAGTCAGAGCCACAGGCAAAATCTGGACTTGCAACAGGGAAGATGGTGTCAAAGTTACATGCAAAGTTAAAACTGGCAACATGCAAGACAGCTTCAGACCCACAGGTACGAAGGCCGGTAAAAATGTAGCAAGTTCAGGTTCAGGTGCAGACAGGATGGCTGGTAGAGATGAAATGGGTTAGAGTTCAGGTGTAGACAGCATCACAGGGATCTGACAACAAACACACTAGATACTAAAGTTGCACAGGCACCTCCCTACAGGAGAGGTTGATTAAATAGCTATTCCCTCATAGTCATAGGCTGGAGACACTTCTGGAGTACATGCACTACCCTTTTAAGAAGCAAAGAGTGAATGTGCTGGCCCTAAGCATCTAGACAGGAGACTTGCATGATGTGCACAGTCCATGGGAGCTGGGAGCCAGTAGTGGGACCAGAGCAGGGGCCTGAGGGACATGCGGTTGCTTGAGTTGTGAGTACTGTGGCCTCTGTGGGGAGGAGGCCAGGCAGGGCAGAGATGCTGGCATTCAAAATTGCAATATTTTATACCTGTCAGTGTGACACCGACAGAACATCTTTTAGACCTTGCTCCTGCTTTAAACAAAATAAACCTAATACCTAATACTAAAACCTGGTGATTTTGAATGTTAAAAGATTTGACCATCTTTACTCATTATTTCTTCACAAGTTCAGTGTCAATGTTTCCTTTTCTTCTGTCTGGCTTTCTCCCTGCCAGCTGACTTTCTGTTTTCCTGGAGGCATTGTTCTTCTCAAGATTGACAATGTGAGGCTGTATCGGGGATAAAATCCTGGCCCGAACTGTGTGCATGCCCATGTTGAGGCAGATTTGCTTTTACACTATGAAAGTAGCACAGGCTCTAAATCTGGCCTAATTAATCCATCCTAGTTAGCCTCAGAGCAGCACCTGCAAGCTGTTGACTAAAGCGCCTATAAGTGCTGCACTTTTTGCACTACAGAATGGCCACCTCTTATAGACCCCATTGGTGGCCTGTAACCTAGGCAACAAGCAGTACATTACAAAATTAAAAATCCTCTTGTTCTATAGAACATATACCCTATTAATAATTACTGTATATACTCGAGTATAAGCCGAGTTTTGAAAAGTACACCCCTCGGCTTATACTCGAGTCAGTATGGGGAAGAAGCGATGTCCGGGGGCTGGAGGAGGCGGGGGGAGGCTACAGAGAGAGCAGGAGGTCACGTGACCCCGCTCATTAGTGTATTGCAATATGCACTGCATCCCCCTGTCCATCACCGGCAGGGGAAGTGGTGCATAGTACAATACACTATGTGTACTCACCCCCCCCTCCCATCACTGGTTACAGCCCCCTTGCTGCCCCACATAAGATAATAAAAATTTTACTCACCCTCGATGTCCTGCAGGCACTGCATATCCTCCCTCCGGTCTACCTGCTTGTACCCGGCTTCTATTGCTGTGACCGCGCAGCAGCGATGATGTCACAGCAATAGAAGCCAGGTACAAGCAAGAAGACTGGAGGGAGGATGTGCAGTACATGTCAGGTGGCTCTGACCTCCCATGACCCGCTGGGCACAGTGACTGCCCCATTTGCCCCTCCAGCCTGTGCCGCCCCAGCTACCTCCCGTTATGCAGCTCCGGGCTGTGGCTTCTCCTCTACTCTGTGTGGGTCATCCAGCTCCCTGGAGCTCGGTGTGTCTGTGCCCGACGTGGACGTCCCAGGTGCTGCCGGCGGAGGAATAATTCCTGCAGCGGGGTCACTGCCACCGAAGCGCCGACTGCTGCGAGGACTACAAGGGGCAATGCGGGGACATCAGTGAGTACGATACAGAGGGCAACTGAGGGGGGGGAGAGGCAGAATACCACACTGTATACCAGTATGGGGCCTGTGTATCACTGCTGGGGGCCTGTATATCACTGCTGGAGGCCTGTATACCACTGTTGGGGCCTGTATATCACTGCTGGGGCCTGTATACCACTGATGGGGCCTGTATACCACTGCTGGGGGCCTGTATATCACTGAAGAGAGGGCCTGAACACCACTGATGAGAGGGCCTGTATACCACTGCTGTGGGCCTGTATATCACTGATGAGAGGGCCTGTATACCACTGATGAGAGGGCCTGTATACCACTGATAATGACAGGGCCTGTATACCACTGATGAGAGGACCTGTATACTAGTGATGGGCGAATCCTAAATTACTCGGAATTGCTTGACTCTAGCGAGTCCGAGCCCAGGACTCGCTACTCGTTGCGAGTCTAGCGAGTCCAATGTTAATGAATGGGGAAGCGAGTAATAGCGAGTAGTGTGAGATTTACAAATCGCAGATGTGTCTCGGAAGCTTCAGCCTGAAGCAATCCTAGTTTTGTCATTTATTTGCATTGGACTCGTTTACTTTGTAAGTAATCGCTGGCTGGGAAACTCGCACAGATAAGAGAAGAGTCCTGTCTGCTCTGTGCAGCTCCAGGGTCCTAGAGCCCGCCTGCTGCCTGATGTAGCAGTGCTGAGATTGTTCTCAGTCTGCTCATTCCCTGTGTACAGACATGAATGTCTGTGCACAGAGATGATGTAGCAGTGCTGAGATTGTTCTCAGTCTGCTCATTCCCTGTGCATAGACATCTATATCTATACACAGGGGATGTAGCAGAGTGGACACCGCGTTTTGGACTGCGTCGGACGGAAGAGGATTTTTTTAATTAAAGATGGAGTCCCTAATGGCTTTTTTTTTTATTTCTAATAAAAAAATTTCTCTGTGTTGTGTTTTTTTTAAAACAATTTAATAGAAATTCATGGCGGTCATGTCTAATATTGGCGTGACCGCCATAAATTTCGGGCTTAGGGCCAGCTGATAATACAAAGCTGGCCCTAACCTCTATTACCCAGCGTGCCACCGCTACCAGGGCCGCTGGAAGAGCGGGGTTCAGCGCCAGAGGATGGCGCTTCAATGAACGCGCCATCTTCTGGGGCGGCTGCGGGCTGCAGTTTGCAGCGGGGGGTGCCTAGAAAGCTTGGGCATCCCTGCGCTGCGGATTCCAGCCCCCAGCTGCTTAGCTGTACCTGGCTAGACATAGAAATTGCGCGGAGCCCCACGCATTTTTTTGACTCCGACTCCGAGACGACTCCGACTCCGAGACGACTCCGACTCCGACTCGACTCCGAGACGACTCCGACTCCGA
The DNA here is from genome assembly GCA_033576535.1 of Allobates femoralis. NCBI lineage: Eukaryota > Metazoa > Chordata > Amphibia > Anura > Aromobatidae > Allobates > Allobates femoralis. The sequence goes on along the minus strand of JARQOC010000010.1, from coordinate 25,499,883 downwards.
GACGACTCCGACTCCGAGACGACTCCGAGACGACTCCGACTCCGAGACGACTCCGACTCCGAGACGACTCCGAGATGACTCCGACTCCAAGACGACTCATACTCCGAGACGACTACGACTCCGAGACGACTCCGACTCCGACTCGACTCCGAGACGACTCCGACTCCGAGACGACTCCGACTCCGACTCCGAGACGACTCCGAGACGACTCCGACTCCAAGACGACTCCGACTCCGACTCCGAGATGACTCCGACTCCAAGACGACTCCGACTCCGAGACGACTCCGACTCCGAGACGACTCCGACTCCGAGACGACTCCGACTCCGACTCGACTCCGAGACGACTCCGACTCCGAGACGACTCCGACTCCGAGACGACTCCGACTCCGAGACGACTCCGAGACGACTCCGACTCCGAGACGACTCCGAATCTGAGACGACTCCGAGACGACTCCGACTCCGACTCCGACTCGACTCCGAGACGACTCCGACTCCAAGACGACTCCGACTCCGAGACGACTCCGACTCCGAGACGACTCCGACTCCGACTCCGAGACGACTCCGACTCGACTCCGAGACGACTCCGACTCCGAGACGACTCCGACTCCGAGACGACGACGACTCCGACTCCGACTCGACTCCGAGACGACTCCGACTCTGACTCGATTCCGAGACGACTCCGACTCCGAGACGACTCCGACTCCGAGACGACTCCGACTCCGAGACGACTCCGAGACGACTCCGACTCCGAGACGACTCCGACTCTGAGACGACTCCGAGACGACTCCGACTCCGACTCCGACTCGACTCCGAGACGACTCTGACTCCGACTCGACTCCGAGACGACTCCGACTCCGAGGCGACTCCGACTCTGAGGCGACTCCGACTCTGAGGAGACTCCGACTCCGAGACTCTGACTCTGAGCCTCTGACTCTGAAATTCATTAAATAATAAAAAAAAAAAATGCGTGGGGCTCCGCGCAATTTCTATGTCTAGCCAGGTACAGCTAAGCAGCTGGGGGCTGGAATCCGCAGCGCAGGGATGCCCAAGCTTTCTGGGCACCCCCCACTGCAAATTGCAGCCCGCAGCCACCCCAGAAGAAGGCGCGTTCATTGAAGCGCCATCCTCTGGCGCTGAACCCCGCTCTTCCAGCGGCCCTGGTGGCGGTGGCACGCTGGGTAATAAAGGGGTTAATACCAGCTTTGTTATACAAGCTGGTATTAAGCCCGAGATTCTTAATGTCAGGCCACGTTTGACCCAGCCACTAAGAATCTCCAATAAAGGGTTAAAAAAACACAACACAGAGAAAATTTTTTATTTGAAATAAAAAAAAAAGCCATTAGGGACTCCATCTTTAATTAAAAAAATCCTCTTCCGTCCGACGCAGTCCAAAACGCGATGTCCTCTCTGCTACATCCCCTTTGCATAGATAGATGTCTATGCACAGGGAATGAGCAGACTGAGAACAATCTCAGCACTGCTACATCAGGCAGCAGGCGGGCTCTAGGACCCTGGAGCTGCACAGAGAAGACAGCTGGACTCGGCTCGCAAAGAAACAGCAGTTACTTTGCGAGTTTCCCTGCTATCACTGGCACAGTAGCCAGTGATTACTCGCACGAGTCTAATGCAAACAATGGCAATCCTAGTTTTGTCAGCGTTTCTGACAAAACTAGGATTGATATTGATTTGCATTGGACTCGTGCGAGTAATCACTGGGAAACTCGCAGAGTACCGAGTCCTGCGAGTCTCTTACTACTCGCCGAGTAACGAGTCCTAGCGAGTAGATTCGCCCATCCCTACTGTATACCATGATCAGTCTGCTGCATTTCTTCCCCTGGGCTTATACTCGAGTCAATATGATTGCCTAGTTTTGGAGGGTAAAATTAGGGGCCTCGGCTTATACTCGGGTCTGCTTATACTCGAGTATATATGGTAGTAAAAAACTGGAAGGTTGCTTGATTTTATAAACACTTTGCCTTTTTATCTATTTATTATGTTGAGATAACTGATTTAATTTCACATTGAAACATAAAAAAATAGAAACCGGGTCAAAGATGTATTTTAAGTGCTACTATCCCTCCATACAGTTACTATGAAAAAAAAATGAAAGCACAACTCCCCCAAAAAAGTAATGCACCATATTACTATGGGCTGTTGCGGGCACTACATGCTATGTGAATAGCCAGTCTACATTTTCAGTACAAAGCAAGCAATGAATGTGTGATGATTTTATTCCACATCTGAATAAACCATTTTCCAATTTAAGAGGAACAATAATGTTTTTCACTTTATGACTGGAGCCATGGTGTTCTGAATTACATTAAAATTACATTCTTCACAAAACCTCAAACGTTACAGAGCCAATTTCAGGTTGAGTGAGCAGTGGAGTATCTTTCTGCATTTGTTTTACATCAAATGAACTTCTCTAATTAGGACCCATCATAAAACCGAACAAAGAATCGGTCATTTATCTGGTAACATTTCTCACTGTGCATCAATGTTCTGCTCATAACAGTAAACACATTTCCCAAATTGCAGCATTCCTCTCTTTCCTCTGAACATGTGGTTTATTATAACTGCACCTTCTATTTTCAATAAACTCTCCGAGTAAGAAAAACTAATTTACTCAGCGACGGCAGCTGCCGAATGCTGCATTGAATTGACATTTTGTTCCATCGTCATAATGTGTCAGCATCGAGAAGTTCACACATATCAAATGAAAGGATGTTCCTCTTTCCCATTGTTCTTGGCAAACTCTAATCATACATTGTATTTCTGAATATCTTATTTCCTCCTCATTGCCTTCTGATTATGTTTGATTGATATTTTACATTGCAGAGCACTACAACAGGTCACATTATGCAGACATATACTAGAAGATTCTAGCTTGTGCACAGAAGCATTAGATTATATTTCCTTTTTTATCATTTCTTTCTCTGGTACTTTTTTTTTTTTAAAGAAAAAAGAAACAATAGTGTTCATCTGCCAGAATGTATTTGTCTGCTTAGGGTCCCTTTACACGCCGCTACTGGCGGGTGGCTACAACCGGATACATTCGAGAAATGTATCTTGCATCGGCAATTCACCCCGTGGTAGCGGCGTGTGAAGACGATTGTAGCCACCCGCCAGTAGCATCACCTGTTTCCGAGCACTGCCCTGAAACAGGTGGCTACCCAGGCGATTGTAGCGACCTGTATCGGCGTGTAAAGAAGCAACAGAAGGGATGTCTGGACACCAGCCTATGTACCTGGTATGTAGCTGGGGCGTGACACAGGCTCCGGGTTACCGCGCCCCATCAGCGATCATTGGAGGAAGCTCTTGCATTACAATTGGTAGTTGCTGCATAGGGAGGCATATTTAAGGAGCTGACCAGTCACACTACACAATTGCTCGAGCGTCATGTTTTAAACAGCCTCCTGCGATGCCTGCCCAATCATGATGTTCTGGCTTTGTCCTATCAGCGTACGGACGTCTCGTAATCCACAATTGTGGCACGCCTATGTGTTGTCCCTGCTGCACCAGGTCCGCCCATATTAGCTTGTTGTAGCGGTGTGTAAATGAGGTAAGGTGCTCGGCAGAAGGTAACTTGAGACATCTGGCGGTGTATCTAGAGATAGGTGTAACCTACTGTAGCACACCTTGTTGCGGCGTGTAAAGGTGGTGCGGGTACCGTTGTCAACCGTTTGTGCGTGCTCGTGCACGTGAAGTAGCTGGTTGTAGCCACCCGTCAGTAGCAGCGTGTAAAGGTACCCTTAGAGTTGTAATGGTGCATATGTAGCTGTACATCTTGACAGAGGCGCTATCTAAGGCCGGTTTCACATTAGCGTTTGCCAGCGCAGCGTATGCTGCATAGTTCTTTTTTTTAAATCCGCAAGCGTATTGCGCACCTATCTTTAATGTGGTGTGCCGCAGGTGAATGCAGGGACCTGCGTTGGTGTCAGTATGTCTGCGTATGCGCAAAAATGCGCAAGAATCTTCATGCGCGCGAGTTAATGATGGGCGAGTCCTAAATTACTCGGAATCGCTTGACTCTAGCGAGTCCAAGCCCGGGACTCGCTACTCGTTGCGAGTCTAGCGAGTCCAATGTTAATGAATGGGGAAGCGAGTAATAGCGAGTAATGTGTGATTTACAAATCGCAGATGTCTCGGAAAGCGCTCGCATTGCCCACTCGCAACAGTTTTTTGCTGCTGTGTCCGTGTCTGTGGTTTTTATCCAAATTATATGATAACAAGAGAATAAGAGACAGGGTTTGATAGGGATATTGTCCCATCCCTGTCTGTAATGTGTGTTTTATAGACACTAGGTGTGGGAGAACACTTTTTTGTTATTTTAACAAATATTTACTAAAGGTTATATTTTAAAAGTGCACCTTAAGTAAGAAATGTGTCCGTGTCTGTGTAGCAGCACACTAGTCCCTGCAAAAATTATTAAGTGCGCACAAGTAGTCGCACAAGCAGGTGGCGTACGTGCTATTTGCAGGTAGGAGAGCAGCAACGCACTGGTCTGCCACAGAGAAAATAAAGCTGAAGGGGTTATTATGACCCAAAATCTATCAGGTGCAAAAAAATAGGAAATAGTACCTCAGCTAAGCCTCTGACTTCAGCTATTAGGACAGCTGAGTGAGTAAACTAAGCTATGAGGTCGGTCCTGTGTGCACTGTAAGGCTGCTCCTCCCTGCCTGCCTGCCTACAGTCCTCTACACAGTACTCCTCTGTCCTCCTGGTAGCTCTCAGAAAAGCTGTTTGGGTTAAATATAAGGAATCTTGAAGTTTCCCTACACTGACTGACACTCCCTATGATCTGCTCCAGCATCTACCTCATCCTGCACTAGGCTCAGATCGTCACAGGAATGTGCCCAAAATGGCGGTGGCAAGGCTTATATACAGCCTCGCCTCTCATACATGACATAGGCATCACGATGGACAGAAGCCAATCATAGTCCTGCCACAACCAACATGGCTGTGGCATTACTGAATATGATTGGCTAACATGCTTGTCCATCTTCACAAGTTTTCTGACCTAACATGCTAGGCTGTCTCGGAAGCTTTGTCGGAACATAACAGATTCTGTATTCGCGAGTCCTGAATACAGTATACAGGACTCGGATTCGTAGACGCGCTCAGACTCGCTGCTGACAGCGGGTATCCGTAAAGCGGTGCGATTGTTTAAACGATTTGGGGAGATTCAAGCTACATAGCGATGTGATATAGCGAGTCTAGCGAGTGAGAAAAAGTAAACTCTGACAAAACTAGTGATATTTGTAGAAAGTAGCGGCACACGGATTGGATCCAAAAATTTCCGGCTTTTATTGGTGCATCAAGTTACAGATGGTGCAGGGATCTGTAACTTGATGCACCAATAAAAGCCGGAAATTTTTGGATCCAATCCGTGTGCCGCTACTTTCTACAAATATCAAGGGTTTTTCTCCAGCAGAGCACCGGATTCCAGACATCGCCGTTTTCCGCAAGGGATCTGCAGCAGGTTAGTGCCCGGTTCACTTCTCACAATAATCTGACAAAACTAGGATTGCCATTGACTTGCATTGGACTCGTTACTGTGCGAGTAATCGCTGGGAACTCGTAGAGTACCGAGTCCTGCGAGTCCCTTACTACTCGCCAAGTAACGAGTCCTAGCGAGTTGACTCGCCCATCCCTAGCGCGAGTGCATAAAAACAACACATTATTCTCTATGGGTGCGCATTGGTGCCCAATTGCTTGTGCATGGCTGCGCTCGATGCACATGCGTATGACACACAGCACATGCCCAGGAAGCGATTTCCCTTAAGACATGCCCTTTGGGAGCACCTTGTTTTGAAAAAATCGAGAAAACACTCCTGGAAATATTGAACGCATGCGCAAAAAAAATGCAAACGCATGCCCAAAACACGTACAAACGAACAAATGCGCTGGCTGCATTTTTTATGTCTTACTTACGCTCATGTGGATAAAAAAACACTGCATAAGCATGCATTTGCATGCATTTTGGCATGTGTTTCCACATATGCAGCATATGCAGCATTCAAAAACGCTAATATGAAAGTAGCCTAAGGCTGGCTTTACACTGCGGGTCAGATCCGATCCGAGGCTGTCAGGATGAACCTGACAGCCCCGGACCGGATCAGCACACAGAAGCTAATATGCCCTCCGGCCTGGTGTGCACTCGCACGCAGCTGCCGCCACTGATGAATCAGGACCACTGCTGGCAGGGAGCTAGCTGCGGTCTTGAAACAACTGCGGCGTGCAGCGGCAGGGGTTCCGTTTCCCGGATCCTCCGGACCCGGAGCAATCCGACCCCATAGGCTCCCATGTTAGGGGAGCGCGGATTGCCACGGATCCGGGTGGATCCGGGCAAATTTGGGGCAATCCTGGACAATCCGGAATTGCCAATTAGAGGGGAGCAGCGTTTTTGTGTCCATGGAAGAAATGGAATTCTGCCGGATCGTCCCGACAGATAGAAACTGGATGGCAGATGGCCTAACAGAGGGGCCCACGCCACCCACATGCATTGCACTATTCCACCAGAATAATTGGTTTCCCCCACATTTTCTATAAGGCTCTGAGACTGTCGACCACCTTCCCCCGCACCTTCACTTCCTTTTTGGGGACCTTTCATTAAGTTCTTCTCATTGCATTCATTGTGGAACACATATAAAAGGAGGAACAGTATTCATCCATTCTCCTATATGTGCTCCATAGTGGAGCACAAGCTGCCAGGCACAGCATCCGCCTCTGTGAGTTAGTGTGTGGAGGCAGAGCGAGTTGGAGCAGGTTAGTTACATACTCACCTGCCCTGAGATGTCAGTCACCAAGCATGATGCTTCTGCTGCTGCAGCTGCGCTTTGTGTAGACTGCAGCACTGTGCTGCAGCCCCATCCATCGCTTGCCAAGTCACACTCACTCACTGTTTCCTGTCCACAGTGGAATGCACTTCAGTTTGCGGTCTGGACTGAGTGATGGACTGGATTTGAGGACTTGAATCTTCTTTTCAGCTGTGTCCACGACCTGTGACTATGATTTGTTTGTCTGTCTATCTGTTTCACTATCTAAAGATGTAAGAGACAAAATGGCGATAGGTTCTTGTCTTTATAAAAAGCAGGGAGCAAACTTATTGAAAGTGCTCACCAGATCTGGTTGTGTGACCACAACCAGTTTGTGCGTTTGTACAGCTGCCGCTGGATACACACTTCCATGTGCAATGTGGATATAAATGAATTTCGGAGCACCACTGTTCTCCATTCTTCAGTGATACAAACATCCCCTTGTATGTTTGTTTCCCTAAGAAGTAGCAGAGTGTGCTCCAAAACGCGTTGGAATTAAAACATATCATTGCATTAGACCTGTGTAGTCCTGGTTTCCTTACATCAGCGTGGATCATCGGAACACCGTCCTTTGGTTTTATTTGTCTATCTGTGTGTCTATATGTTTGTCTGTCTTGTGGCTCATACCCAGCAGTATACAGTATATATAAGTCCACACTATAGCCTGTTTTACAGTGTGTCTATATACTGTAAGTATATAGTGTGGACCTATGTACTGTATACTGCTGTGTATACACTATATACAGTCATCAGTCTCTACAAGTATATTATTTAGAGGCTTTGCAGGGCTCTGTGGAGGCTGTGCAGGGTATTTAGAGGCTGTACTGGGCTATATATAATTTGGAGGCTGTGCTGGGCTCTATGGAGCTTGTGCAGGGCTATTTAGAGGCTGTACTGGACTATGTATAATTTGAAGGCTGTGCAGAGCTATTTAGAGGCTGTGCTGGGCTAATATATAATTTGGAGGCTGTGCTGGGCTCTATGAAGGCTGTGCATGGCTATTCAGAGGCTTTGCTGGGTTATATGTAATTTGGAAGCTGTGCTGGGTTCTATGGAGGATGTGCAGGGCTATTTAGAGGCTGTACTTGGTTATATATAATTTGGGGGCCGTGCTGGGTTCTATGGAGGCTGCGGTATATAATTTGGAGAATGTGCTGGGTTGTATATAATTTGGAGGCTGTGCGGGGTTATATATAATTTGGGGGCTGTGCTGGGTTCTATGGAGGCTGTGATATATAATTTGGAGGCTGTGCTGGGCTATATATAATTTGGAGGCTGTGATGGGTTATATATAATTTGGAGGCTGTGATGGGTTATATATAATCTGGAGGCTGTGCTAGGCTCTATGGAGGCTGTGCTTAGCTATTTACAGGTCGGGCTGGGCTCTATGGAGGCTGTGCTGGGCTGTATAGACAATATGGAGGCTGGGCTCTATATATTATTTGGAGGCTGCTGCTGGGCTGTATATATTATTTAGAGGCTGCTGCTGGGCTGTATATATTATTTGGAGGCTGCTGCTAGACTGGCACAACCTCCAAAAAATATAAACAGCCCAGCAGTAGCCTCCAGATAATATATACAGCCCTACACAGCTTTGATATTATATATACAGCCCACCCAGCAGCCTCTATATTATATACACAGCCCGCAGCTGCTATATTATAATCATAAATTGTGGCATCTCTTAAAGGGGCCCATTGAGACTGTTTCACTCGGGGCCCAAGAAAACCTGGAGCCGGCCCTGGATACAGAGATGCAGCAGCTCGGTAAAGCGATGGGAATTCAGGTCGCCGTACGTTTTACTAATTTAGTCAAAGGGGTTCAAGTCCTCGTCACCCTTATGTTACTCACAGTATAAGGATAGCATTATCTATTATTGCCGCTATATAGACGATCTGATCGTCATATGAGATTGCACGGTATCTGAAGCAGAGTCCTTTGTTTACTCCTCATATGCAAATAATTGGAGCATTTCCTTTACTACTCACATTGATGAGAAACAAATAGTATTCCTTGATTTAGTTATTACTCACCATATGGCCACTATTAATACCAAAACCCATTTAAAACTGTTGATAGAAATGGATTCCTGGATTTTTTTACTATGCAAATTATCCTATGTGAAAAAAGAACATTCCCTCTATGGCTACTTTCACATAACGATTTTTTTAAATCCGATGCTGTCCGATATAAATCGGACAGCATCGGATATAAACTGATCCCTTCAGTCGGATGCCAAATAGGCATCCGATCCGACATCTGCAGGATCAGTTGCTGTCATCAGACCTGTCAGCTGTTCTCCCCTGTGTCCCCCTCATCTCCCCTGTGTGTCCCCCTCTGTTTCCCTACTTCACCCCTGTGTGTCCCCCTTCTTGTCCCCTGTGTGTCCCCCTTCTTGTCCCCTGTGTGTCCCCCTCACGTCCCCCAGTGTATTTTCATCGGACAGCATCGGATTTAGAAAAATCGCAGTGTGAAACCAGCCTAACCAGTTTTTTTTTTACCGTATATACTCGCGTATAAGCCGAGTTTTTCAGCCCAAAAATTGGGCTGAAAAGTCCCCCCTCGGCTTATACGCGAGTCATACAACGGCAGGCCGCCCGCCCGCCACCCCCATCAGTATCCAGGGCCCCCCCATCAGTATCCAGGGCCCCCCCATCAGTATCCAGGACCCCCCCCTTGCTCCGCAAACCTGTACAGTAAAATCATTATACTTATCACTGTCTTGTCGCCGCCGTCCCCGCCGCTATCGCGCTCCTCCGGCTTCATCCCTCTTCTTCCGGCTTCCTCTAGTCGGCGCAGGCAATGACGTCATTGTCTGCGCCAGAGAAGGAAGCCGGAAGACACCGGATGAAGACGGAGGAGCGCAATGTCGGCAGTGGCGGGGACAGCGGCGACAGGACAGTGATAAGTATAATGATTTTACTTTACAGGTTTGCGGAGCAAGGGGGGGGTCCTGGATACTGATGGGGGGGCCCTGGATACTGATGGGGGGGCCCTGGATACTGATGGGGGTGCCTGTATACTGATGGGGGGGCCCTGGATACTGATGGGGGCGCCTGTATACTGATGGGGGGGCCCTGTATACTGATGGGGGCGCTTGTATACTGATGGGGGTGGTGGGCGGGCTGCTGCTGTATATACCTCTGGGGCTGCTGTATACTACTACTGGGGCTGCTGTATATACCTCTGGGGCTTCTGTATACTACCACTGGGGCTGCTGTATGTACCTCTGGGGCTGCTGTATACTACCACTGGGGCTGCTGTATACTACCACTGGGGCTGCTGTATATACCTCTGGGGCTGCTGTATACTACCACTGGGGCTGCTGCTGTATATACCACTGGGAAGGCTGCTGTAACACTGCTGGGGCCTGTATATACCACTGGGGAGGCTGCTGTATACCACACTGCTGGGGGCTGTATACTACCACTGGGGAGGCTGCTGTATACTACAACTGGGGAGGCCTGTATACCACACTGCTGGGGGCTGTATACCAGTGCTGGGGTCCACCCTCGGCTTATACACGAGTCAATAGGATTTCCAGATTTTGGGGGCAAAAGTAGGGGGGTCGGCTTCTACACGGGTCGGATTATACACGAGTATATATGGTAATTAGAATTTTTTTTTTCCAGGAAGATTACATGCTCCAAGCAGTCATTCTATGCCTCCCTGCTCTACCATAAAGTCTATTTGTTTGGCATGCTGCACTCACTAATAGAGTAAAAAGTGGCAGTTGCTTTGGGTGGGCCCCTTAGAATGAGTGAATTTGGGAACGCAGGTATCACTGGATTTTATTTGAGGTATGGGAGCCATGATATTTCCAATAGCAGATGATAATCCTAAACAGCAGCTATTTTTTGCGGACTAAATTAGGGGTTTTACTGGTAACATGTTGGAGTACACAACATTTTTGGATAGTTTTCAGCATATTCATGGGTTCTACGCTGAACACTTACATCGGGGTTTCTATATGCAATTCAGACGAAGCCCCCAAAGGAGCCACTCGCTATAAAAAAAACAGATGGGGACACTTTGGACTCTGTTTGGCGTCTGTTGCGGTGGTATACATCTTTTCAGGTGTTCAAAGACCTGTCATATTTCTACTACAGAGTATTCCTAGTAGGTGTTACCCTGGTTAACCTCAATATATAGTTACATTCATACAAATTGTGGCCCCAAAGTTAAATCTGTGGCACCACATGTGATGTGAGCCACCAAGCTAATTCTACTATAGACTGTTCCTAGTAGGTGTAACCCTAGTTAACCTCAAGATATATTTACATCCATGCAAAGCGTGGCTTCAAAATTAATAACTTTGGCCCAAATGTGAGCCACCAAGCTATTTCTAGACTGTTCCTAGTAGGTGTTACCCTACCGTGTTTCCCGAAAATAGGGTGCCCCGAAAGTAAGGCATGCTTGGGAGGATGCCCTACTTCCTAATATAATGCACCCCCCTGATTATAAGGCGTACCTCCTCAGCATGTCACCGATCACATGACCAGGGCATGCATATGTGTCTCTGTCCCCGCTGTCCGATGCACGCCACTCTGTACCGCTCTTCTGCCGCGCTCACAGCCCTTGAGCACAGCCGTGAATCACAGCTTTGGAGCTCTGTGCCGGTCTCCTCCCTTGAGTCCTGCGCCAATCACAGCACAGGAATAATGGGTCAGCTGACGTCAGTAGCCTCTGATTGTTCCTGGGCTGTGATTGGTCCAGGGCTCCTGCGCTCTGATTGGCCCAGGGCTCCTGCACTGTACACCACCAAAGCAGCACCGCAAAGGAAAGAAATTGAAAAGAAAGAAGTACGGTAAGAAAGTGAAAGTGTGTGTGTGTGTGTGGTGTGTGTGTGTGTGTGGTGTGTGTGGTGTGTGTGTGTGTGTGTGTGGTGTGTGTGTGTGTGGGGTGTGGTGTGTGTGGTGTGGGTGTGTGGTGTGTGCATGTGCGTGTGTTTGGTGTGTGTGTAATAAAGACACCCCCCGAAAATAAGACATGGTGCACCTTTCGGAGCACAAATTAATATAAGACAGTGACTTATTTTTGGGGAAACACGGTAGTTAACCTCAATATTTATTTATATTCATACAAATTGTGGCCTCAAAGTTTAAAATAAGGCCCCCAAATGTGAGCCCCCCCAAATTCCTTTAATCCTGAACTATGCTAGTTAATGAATGAAAGTCATTCATGTTGCTGGTAAGTCATCCATTCCCGCTCTCTGCGCATTTGAGTGTCTGTTTGCTTTAAAGCTAAATGAATAAATGTAACCAATATTATAATTTTCCTTTCGCGCCATTGAATTGTATAACAAAGTTTGCAATAAAGAAAATCAAATACTCCGGGAACATTTGCCAGGGACATTGATGGATATGTTACAAAAGCTCAATGCAAACAATCACCTTATTGCGCTAATCCTGATTTCTTCTCTAAATATACATATATAAAACCATATAGTTCAAGAACAAATCCAATATTCATCCCTCTATGAAGTGAAACTCTTTAACTTGGAGGTATTTTGTTTTAACTGAAAAGAAAACAAGTAAAGTGAGATGGAAATGTATTGTAAATGTCAGACTGTGTTTGATCAACTCTCAGTGACCTTAAAATGCCATCTTATCAGGTTTAATTTAACAAGCATGATTTCTTGAAAATATCAAATATTTGACGGGAAAGAATATATATTGAGCTGCCGCAATGAACAGATGAGAAATATTTGATATGTCAGTTTCTGACAATTTTAGGTTTATTCCGAAGAAAGCCTTTTCCTTGAATTTAACCCAATCAAAGTGCCCTGCCACCTTCATCTTTAAAAAGAATATGTCACATTACTGTAATCCTGCACATATTGTAATTTACAAAGTAATCATATCCAATGAACTTATCAATGTTTTTTCACACCAAACAAAACAAAAACGTATTTTATTGAGATTTTATGTGATGTACCAACACATCGTTGTCTCACATTTATTAGGATGGAATACTAAATAACTTTCTACTCTTTACAGTCTGAGCATTTCCAACTAATATACCTCCTATGCACTTTATTGCACTTTACTTAAAGTGTAAATGTCATTTAATTGGAAAAAAAAAACCCTATACTGCACAGGTTGTTAATGATGAGTCACATAGCAGCTACATAATACATTTTTGTGCAATATGACTCATTTTCTCACATTTTTCTGTGCTCTTTAAAAAACTGTATTTTATGGGTGTGTGGGCATGGCCAGAGTCCCTCAGTGTCTGCCAGCACTGTGTGTGTATTTCCACAGCTTCTGAGAGCAGGCTGATAGGGTGCAGTGTTATATACCAGCAGAAAAGGGGTTAACCAAGATCCTGACTGAGCTGTGTAGAGCCAGATGACAGATCAGAAGCTTGTGCCAGGAAAGAAGAGTTTGCAGTGATCCTGACATTCTGACATTGCTCAGCAAGTGTGCTGTAGCCTGAAGTAATCTGATACATTGTCACCTCATCAGCTGCAGTCAGCAGTGTGGACGCAGTGTAGGCCCCGCCACTTTACCCTTATATGGTAACGTGCCCGTATTCAGTGTAAGAAGCTTGAAGACAGGTCTGACCGATAACGATCATATGTCTGCTTCTGACACACTCTAGTGCGTACACCTTGTGGAAGGTTTATGAATAGTTGTCAACCAGAATTCTCTAATACAGTATATTTGAAAGTTTATTAAAATTACTTGTATCTACATTTCATTATGCTGAACCTGCCCTCTTTTTTATGCATTTGAAGTATCCATTTGTAATATTGAGATTTTGACATTTTTTCTGATTTTTATATACTCTTTGCTCACCAGTTTTGCATTTCTGCGTTATTATTTACACATTTTCTTTCAATCTTTGATTCAACAAAAGTTTATATTATTCTACTTTTGGTATTACTTGGCCTTGCACCTTTTTACAAATTGTTTTTTCTTGCTTCTCTGTGTCATTAGGTCCCTTATATATTGTTCATATTGTTCTTTGTACAGTTCTCAGTTTATCAAGGGTATTAGCAAACATGATGATATGGCACTCCTGTGTGGTGGATGGATTATCTCAGCAAAAAAGAAGTGCTTACTAAGGGCGGCTTGACACTGCGGCACGATCCGGTGCGGGGCTGTCCGGGAGGACCTTTCCATCTGGCCAATCAGGTGGCCTCTAGCGATCACGTCATTGTGACGTGGCGGCATCTGATTGGCCAGATCTTTCCCAGCCATCTGATTGGCTGGGAGAGTGAAAGGTCCTTTAACATGAATAGATGTCCATCGGCCGGTCCCGATGCAGCCGTCGGTTAAGGTGAGTATCCGATTTTTTTTGTTTTCTAACCACTTTTCATCTCTTTTACAGGACTTTTGCAGTGTATCTATTGATACACTGCAAAAGTACTCGGAAGCGCTATACTCGCAACCAGTAGCAAGTACCGAGATCTACTTGTTGCGGGTATAGCGATTCCGAATAGTACGGTACTCGCTCATCCCTAACTTCTACCTTAATCATAACAAAGGTTGTGGATAATTTTGCGTTAGAGGTGAACCTGTCATGTTAGGTTGGTTCTTCTTTGTTAGAGATTTGTGGAGAATCATCTTTGACTCGAATTTCCTTAAAAATTCCTTTTCCATGTGATTTCAAACACTTTGAAATTCAATTAGTAAAATTGCAAAAATAAAGAAATATTTGACACCATTTCCCGCACTGCTGAAACATCAGAGGGTGGGGTTAATGACATTTTGTTCTGTCTTCCACAAGATGTCCAGCAGCTATGACATCACATGTATTATAGAGCGGATTTACTAACCTTGCATGATGGGGGTCAGTATCTGTTTTACTGGATATCAGTGGGTCCCTCTGCAGTACAGCAGAGTTGGATCATTCATCCTCTCTCTGGAGAAAATTTATCGAAGTCAGCAAATTTGCATTTCAAACAATCTGCTCATCCCTATTTTGTGTGGTTTACACTGTGTGCAGAATTATTAGGCAAATGAGTATTTTGATTACATTATACTTTTTATACATGTTGTCCTACTCCAAGCTGTATAGGCTTGAGAGCCAACTACCAATTAAGTAAATCAGGTGATGTGCATCTCTGTAATGAGGAGGGGTGTTGTAATGACATCAACACTCTATATAAGGTGTGCTTAATTATTAGGCAAATGCCTTTCCTTAGGCAAAATGGGTCAGAAGAGAGATTTGACGGGCTCTGAAAAGTCCAAAATTGTGAGATGTCTTGTAGAGGGATGCAGCAGTCTTGAAATTGTCAAACTTTTGAAACGTGATCATCGAACAATCAAACATTTCATGACAAATAGCCAACAGGGTCGCAAGAAGCGTGTTGCGCAAAAAAGACACAAAATAACTGCCCATGAATTGAGGAAAATCAAGCGTGAAGCTGCCAAGATGCCATTTGCCACCGGTTTTGCAATATTTCAAAGCTTCAACGTTACTGGAGCATCAAAAAGCACAAGGTGTGCTATACTCAGGGACATGGCCAAGGTAAGGAAGGCTGAAAAGCGACCACCCTTGAACAAGAAACATAAGATAAAATGTCAAGACTGGGCCAAGAAATATCTTAAGACTGATTTTTCAAAGGTTATACGGACTGATGAAATGAGAGTGACTCTTGATGGGCCAGATGGATGGGCAAGAGACTAGATCAGTAAAGGGCAGAGAGCTCCACTCCGACACCAGCAAGGTGGAGGTGGGGTACTGGTATGGGCTGGTATCATCAAAGATGAACTTGTGGGACCTTTTCGGGTTGAGGATGGAGTGAAGCTCAACTCCCGGACCTACTGCCAGTTTCTGGAAGACAACTTCTTCAAGCAGTGGTACAGGAAGAAGTCTGTATCGTTCAAGAAAAACATGATATTCATGCAGGACAATGCTCCATCACATGCATCCAACTACTCCACGGCGCGGCTGGCCAGTAAAGGTCTAAAAGAAGAAAAAATAATGACATGGCCCCCTTGTTCACCTGATCTGAACCCCATAGAGAACTTGTGGTCCCTCCTAAAATGTGAGATCTACAGGGAGGGAAAACAGTACACCTCTGGGAAAGTGTCTGGAGGCTGTGGTGGCTGCTGCACGCAATGTTGATCGTAAACAGATCAAGCAACTGAGACAATCTATGGATGGAGGCTGCTGAGTGTCATCATAAAGAAAGGTGGCTATATTGGGCACTATTTTGGGGGGTTTTGTTTTTGCATGTCAGAAATGTTTATTTCTAAATTTTGTGCAGTTATATTGGTTTACCTGGAGAATATAAACAAGTGAGATGGGAATATATTTGGTTTTTATTAGTTGCCTAATAATCCTGCACAGTAATAGTTACCTGCACAAACAGATATCCTCCTAAAGCGGCCGTCACATGCTAAGATATCGCTAGCGATATTGTAAGCGATCACGTGCACGCGCGATCGCTTACAATATCGCTCACATCGCTGGCGAGATGTCACACAGACAGACTCACCAGCGATGTGGATCCGCGATCTCGCTGGTTACTATGGTACACATCGGGTTACTAGGCGCCGCGCATCGCTTAGTAACCGACGTGTACCATAGTTACCATCTCCCAGCACAGGCTCTGCCGCTGGGAGATCGCTCATCGTGGTGTTATACACCACGATGAGGCAGATCGTGAAATCGTTAATCGCAAGATCTGAGGTCCGGAGCTCAGATCTCGATCTTGCGATTTGATCATGAATCGCTCGTCGTATCTTGCCGTCACACGCAGAGACATCGTTCATGCGATGTTTCATCTGGCGCGTTCAAGCGATATCTTTCAAGATATCGTGGCGTGTGACGGCCGCTTAAGAGCCAAATCTAAAAAACCCACTCCAACTTCCAAAAATATTAAGCTTTGATATTGATGAGTCTTTTGGGTTGATTGAGAATAGTTGTTGATCAGTAATAAAAATAATCCTCTACAATACAACTTGCCTAATAATTCTGTGCACAGTGCAGTAAAAATTTGTGCTAAAAATATTGTGCAATAAATTTGCAATTTAGTCAAATAAATTCCAAGAAAGTGTCAACCTGTTCATCGTGTTCACTCATTAGCTAACTGAGCTATTAACTGAGCTATAGGGATCCTACACATGCACTCCTTCTCTCCCTTTTTTTCTTACGTGTTCACTCATTAGGGTACTGCTCTATATGTTGGTATTCAACAGCAAAAGTGTAGAAAAGTCAATATTACGCTTTATGAAAAAGCTTACCAAATGGAATATATTTCACGATAAATATGTGCAGCAGGATTTTGTAGAGTTGTACCGCTGCTTTGTTCAACCTGGATGAGGCTTGCCACTAAATACTTATTTTGTTTGGAAAAACTTCATTTTTCACCTGCAAATTTTTACTAAAATAATGAAGGTATTATTGCAGGAAAACAGAAGTCAGAGATCCAAGAAAGGAACATTCTGATAGTTATTGATGGAGAGAAATTTATACATACATAGCATTATTCATAATTTATTAGCTAATGTTAAATCTTCCCTATGGTATGCATCAAAAAAGTGATATCGACCGACTTGTAATGATTTTTTACACCTGCATCAAAGCAAAGCGCATGTGCAAGTGGCAACCCAGCAGATAAAAAGAATATTTTATGAGCCAGAGTATGATGATTTTCTGTGCACCTGACTTTGACAAGTTGGTGGAATGTTTGTGAAGATGAAAAGAAGGAGGGCAAAGAGGTTAGAGAATGGAAAAAAATGAGATCTTAATCTTTGATAGTGCGCTACCGTTAGAGGAGTGCTCGAAAGGTGGATATATCACTGAAAGGCTCCATTCACACACAGCCGTTTGAATAGTTGTTTAGTCTTTTTGCTCGTTTTTTTAAGGTGCTTTTAAGGTAAAGAATTTTGCACTGGGATGTTAGTTTAAAGACAAAAGAATAATAATGAAAAAGTCCACATACAAAGAATATATAGTATAGTTAAAATTACAGCAAAAGTTAATTAAAAATAGCTCAAAGGGTACCTTTACACACCGCCAGTGCGTGGTAGCAATTGCTTGGAAGTCGGGATGTTTGTGACTGCTGCCTTGAAATTGCTACGAAGTGGCGGCGTCTAAATTGGGAAAGTGATCGGGTTTCTCACAGTTGCTTCAGGTAGCTGTTTCCGAGTCGTGTTCTAAAATCCAAGGCAACACAAAGGGACAATTGCCATGGTAGTGGCGTGTAATGGAATCAGCGTCGCCTAGTGATTTCCCAGGGGCGTGCCACAGCCTCATGGATA
Source organism: Allobates femoralis (assembly GCA_033576535.1). NCBI lineage: Eukaryota > Metazoa > Chordata > Amphibia > Anura > Aromobatidae > Allobates > Allobates femoralis. Next base: position 25,481,846 of record JARQOC010000010.1, on the reverse strand, counting down.
CCGCGCCCCATCAGCGGTGATTGGTGGGGGCTACTGTGTAGCCATTGGCTGTCCCTTCACAGGGCGCCATATTTAAAGAGCTGTCCATTCACACTACACAATTGCAATGGCGTCATGTATCAGCCAAACTTCCTGCGCAGGCTGCCCAATCATGACGCTATTGCGTTGTCCAATCAGCGTGTTAGCGTCACTGAATACACAACTCCGTCAAGCCTATGTTTTGGCACTGGAGAACATGTGCGCCCACATTCCCCTACTGATTGCGGCGTGTGAAGGGACGACGGAATTTAACAGGAAGCTATCCGCAGGATCTGTGGGAACTTCCGGGGAACCACGATACCTTCAGTTGACAACGCAATGTGGTACCGGCTATCGTTAGCAACCGTTAAAAACGTGCGCGTGCACGTACGGTTGATACCGGTTGTCATGGATATTGGTGGCGTGTAAAGGTACCTAAATGGACTTCATCACCACCAACACTCAGCTTAAAGCGTTTATACATTCATATAAGCATGGGATTCAGCCCTTATAACACAACACTTGTGGTACAGACTTTAATTATTTAGTTTTATATAAAAAAAAAGAGTTCTATTATATATACATCTCAATGAATGAGAATATCATCAAAAAGTGAATTCATTTCAGTAATTCAATACATAAAGTGAAATGCATATATTATATAGTCATTAAAAACAGAGTGATGTATTTCTATTTATGTAAATGTTGATGATTATGGCTTACAGCCAATGAAAGCGAAAGGTCATTGTCTCAGAAAATTAAAGTAGGGAGGATGAAGGGTCTGAGAGATAAAATATGACCTAAATAGGTATCAGAGGCTTCACCTTGTGTGGTTGTGAGAGTCACAACCACTATAAAAGCAGATCACGGCTGCTGCAGTCCCCAGCGTGGTGCATATAGAGTATTGAGGATGAAGGATTGCAAACCATGCTGCCGTATTCCACAAGACAGCAAAGGGTGAATATAACATTTATTTATTAGTCAACATGTTTCAGAGCTCCCTGGCCCCTTACTTAGGACAAATCAATATAATATTGCCATGTTTCAGGGTGTTTCACGTAACCCTGAAACGTATTGACTAATAAATCAATATTATATTCATCCTGTGATATCTCGTGGAATATGGCAGCGTGGTTTTTAACCCTTCATCCTCCCTTCTTTGATATGACCTTTCAAAATATTGTACTTAAGAAGCTATACTTTGGAAGATGCCTGGATCAGACTAGATTTTTGATCAGACTCCTGGTTCTGAATATATCTGCAGCTAAGGGTAATCAGGTGTGGATGAGGAGTAGGTGAGTATGGACAATTGCTATATTTTGCCCCTCCAGATGTAATGATTGACAGCACTAAAAGCAGCACTGCTTTTGTTGAATCTCAACTCTGCACACAATAAATATACAGAGCTGAGAGCACACAGTGTCACAGTGCACACACATCTTCCCTTACTGCCAGCATCAGCCACCTGCTAGAAAATGATTTTCCAGGCAGGGAGTGGCAACTGCAGACAGGACATTAGGGTCAAGGGGGACCAACAATCACTGTCATTTAGTGAGCTCTCAGCTAGATGGCTGGCATGCAGCCTATTATTTTTTCCTTATCTCCAAGGTCTGGGTGAGTTAGTGAGATAGAGCTAATGTAATGTATACATCAGAGTGCCAGTGTATCCTATGTGGTGTATATACAGCATTGTCAGTGTATCCTTTGAGATGTATATATACAGTCACAGTGTATCCTATGTGATATACTTAATGTAGTCTCAGTGTATCCTATGTAATGTATACCACAGAGTCTCAGTGTATGCTATGTGGTGTATATGCAGAGAACGGGAGCAGAGAACAGCTGGCTCACACACTGCGGGGGGGCGCAACACATGAATGGTATCAGACACACCTCGGGCACTGCAGCAGGAGGCCGGCAGCGCCCCCCTTCCATGCTGCGCCCGGGGCGCATAACCCGCCAGCCCTCCCCTAGATACGGGCCTGCTCATGATTGAACCCAGGGAATCGTTTTAAATAGATAGGCAGCTGGTGTTTAGAAGCAATGCAATCCTAAAAGTAACAGTCAGACATTATCTATGAAAATAATCCTTTCCTATATCCCAATATTGTGCGCACTTTGGTTAATTGTGGAAAGATCAAGTGTCAAAAATGTGTAGAAAGATTCTCCATACTTGTGAACCGGACAGCCCCAGACCCCATTTTGAAACAGTCTGGTTGTGCATCTGGATTCCTCATATCGCAGCCGCAGCTGCTGAAATTTCAAGATCGTGGGTAGCAGGGAGCTGGCCGCGGTCCTATAATCTCTGCAGGAGACAGCTCATGGTGCTGAAGTTTAACAGCACTCTCTGCTAACTTCAGCAACCGGCAGTCCGGCTCCAGATCCGATTTTTTGTTGGATCCGACGCGATGCAGCACATAGACCCCCATGTTAGAGGGTGCCGGATTGCACCGGATCCGAGAGGATCCGATTTTGTCCAATTTTTGCCCCGGACACAAAAACACTGGAAGCAACGTTTTTGTACCTGGGAGAAAAATCCGAATTGTCCCGGATCCTCCCAGACAGATGGAAACCGGATGGCAAATAGCTCCATCCAGCTCCATCCAGCCCCATAGTGCTGCACTACTGCAAAATCGGGTCCGTGGCTGTCAGGTTTACACCAGACAGCCTCAGACCTGATCTTGCCGTGGTGTGAAGCCAGCCTAAGAAAGCCACGTCTCCGATGGTTGCAAGAATAACCTGCAACCAATACCCATTGCATCTACTGTAGAGATGCATATCCCCATTAACCAAAATTCACTATATATCGCTATTAATTCCATAGCGCTTTTCATACATCATCACTGTTTCCATTGGGGCTCACAATCTAAACATCCTATCAGTAAGTGTTTGGAGTGTGGGAGGAAACCGGAGAACCTGGAGGAAACCAACCCAAATACTGGAGAACATACAAACTTCTTTTGCCCTTTGGTGGGATTTGAACCCTGAACCCCAACACTGCAACACTGAGCCACCATGTCACCCAACCTACTATTGAAAATAAAGGAGTTTGACATTTGTAAAATTGAAGAAAAAGAAGGAAAGGGTTACGGTATATAAGTTCAGCCATATCCAACATTCTCGCTTTAATGATTAGTTCTTTGCAGACTTTCTTTGTCAATTATTGATGATAAGATGAAGATCACACTTGTTATTTTTTGCTCCATGGTGATTTCTTGATTTTCTGTCTGTACAATATTACATTACTAAACTCCTGTAATTTAACGTACTTCAAGTGTGAGCAGTTTTATTGTGTATGGAGATACCGTATGCAGGGGCAATTAGCTAAATATTGTATAGAATATATAATGTTCTTTGTTAGATTGTTAGATTGTAACCACATTTGTTGCCACAGTGAGGTTTGATGGTGAATTTGAGGATTCTCGGGAGGACACCCTTGTCAGTAGTAATAGTCTGACACCAACATCTAAAAGAATGTCAGGAATCTGTCCATAAGCTAGATCTCGAATAACATGGTTAGATAGAATACAACATCCAAGCATGCTAGTTTCTAAAAGAATGTTTAAGAGAATATGGTTAACATTATTGAATGGCAAAGTCAAAATCCGACCTTGATCCTACAGAAATGTTGTGGAAGGACCCAACAACAGCAGTTCATGGAGAAAACCAGCCAACAAAACAATGTTGAATCTGTTTTGAAGGGAGGAATGGACCCAAATTCCTTCAAGCCAATGTGCAGAACTAATCAATAAATTACCAAACACGTTTAGATGCAGTTATTGTTCTGCATGGGATCACACAGGGTACTAAGCGTTTAAGGTTCACATTAATTTTCACCTGCGTAATGTGCTATTTTTAGGTCTGGCAGTTTGGATGTTGGTGGGTGCCATGGTAGGGTGTTAATCCTTCTCATTCCTCTAAACCCAAGTGAGTCCCTGTCAATTTGGGTCGTATTCCGGCTCTCAGTCAGGTCACCCATAGCCCCTCACTGGCCATGAGGGGTGGGGGTTCACCTTTGGCGGGTGGAGCTAGTGTAGGTGCTAGTTCTGGCCATGTGGTGTGCTCTGAGAGAATAACTTAAGGTTGTAGTATTGCTGGAAGTTGGGATGCCATCGCTCCAAGCTATTATGCTGTTTAAGGGCCCCAGAATTCCAGGTGCCCTACTGTCAGCTGTTGCCTGGAGATATGGGATGTTATGTCTCCTGGCACAGCTATTTCATGGGAGGTTCCTTCCACTCCACTCTCCTTGCCCAATCCTTTGCCTCTCTGGGCTGAGGGTGGAGACTGGGCATTACGTCAGCAGTGTCAGGAGACCCATGAGAGGGATGTTTATATCCCCCCTGCCATATCCCCTGGTTTATTGCTGGTTCTTTCTAGTTGCTCTTGAGTGGTATGGTTAGTAGTTTTGGTGTGCTTCTTCTGGATTGCCCTCTTGCTCTTTTTTGGTCTCGACTTTGTCCCTAGCCTCTTTTTTTACTTTGTTTGAATCTGTTTGTACTGGTGTGTTTGATCCAACTGTGGTATGTGTGCCCAGCCGCTAGCCTCCCCGCTATTAGTTATCTAGGAAGGGCTCGGTCAAAGACCCCCCTTCTAGGAAGAGAAGGCAGGTGAAAAGCACCCCGTCCATAAGGGTCTGTATTAGTGTGACAGCAAGTACAAAGTGTCTGGCTACTGCATTTACTGGCCCGCAGTCAGGTCTTCTCATCACTACCCTAGCATGAAAGATAGCAGATTATTTTCTTATTCTCCTCATTTAAAAATGACAAAGTCTAAATAAATAAATAAAGACATAAAATAGAAAGCAGGACTCAAGGTATAGTCTGAACTGGTGCAAGCTGCAGTACTGAACAATATACAGAAAAAAAGTTCACAGCATCACACAGTCACTGCCAATCACGTGTGTATACATACATAGAGATAGATAGAAGTGAATTACCTATGCATTTGAGAAAAAATATAAAAACATGCATTTTTTCAAAAAACCCAATTTTTGGATATTTTTTTTTTATATTTATCCTTGTAAAGTAAGGTTCTCAGTACACATATTGGCCAATACCTGTTTGCCCATCAACCGCGGCAAGGTGACCTTAAATCTGATGGGTTCCTATCCTACCATGCCACTCTTTCCTTGGACTTAGCTAAACCTCCATTTTTATCATTTTTATGGGAAGTGGGAGGACTCACTTCAATCAAATAGAGTCTGTGGAGCCTCGTTTAGGAGTCTCAACACAGGACTAGCCAGATCTTCCTCTAGTGAAGGACCTAGCCAAGATAACCACCATATTAAGTGGCCTTTTGAGTCAATATCCAGCTCTTTACAAGCTTAAAGATATGACAAGGGAATACCAAGGCCAGGTATCCATCCACTGACAGCTGTTTCGGGGTGTTGCCCCTCATCAGTGTGGAGTAGGATTCTGGCTAGGTGGGAGCAATGCCTAGTAGACCAACAAAACAAAGTATTCACTGATCTCAGGGAGACCAGTTCAAGAAAACACTGCAGGAAGCCGGCTAAAGCGCTCAACACAGTGAATTCCTAGGCCCATTGCCCCCTGGGAATTTTAAATATGCAAATAGAGACTGTGGAGCCTCGTTTAGGAGTCTCAACACAGGACTAGCCAGATCTTCCTCTAGGGAAGGACCTAGCCATGATAACCACCATATTAAGTGGCCCTTTGAGTCAATATCCAGCTCTTTACAAGCTGAAAGATATGACAAGGGAATACCAAGGCCAGGTATCCATCCACAGACAGCTGTTTCGGGGTGTTGCCCTCATGAGTGTGGAGTAGGATTCTGGCTAGGTGGGAGCAATGCCTAATAGACCAACAAAACAAAGTATTCACTGATCTCAGGGAGACCAGTTCAAGAAAACACTGTGGGCAGCCGGCTAAAGCGCTCAACACAGTGAATTCCTAGGCTCATTGCCCCCTGGGAATTTTGAATATGCAAATAGAGTCTGTGGAGCCTCGTTTAGGAGTCTCAACACAGGACTAGGAATTCACTGTGTTGAGCGCTTTAGCCGGCTGCCTGCAGTGTTTTCTTGAACTGGTCTCCCTGAGATCAGTGAATACTTTGTTTCACTTCAATCAAAGACCACCTGGGGTCAATGGGGGTGCACAGTAAGGCTGTGGAGCCAGTAACTATATATATATAAGTTGATAAAGTTAATAAAAGTTGTTAAAAAATAATAAACTTACATACTCACCTTCCGACGCCTGCACCGGGACCGGCAGAGAAGGCATCCGATACCTGGAAAAGGACCTGTCACTACCAGCCAATCAGATGGCCGGTAGCGATCTGGCCAATCAGATGAGAATATTTTTTCAAGTTTCTTTAACCAAGATCTGAATCATTTTACTCAAAATTCATACATATTTTCCAACCAGCACACCATAAAATGAAGGGAATTCCCATACCAGACCCCTACCTATAAAGACTCCAGACTAAACTGTCCCTACATAAATACTCCACAACAATTGTGTTTACAGATCACAACTGAGTTAGGGTACTGAACAAATTGAAAGAAACAAGGTAAGCAGAGGTTGCACATACTGCTAGCCACTTAAGGGCCTGTCACACGCGTCAATGTCGTCAGTGAGATGATCGCTGACGACATTGACGGCTGATCGCTGGTGAGCTGTCACACAGGCAGACTCACCAGCGATCAATTGACCAGAAACATCGTGGAAACGATTTAAATATTGTTTCCACGATGTCTTGCTCCCGCTGCCAGGCTGCTGGAAGCGGGAGCAGGCTGGTCTCCAAGGTAAACTGCGGGTATCTAGGCAGAGCGCGCTGCCTAGATACCCGACGTGTACCTTAGTTACCAGCCTCCTCCGCTCACCGGCTGGTATCTAAGGTACACAGCGGGTAACTAGGGACCCTAGTTACCCGCTGTGTACCTTAGATACCAGCCGGTGAGCCAGGGGCGGACCTTGCTGCCCGGGGGCCCTGGTGCAGCCTTTGAGGGGGGCCCTGGTTTGAGAAAGGGGGGGAGGGGGTGCTATCAGGTCGCGGCTCCTACCTACGTGCGTCCAGCGAGGCCCCGGAGCAGCGGCAGAGAGAGGAGGGGCGGGCTCAGCAGGGGGAAGCAGGAAGCTTCCCTGGTTAACCCCCTCTCCTCTGCCACACTGGCACAGGGACATGGGGGGCGGCTGGGGACCCCCCTGCAGGGCTAACCTGCGTCCAGCGGGGCCCCTGTGAGCCGGAGCAGCAGCAGAGAGAGGACGGGCGGGCTCAGCCGGGGGAAGCAGGAAGCTTCCCTGGTTAACCCCCTCTCCTCTGCCACACTGGCACAGGGACAGCGGAGCGGAGGAGGCTGGTAACTAAGGTACACGTCAGGTATCTAGGCAGCACGCGCTGCCTAGATACCCTCAGTTTACCTTAATTACCAGCTCCCAGCGCTTGTGAGAGACGCTGGGAGCTGGAATATCGCTACTCCCGGTGTCACACGCAGCGATGCTGCGTGTCCACCGGGCGACAATCGCCAGGTTTTAGAGCAGGTTCTAAAACCTGGCGATCATCAACCAGCGATTTATCGCTGGTTGATTCAGTATGTCACACGCGTCAATATCGCTGCAACGTCACGTGCAGCCGATATCGTGCAGGCGATATTGACGCGTGTGACAGGCCCTTAAGTCTTCCTAATATAATACTGTAGATACCAGGGGTACTGATGTAAGAAGAGACTATTCACACTGCTTTCCACTCTATCTTATCTAATTATGGAGATAACAGGGTTGCTGATGTAAGAAGAAACTGATCACAATGCTGTCCATCTTATCTGATTTACTACTAAAGATACCAGGAATGTTGAGGTAAGAAGAGGCTGCTCATATTGCTGTCCACTCTGTCTATTTGATCTAATATTCGAGATGCCAGGGATGAGGACCAAGAAAATGCTTCTCACACAGCTGCTCACCCTTAGTTATATAACATTGGGGATTGCAGGGGTGCTGAGGTAAGAAAAAACTGCTCACTCTGTCTATTACGCCTGTCTGATCTAATAGTGGAAATACCAGGGGCGCTGAGGTAAGAAGAGGCTGGTAACACTGAAGTCCACTTTATTTGACCTAATAATGGCAAAACCTAGGGTTCTGAGGTAAGAAAAGGCTGACCACACTGCTGTTCACCATGACTATCTGATCTAATAGTGGAGATACTAGGGGTGCTGAAGCAAGAAGAGGCTGCTCACACTATTGTCATGCTGTCTTTCTGATCTAATCCTGGAGTCATCAGAAGTGCTGAGGTAAGAAGAGACTGCTAACACTCCTGTCCCCACTGTGTTTTCTAATGACAGTACATACTGTAGATTTACTCAGGGACACAAAAGTGGAGCTTTGTTTTGTACATGCTCACACACATTTCTAACATCCTATAACAGGTTTCTGCAAGTGTAAAAAGGCAGCAGTCATTTTAATTCTATAGTGATTACCTCACTAGACACAACTATTGGAATTTCCTAATTAAAAGTACCGTATATAGACATTTTTCTATACCACCATTTCCTTTAGTTATTCATTTGTTTGTGTTCCTGGAAAATCTCTTTAACAATAATTGTTACTTTATCAACTTCTTTGCTTTAACTTTTAGACATGAACACATGTCTATATAATAATATTTACTGCTGCTTTCTGAAAATGGACATAAAATGTGCTAATCGTACTATATACAGCTAACATATTCCACCCCGTATGCTGTATGAAAACTTTGAAGTAACTTTGTGGTTACTTCAGTTTGCAGCTAATGAAAAGTTCAGAAACATTGCAAGTGTTTATGCTGGACCTTGTCCAATTTAATCCATGACCTTGAATAATACTGTGGCATGGCCTTACCTGAGATACTGAGAATAAGCTCCTTAAACCGGTGCACTTGAATTCATGCATTTCAGCAGCTATCGATTTCACAGAAAGCCGAGATTGACTTGGACAATTTAAAATTACAAAATAGTTCAAATAAGTTACTCATCTATTATCATTTCATCTACAATTATAGTCAACATTAATGGCATTTCTGAATGCTAAGAACACACCATAGAATATATCCAAAAATAGTTTGTTAGTGAAATTGCTTAGACATATATGAACTAATACATTTAAACTGAAAAGCATATGATACAAAAAAATAAGAATTTGGCGAAAAAAAAATGTTGAAAAAGAATGCCAAGACGCGATTAAGGTCCCTCTCCCCCATCTGTTCTATCTGAACCAAGATCAAAATCACATTATTCTCTGATTAATTTAGACCCACCTGTCTCTACTTTTTACCCACTTTAATTATCTCATTGATGGCAAGTTTCATTCATGAAAAAATATTTTCCCTATCAGCTGTTTTAGCAGACTAAAAATGCTATTATCACTAAGAACAAGCAATCTCGGAGACACAAGACTATCTCCAAAGTCTTTGGCATTCTGGCTTCGACTAATTGGTTCACAGAAACAATGTCACCTCTCCATAAGGAGAAACGTTATAGCTTAGATTCCCAATCTTAGCCTCTCAACTAGCCAAGCTACCGTATAGTTCATACTTTGCATTGACGAGGAGCAAACACTCCAAAACACCATGTCTGCAAATTGAGAATATGATTTGGCTTATATCCTTGGTCATATGATAAGGTTCTTTAAAGGGTCAATATTGACTTTTATCCAGAGAACTTCATGTTGAACTTGAGACATCTGAAGTGTTGGACTCAATCCATACTTTAGGCATCACATCGAGCAAAACAGGAATCTATGAGTGAAGGCAAAGAAAGACTCTACTGATTAAGGATTGGCAAAAAAAGAGAGTAAGCCGCAAGTCTAGGAAAATATTCTATGGACTTATTAAACCAAACTAGAACTCTTTGGCAGTGGATGGCAGTTGTGTTAAGGTCTGTGGAGTTGGAGTTAGAGTCATGGTGTTGGAGCCGGTGTCCATTTTGATGGAGTCGGATTCAGGGAAATTGAGGAGATTCAGACATCTGTGTTATTAAGTATAACTTATATAGCAATGTCCTCCTGTTGCCATTTGCGTGTAAAGGAGAATATAGTGGTAGTGTAGTGGTGTGTACTGTCCACCGAAGACTGCATCCTTGGATACTGCAAGCAATTCACTAAACTGTGGGGGATCACTCCAGGTAAGCGTCTTACTACGTAAGCAAAATACTATGTGACTTTACATTCAGTGGACAAGATATCAATTTGCAAACAAGTGTCAATTGGCTGAGGCACCATGTATGACTATATTTAATCTACCATATAGGACGCTATCTTTTACTGCTTAACAGAAGGACATGGCTATATACTGTATTTTTCTGACAATAGTACACACTCAGGTTTCAGAGGAGTAACATAGGCAAAACAAATTTGAATCAAAAAACTGTGGTTATGATGCATTTTTATGAGAAGGGGAATCTGCTGCTGACACTGTTATGGGGTAATGTCCCCAAATTCTGTACTAATTTCCCCATCCTGGGCCCCTTCCAGGTATATATATCCACCATCCTGTTGTATATGTCCTCCATCCTAGTATATGGTGCCCTATCCTGATATCTATAGGAGATGAGACAATGCGCAAATAGGGTCTTATCTCCTTACAGATATTGGCAAGAACCTTATTGAAAGCTGCTCACCTGGAAAAGTTGTGTTACACACAAGTATGCGCGCCTGGATACAGCTGCTGCAGGACCCACACATCCACGATCGACGTGGAGAACAATAGTTGTATTGGGACGAAGTGTCTCAGGATCCGCGCTGCTGAATGAATGAAACTAGAAACTGGAACACTGGTTTCAACGGGTGTTCTTTATTCCTATGCGTTTTGGAGCGCTACCGTGCTCCTTCCTCAGGTAACGATATGAAACACGTAGGAATAAAGAACACCCGTTGAAACCAGTGTTCCAGTTTCTGGTTTCATTCATTCAGCAGCGCGGATCTTGAGACACTTCGTCCCAATACAACTATCCTGATATATGGCCCCCATCCAGGTATATTAACTCCCATGTGCCCCTTTCCTGGTATGTGCCCCATATCCTGGTATATGTGCCCACATCCTGGTATGTCATCCTCAATATCCTAGTATATGTTCCCATATCCTGGTGTATGCCCAATATCCTGCTATATGATCACCCATCCTGATATATGGGCCCAGAAGTGAATATTACATTAATTTAAACAGCGGGCTCACATGATCACCTGCCGCAGGTGCCGCCTGCTCCAGCTTCTGGTCACCTGCTCCAAAGGTTTGGTCCCCCACCACAGCACAGCCAGGTACCGTACATCTGGACTATAAGACTCCCCCCCACTTTCCCTCAAAATTTTGAAGGGATAAAGTGCATCTTCTAGTCCCAAAAATACAATAAGTTATATTTAATAACAGGTGTCTAAATCTTGACACTTTCTTGCATTGTACGACTTATGAAACTTAGCTGTTGACAAGTTAATTAATTTATTTTGTGCCAACAACTAATCCTGCTTCATATATTTATGGATAAATATAAAAAGCATTTGCTGATAAGTTAACGTTAAATGAATGTCAGCCATAGGGAGTCATAATGACAAGAAATATCTGTAGCATGTCAAAGGCACTTTTTGATAAATTTGGCATAAGTGCAAGCCCTTTATAGAGGACCTGTCAGCCCCCCATACATGCTGACCTAATTGCACTGCAGGAGGCGGGGTAGGCGGCCAGCACCTTTAAAAGCGATCCCTCGCTCTGTGCCTGCGGCCAGCTTCTCATGCAGCAGGTGCAGGAGAGGGAGACCATGAGTGACAGGAGGGAGGTGGCAGAGGGAGGATAATAAATACAGGGGGCGTGAAATTGCCCTGGGAAGAGAAGTGGCTCCAGCCACTAAACCCCACCTCTTTGGCTCCACATTGTAAGTTTTTTAATTCAATTATCTCGGTGTACAGGGGGGCTCAAGGGATGGGGGACCCTCTGCCTGAATGAAGCAGACATGCTGCATTTAGTGCTGCAATTAGATCAGCATGTATTGGGGGGGTGACAGGTCCTCTTTAAATAATTTACTACCGTATATTTCCGCACTATTAGGCGCACTGGATTATAAGATGCACCTTATTACCATAAATAAAACAAAGCTCAGACCCCCCATCATCCTCCACTATCCCTCTGTAGCCCCCCATCATCCACCACTATCCATCTGTAGCCCCCCATCATCATCCAGTATCCCTCTGTAGCCCCCGCATCATCTTCCACTGTCCACCTGTAGCCCCCATCATCCTCCAGTATCCCTCTGTAGCCCCCCATTATCCTTCACTATCCGTCTGTAGCCCCCCACCATCATCCAGTATCCCTCTGTAGCCCCCGCATCATCTTCCACTGTCCATCTGTAGCCCACATCATCCTCCAGTATCCCTCTGTAGCCCCCCATTATCCTTCACTATCCGTCTGTAGCCCCCCACCATCATCCAGTATCCTTCTGTAGCCCCCCATCATCTTCCGCTGTCCATCTGTAGCTCACAGCCCAGGAGCCCAGCAGCCAAACACGTCGCAGGAGCCCTGAGTCATTCAAAGCGCAGGAACCGCGAGCCAATCAGAGGTTATGGACTGACGTCAGCTGGCCTCTGATTGGCTCACGGTTCCTGCGCTGTGATTGGCGCAAGGCTCCTGGGCAGAGATCAGCACACAGCTCCAGAGCTGTGATTCGCTGCTGGGCTCCTGGGCTGTGAGCTGCGCGGCTGCTGGCCCGGTTTTGAAATAGGAAAATGCAGCATACAGAAAACAGCGGCTGGCACCGGACAATGGGGATGAGTCAGAGCTGCATGCCCCGGTCTTGTGATTGGTGGCACGCTGATAGGCTTTTAGGTGCGCCTACAGTGCTGAAAATACGGTAATTCCTCCACCCTAAGACTCTAAGAAGGTGGGTTTTATCCGACCTGGAATAAGTATAAATTGTAACTATGGAAATGTTGATTAACCATTGCATCCAATATTTATGCATCTAGTTGGTTCAATCTTCACTGTAAACTTTCGAAAATAATACTTACCATTTTATAACATTGGGGGTTTTCTTTTGGAAAGAATGAAATGGAGCCTTTTATCATGGGAAAGAGATTTATGTTCCAGTTGAGTTTAATTAAATTATCTTTCTTATTTCGGGAATAGATTGCCTTAAATTACAGCAACAGCTAAGGTTATTTTAGATTTGCAATGGAGTTAGTAAGTGGAATGATTTTTTTAGCTGACCTCATTTAGTGTGGTGGAAGTTTAGCTATTCTGTGTCTATTATTACTTCAATAAAATCCGTTTTTTATGGTCATCTGGAATAGTTGTCACATTTAAACCTGCATATTAATTGGCTGATAATGAGATGTTAAAGCCAACTCTTTCCAGGTATGCTGATCAATGTGAAGGGAACAGAGAAGAAGAGTCCATTTTCTTATTGTATCTATAATTAAAACATGATTTATTCATTCTAATAAAGTGCATTCATTGATTCTCTGGAAGTGAATGGTTTCATTTACAACCCTATAAATCATAATAATATCCATTTGTACAACAATGATTTTCTTAAGTAATTTTTTCTATTATACACTGTATTAAGGAGCACTTCTAGAGTGCACTACACCAAACAAAATTTACCTAATTGCTGAAAACATTAAAGATTTATTTGAAAATAGTAAGTTATCCCCTATCTACTTACATAATCCTGAAGTCCCGTCTGTCATGCAGTTTTGGCATCATGTTGTCCATAGACCACGCGCTGCGGTAGCCATATTTGCACACCCAAGTGATGGGTGTGCAAACATGGCGCCCGCTTGTGCTAGTGGCCGCTCGCACATTTCCACCAGAGGTGCCGCCAACAACTGACATGACACCACCCACAACCAGCCGGGAACTTGCTGCTTAACAACCCACCGCTCCTGCTGCCACCCACATTGCTGCCGACACTGATAAGCTCCAACTGCCCTGTGTGATATCACGATCATGTGATCAGTCTTGTGCACGGGTGAAGACAGGTGTACAGGACTGATCACATGACCATGACATCACCACATGTCCTGTACACAGCTGTAATACAGAGTGTGGGAAGCACAGGGGGGTCCACAGAGAGCACAGCACAGGGAAGCAGAGAGGGGCACAGACAGTGCACAGAGAGGGCAAAGGAAGGCAGAGAGGGGAAGAGAAACTGTACAAAGGGGCCAAAGAGACTGCACATAGGGGATACAGGGAGGCAGAGAGCGGGCAAAGAGACCAAACAGAGGAGGCACAGGGAAGCAGAAGGGGGCCAGAGACTGCACAGAGAGCACACAGGGAGGCAGAGGGGGGCACAGACAGCACACAAAGTGGGCACAGGGAGGCAGAGAGGGGGCAGTGGGTAGCAGTTCTGGCTTTGGGAGTTAGGAAATAAATTAAGTATGGTAATCTGAATATAGGATAGGACTACTTGTCAGAGGTAGGATGTGATGCTGGTTGCAATAGTGTCATGGGAGTGATTAATGCAAGAATACTTAATGGGGATAAGGTAGGAACCTCTCAATGTAATTACACTGATTTCTGTGGGAAAGATTTGTCTGTCATTATATCAGTAATTTGGTTCTGGGTTTCACTACTGTGAGGGGAGCAAGAGTTGAATGTGACTACTCAGGGGGCACTGGAATGTAGCTTTTGACCATCTCTCAGAGCTGAATGCTCAAAGAGGATAAGGACACTAGTCTTGAGTGTCTATCACTACTATTAACACCAGTGTTCCCCAATTCCAGTCCTCAGGAGCCACCAACAATGCAGGTTTTCAAGATTTCCTTATTATTGCACAGGTGTTGGAGTCATCACTTGTGCAGGTAATTATATTACCAACTGTGCAATACTAAGAAAATCCTGAAAACATGCACTTTTGGTGGCTTCGAGGACTGGAGTTTGTGAACCATGACCTACACTGTACAGAGGGAGTAGACTCCAGTTCTAGAAAATATATTTCAAGTCAGGTCCTATATTAATATTATTGATGAATAAAGTAGTGATTGGGCTGCTCACATTAAATTACACAGGAAGAAAAATTGATGGGTATTTTTATTAAATGAACAGTGGTGTAACAACCGCAGTCGTAGGGGTCGCAAGTGTGACCAGGCCTGGAGGTACAGGGGCCCAGCGCCTGTCAACCCCTTCACCTGCTGTAAATGGATGTGCGTCCCTGAGGATGCATATCCATGTCCCCAGGTGTCTGATAACGGCTGCCGGATTCATGAAGTCCGGCACCATTCTATTCTCCCTGCCCCTTGCCGCTGTCCTGGCCAATCACAGGCCAGCAGCCAATCACAGGCCAGTCAGCGCATGATGTCAGCTTGTGGCCTGTGATTGGCTGCCCAGGCGGCTCGTGGCCTGTGATTGGCCAGGACAGCGGCACTGTACACTTAAGGCATCAGATGCAAGGAGATGAGAGCGGTGCCATGCTACATGCATTGGCAGCATCAGGACACCTGCAGGCTGAGAACGGCGCTGGTGGACTGGTGTGAAGTGTCCCTGTGTTTTTGTGTATCCCTTTGTGTCTGTCCCTATGTGTGTATGCGTTCTTGTGTGTGTGTGTCCCTGAGTGTGTGTCCTGTGTGTGTCCCTGAGTGTGTGTCCCGGAGTGTGTTTGTCCCTGAGTGTGCGTGTCCCTGAGTGTGTGTATGTGTCACTGAGTGTATGTATATGTCCCTGAGTGTGTTTATGTGTCTCTGTGTGGGTGTCCCTGAGTTTGTGTGTGTCCCTGTGTGTTTTGATGCTGATACCATATTGGGAGATTATGGGGGTTATGGGGATACCGTGTTGGGGGTGGAAGGGGATGATGGGGAAACCCAGTGGCGTAACAACTGTGGTCTCAGGAGTCGCAACTGCGACCAGACTTGGAGGTACAGGGGCTCTGCAGCTGCTTTACATGTATGTGCATCCTTGAGGATGCACATACATGTCACTGCGTGATGGTCGCAATGGCCAGTCCCCAGTCGGCTGATCATAGCCGCCGGAGGACTGGCAGTCACTGTAACTTTACAACTCCCATGGCCGCTGCGTGCTGCACTGTGATGAGGTCATGTGAGGTCAGGGGCAGTGTGACTGGGTGAGTGGGGGCTGTACAGTGGGAAGTGTGTCTGTGTGTGTGGCGTAGGGCTGTACAGAGGGCAGTGTGACTGGGTGAATGGGGCAGGTTGTACATGGGCAGTGTGTCTGTGTGGAGAGGATGTATGCTATATGGAGGGCTATGAGGCTGCATTATTGTGTTATACTATATGAACTGTGATGCTGCATTATATTATATGAAGGGCTGTGACGCTGCATTATATTATATGGAGGGCTGTGACGCTTAATCATATTATATGAAGGGCTGTGATGCTGCATTATATTATCTGGAGGACTGTGAGGCTACATTATATTATATGAAGGGCTTTGACACTGCACTATATTATATGAAGGGCTTTGAGGCTGCATTACACTATATGGAGGGCTGTGAGGCTGCATTATACTATATGGAGTGCTGTGAGGCTGTATTATACTATATGGAGGGCTGTGTGGCTGCATTATACTATATGGAGGGCTTTGAGGCTTCATTATACTATATGGAGGGCTGTGAGGCTGCATTATACTATATGGAGGGCTGTGAGGCTTTCATTATACTATATAGAGGGCTGTGAGGCTGCATTATACTGTATGGAGAGCTGTGAGGAAGCATTATGTTATATGGAAGGCTGTGAGGCTGCATTATACTATATAGAGGGCTGTGAGGATGCATTATACAATATGGAGGCTGTGAGACTGAATTATACTATATGGAGGGCTATAAGGTTGCCTTTACTATAATGGAGGACCATATATACCAGGATAAGGGCATATTCCAGGAGGAGGACCATATATATAGATGAGGGACATTAAAACATAATGAAGGGGAGAGGGGTCAATTCATGAGTCTTTAAAAGGATTAGAACGTTATATGGGGTCAATACATCTGATCAATGTTTGGCGCATGGGGGAAGGGGGGGGCCAGGTCCAAATTTCGCACCGGGGCCCTTCAGACTCTAGTTTCACCACGGGAAATTAATAAAGTGAAGACTTGGGGTTGGGCTTTGGTATCAGCTTATACTCATGAACTGTTTCTTTTTATCTTAGAAAGCATAGATTTGATTTTTAGAATGTTGGAACACTTGAAATTTCTTATTTTATTAGAACATCATAATTTTATTAGAACATCATAATTTAAATAACAAAGTTGCGTGAGCACACCCAAATTTGTCTATAAAGTCCTTCGGCTAGCCGAGGTTAAGGTTACTGAATTTTACTAAACACGATACAATAATATTGTAAGTCTCTTTCTGCCTGTCTTCGCCAACTTGAATTTTTTATTAGTAAGTAAATAAATAATATTGTCTAAATATCAACAATTCTGAGTAACATTTTGCGCAAACAATTGGTTCTAGCATGAAAATGACCTTTGAATTTTGTCCCGTATTCTGACAGACTGACAGACCTACCGCGCTCCATAACCTTTCATATTCTTTTATTTAAATCCTTCATTCAATTCCAATTTAAAAGTACAGTGTTCTCTTCGACCATTGATTTGAGCAGAATGAAGGAAATAATACCTGACAGACATAATTCATGTTGCATAGACTTCTAGTTGAGTTGGTCGAGACGAATGCCATCGATCAATAAGAAAAAAGATTGCATTACACATTCATGAATCTTTGATTATACTTTGATATAAAATGTGCAGCAACTGAATAATAATTTAATGTTTCTTTCAAGGTAATAGAGCTAGTCCAGCACTAAGAAAATACAATATTACCTTTTGTTATGTGTAAAGCTAGTTCCAGTTATTTCACATGTAATAGTTATTTTGCATTATTCATTTATTATACTTTCATCTATATTTTATTTCATAGCTAAACAATTTTTTACTTAAACTATATCTCTTTATTTTTATTTTCTAATGATTTGTCCATTTTTTTACATTTATATATTTACAGTTGAAACCAGACGATTACATACTCTATATAATAAGACATACAGGGGTTAGACAAAATGATGGAAACACCTGGAAAAATCAACAAAAGTTAGTTTAATATGGTGTAGGTCCACCTTTTGCGGCGATTACAGCCTCAATTCTCCGAGGTATGGATTCATACAAGATGATATCATTGGCCCGGAGGATCTCCACGAAATAGCACCCCAGATCATCACAGAACCTCCGTCATGGTTTACGGTTGGGAGAAAGCAGTCTGGATGGAATGCTTCTTTTGGCTGTGTCCAAACGTACACTCGGCCAGAGGTCGGAAAATGGGATAAACGATGATTGGTCTGAGAATATCACATGTTTCCACTGCTCGAGGGACCAATTTTGGAGGTTTCTACTCCACTCTAAATGCTTGGAACCATTTGTCATTGAGAGCAGCGGTTTTCTAATTGCAGCTCTTCCGTGGAATCCAGATTTGTGCAGCTCCCGACGAACAGTTTTCTGGTTCTGTAGGTGTTCATTGAGCTCAGCAGTGATTATCGGAGCCGTGGTCTTGCGATCCTCTCTCACAATTCACTTTAGAGTCCGACGGTCTCTCTCAGTCAACTTCGACTTTCGGCCGGACCTGTGCTTTGCTGCGGACGTTTTTCCTTCTCTTTCAAACGCAGTCATTACTTTGGAGGCAGTACCTCTTGACACGCCAAGCATTCGGGCACTTTCTGTTACTCTAGCGCCTGCCATACGCGCACAAACAATTTATCCTGTTTGAAAATACGAAAGTTCTGCCATTGGTATCAGGTTCTCATCAATGTTCTTACAATTCGGCAAAACAAACAGTTAATTTACATACACATATCACTTAACACAAATAATCAACTACAAAACATTAACATATGTCACGGTTTGCATGTTTATAACATGTCCGAAGATTATGATGCCAAAACATTAGGTGTTTACCATTATTTTGTCCAACCCCTGTATATGCATGTTTTTCTCACTATTTGACATGAAATCAAAAGAAACCTTTCCCATCAGGATTACCATAAATATTAATATTTGCCACATGCCAGAGTATGACTTAGGTCAAACTTTTTGGATACCCTTCCACAAGCTTCTCAATATTTGGTAGGAATTTGGGCCCATTCTTTCCGACAGAACTGATATAACTGAGCCATGTTTGTAAGTCGCCTTGCTCACACTTGTCTTTTCATCTTTGCACATACATTTTCAGTAGGATTGAGATCAGGGTTTTTTGATGGCCACTTCAAAACGTTGACTTTGTGATCCTTAAGCCAGATTGTAACCAGATTGGCAGTATACTAGGGGTCCATCTCCACCTGGAAAACCATTTCCATCCAAGCTTTAACTTCCTGGCTGATGTGTTGAGATGTTGATTCAGTATTGTGACATAATCTTTCTTCATGATGCCATCTATTTTGTGAAGTGCATCAGACCCTCCTGCAGCAAAATAACCCCACAACATGATGTGACCACCTCCATATTTCACAATTGGGATGGTGTTCTTAGGTTTCCAAGCCTCTCCCTTTGTCCCCCAAACATAATGACAGTCTGGCCAAACAGTTACGTTGTAGTTTTGTCAAACCACAGGACATATCTCCAAAATTGTAGGTCTTTGTTCCTGGGTGTGTCAGGAAAATAGGAAATGTCTTAAATTTTTTCTAGAAGTACCACCAGAACTGACAAATTTCTCCACCTCCTGCAGGTTTCTAGAAGCACACTATGTCTGCCCCTTACTCCCCCTCCCGTCAGGTATTTTATTACTGCAAACTATGTGTTTTACCACTTAGAGGAATGCTGAGTTTATGACCCTGCCATCAGCAGAGCCAATGCGTTTCCCTCCAAAAGCCCAGCACACGCAACTTCTTTGTCTTTAAGCCACAGACACTTAAGGTCACATTTAATAATACATATTAGTGCCATAATTACATAAGTCCGACTTTTGGGGTGCACACATGTTGGGGATCGCACAGCATCCTTTTTCGTTCCTGGGAGAGTATCAGAAACCTGGGAAATGAATATCTACCCATACGCAAGTAACTGCCATGTTATGTTTAGTCTCAAACAACTGATAAATTTCACACCAACAAGATGACAAGAATATCTTTCATGTGCCAAGCTCAAACTCTGAGATATGGCAAAGAGCAGTCATTTTATAAATTAATTTTCACCAGGACTGATTCTCCTTCAAAACTCATCCCCATGAGGTCACAAGGCACCAGAGAGCTGTATGTTCCTGACAGTGTGCATTTGCAAAACTTGATCTGGCATTTGTATGTTTCTTTTGGAGTAATGGCTTCTTCCTGGCAGAGAGGCCTTTCAGACCATGTTGATACAGAACTTGTTTCATTGTGGATAATGACACAATCCTACCAGCTTCTGCCATTATGTTCACAAGGTCTTTTGTTTTTGTTCTTGGGTTGATATGTGCATGTCAAATCAAAGCAAATTCATCTCAGAACTAGGGATGAGCGAGTATGCTCGGCGCTACTCGTTACTCACACGAATATCTCGATACTCGGGGTGCTCGGCGAGCACCGAGTACCGCCGAGATGCTCGGACTCCTCGGTAATAATTATCGATCTGACACAAATACACTGCTCCTTTCAGTGCACACAGTGAGCTGGAACCTCACAGAGAGCAGATTGATTGTTAGGATCCCTCTGGGGGGCACAGCAAGGTGTTGTATGCTGCGGCGATTTGAAAAAGTCCACCCTCCCGCCCTTTCCCAGAAACACTCGTTTTATAACCGGAAGTCTGTGGGCGGAGCCTATCACTCATTGACTTACATTGGGCTCGGTGCTCTGGCCGAGTATATGAGTATCTCGAAATGCTCGGCCCGAGCATCGAGCACCCGAGCATTTTAGTGCTCGCTCATCACTACTCAGAACCCATCTCCTTTCTGAGTGGTATGATGGCTGGACACTCCCATCTTGTTTGTACTTGCATATAATTGTTTGCACAGATGAATGACGCAACTTCAGGTATCTGGAAATAGCACTCAAGGATGAACTAAACTTGTGCAAGTCCACAATTCTCTTCTTGATATCTTGGCTGATTTCTTTAGACTTTCCCATGATGCCACACAAAGAATCAGTGTGTCAGGTGTGCATTATAATACATCCACAGGTGTGTCTCTAATTAACTCAGATGTTGTCTATAAAATTATCAGAAGCTTTCAAACATATGACATCATTATATGGGCTGTCCCAAATTGTTTAAAGGCATAGTAATCTTAGTGTAAGTAAACTTGTGAATCTGCAGAAAGTAATAAAAATGCCTTAAAACATTCTCTCTTTCATTATTTTGGCATTTGGAAAATGTAAATTATGGCAATCCTAATTGACAGAAAAGGTTTATTCTGATTTTATGTCAAATAGTGAGATAAACATGCATGTGTCTTTTTATATAGTGTATGTAAATTTCTGGTTTCAACTGTAAAAATGTGTCGCCCCAGGGTGTGGGGTACTCAGGTGTCCCGTATCCTGGGGGACGGTTCTCTTGAAAAGGGGTATTATATACAAGGGATTATCTACAAGTCTATAGTACTTGTCGTGACGCCACCTGCAGTTTCTGGTGATTAGCACCAGCGCCGCCACAGTCCTCCAGAGGTCGGTGGTTTTGCGGTTGAGATGTTGTCGTCCTCCGCAGGTAGGACTGGACCTCCGGGGCAGCGTAGTAAGGAGGGAACAGATTGGAGTGGAGCTGGGATTGAATGGGGAGAGAGTTGGAGCAGTCTATGGAGGATGCTGGGAGTAGAAAGGAAGAAAGCACACACGCAGGAAAGTCTCTTTTACCTTTTACTGATGATGAGCAGGTTAAACGATCCAGGGCACTGACGGGTGAACAGGTTGCACAATGGGTCCCCACAGCAAGTGGGTATAAGACCTGCTCTGCTCTGTAGTGAATGCTGAGGCACAGCCTGCTTGCAGTCCGGCTTGCCTCCTCTCTTTCCTTGACTGTAGTGCTCTCCTCTCCTCTTGCGCGGTCTACGCGATACCTTCTCCTGATCACTTCGGCTTTTGCCTGGCGGTGTCTGATTTCCTCTAATGACCCACAGAGGATACCGGGTAGCCGAGGTCTCGACGGTGCAACAGGATTTTCTGTGGTTCTATAGTGTTCCACAGGTGCGGATCCCCAATATCCGGTGTTTCTCCTGGGACAAACTCCTCAAGTTCCTCGCTCCCTTTTGCTGTTCTCTGCCCCTAGCCTTTCGTCCCACTTAGGCTGGCGGGATGCTGAAGGGCCACTCCGGGTCACTGACTCGGGCCTAATCGCTGCACCGACCACCATGATGTCCTTGCAGCTCTCCTAGCGTGTGCACACTCTAACTAACTCCGCCCCCAGCATCAGTATTTATAGGGGATCTTGCCTAAGGTCAGCAAGTGGAGCTCCCCCTACTGTGACGGGCGGAAGGTGTTGTGTGAAGTAGGTACCTGCTGTGGAAACCCACCTGTGCATTAGAGAGATCTGTGGTTACCTGCATGAGCAGGGCACCACACAAACTGTCCTAAATTGTATATTTTCCACCAAGCCAGCAGAAGAGTCAAAGACATTATACATATCAGAATGATTAAACGTCTTGCTTTATTACTGGTCCTTTAACGCAAGTTGAACCTTACACATTATAGCAGGCTTGAACATAAAAGAGTAGTCTGGACTTAGTCATGGTAACCATGCTTCATGCTCTTTTTACCCTTTTAGCCTGAAATTGCAAAACAAAGAATACCGTATACACCCACATCTGTCACAGCAGGAACTCACTGATATTATGTGTGAGCACCAACGCTTAAGAGCATTACCCTCAGTCCTTGTTTGTTTGGTAGGGCCTATAATTCTAATGTACTTACAAAAAGTGGTTTGACTACAGTCCAATGGGCCTTGGTGCAATAGACCTTTGTGCAAAATTTGGACCTGGGCGACTCAAACCTGCATGTTCATCAGATGCAAGGGCCCTTGTAGAGTTCCAGATATTATGAAGACATATGTGTTCACCCCCTCCATGTAAGAATATCTGCAATCCTGTAATTATAGAACAGAACAATGAGTAATCGCGACAACTCAGTATTATGCAAAGTTAGATTTATTAATAGGTTAAAACCAGTATAAATGGAGGGTAGGGGGCAGAGGAACCTGGGTAACAAACCACAGGTGGTGGGTAACCACTCTCCCAGAACTAGACACCAATACAATTTGTAAAGAATGTATAATATATAACAAAGGATTACACCCTGGATATACAATAGCTATTGAGTACAAGGTCCATTTAAGGTACAAATTAATCCATAAGTGGAAAATGGTATACAGCTATTATATACATCTATGTATTATAATATGATGCAGTAACATACCGCAATCATAAATGAACCTGTTGTTATCAAGTAAAGCCCAATAGTAGAGGATCCCAGGGTCTATCAATAAACAGCAACGATCGCTGGCATCTGACAGTAGACAGATGTCCCGGTGTCTCTTACCTAATGGCTCGCTGGTCAAGGTGAGTGGTACCGACCGAATTTGGACCTGGGCGACTCAAACCTGCATGTTCATCAGATGCAAGGGCCCTTGTAGAGTTCCAGATATTATGAAGACATATGTGTTCACCCCCTCCATGTAAGAATATCTGCAATCCTGTAATTATGTCCCTGATCCTGACTCCATCCTGAAATAATACATCAAATGATTATCCAGCGAGTGTAGGAACTTGGCACTCCTAGTTCTTCATAAAATCTCCATTTACTAGAAATTGGTTAAGAACAATTTTTAGCACATTTAAAATTTCAAAAGGTCAGTGTATCATGGTCTCTTGACGACGCATTTCTGCTACTGAGTAGCCTTACTCATGATTATGGGCTGTCTTAGGGTAAACAACAACCCCAGCTATAACTCCTTGAGCTCCCAGTTGTACCACTTCAGCTGACATCTCTTTTCTTGCATGTTACACTTCCCAGCATCCTGGATGCTTAAGCCATAATACGATCTAGAGTGCCACTAGTTACAGGCCTTGCTACCTGAGGAAATCTTCACCTTGCACACATACCAAATATGTAAACAAGTCTGTCGTATTCTCTGAGAGTAGCTTCACTTTCTATACTTCCCTAATAAGTGCTGACTCACTTTAACAGTGGGGTTACTTGAGTTCACGCAATGTGAACGTTGCCCTGGATGGATGTCGCCATTCCACAATACCCTCTGCTACTGGATGGTCTAAGGGGAGTCACAGGGGCTACGCCTTTAGGTTCATTCTTCCCTACCACCTACCCCCCAGCACACTCCATCATGGCCACCACTGGAAAAGAGGATGGAGGATTTATAGGATGCTCACCCCCTCTAGGAAACTCAGGGGGAACTCAGGCAACCTCAACAGGCCCTTCAGGATGTCTGGCCCCTGTGGTTAGTTTGCAGCTGCCTTTCTCACAAGATTAGGTCTGGCCTGCAGCTGACGCACCTCTTAATGTCACCCTCCTGCTGCCAGTCTTGGAATTCCTCAACTTACTCCTACTGTATACCACCCCTTGATACCCTTCACCTGCATGAAGGTGACCACCTCCCCAACATAGAAGGTGCATGGTCATGATGGCAGTTGATCATGCAGTAGGGTGGACCGGTTTACATAGCACCTGTCACCAGTCCCGTCTTCAGCTAGGAACCCAAACTCCTTCTTCTGGAAGAATTTTGCCACCCAGCTCTGGGTACATTGCTCCTCAAAGATGTTAGCCTTAAGGTCCTGCAACCACTGTCCGGTGATGGCATCCAGGAGCCTAATTTATTCCAGCAATTAAATAGACCGGGTTGGTTCATGCCTATTAGGATACTTGCTGGGAGGTGGTAGGGTCCCCACTTGGCATTCTCCCAGTCAAAGGCCTCTAGTGGGGATGCTACACAAGGCAGGGAAAAATGGGCTTCTGCTACTACTTCCTCATCCTTCTCCTGGATTTGCCAATCCAGCTAACAACAGCACTGGCTGCAGGTGTAATAAGGTCAGGCATGCTGCAGGATCCTGATTCTCAATTGTGGTAATCCCAGCAAGCATATGGAACAGGTGACCTCCAGACTCTAAACTGTGTTCCGATGGGACCTCTTCAGGCATGTGGGAAGAGCACTGGATTCTAACTTTGCTGCATATCAGGCCCAATGCAAGGAGCACGGTCATACTCCAGATCACATATGTAGACATCTCCTCTGTGGGATGCTCTCTTTCTAGTTCAGCCCCTGGAGTGATGAGGAAGATCACTTGCTCAAGAGCAGGCATCTCTAGGTCTGGATTCATCATGTCTCCAAACTGTGGACTGCAGGCACACGGTAGCACAGTGTTGCTGCGTTGTATGGCATCCCAAGATGGTGCTATCTAGTGATGAGTGAGTAGCTTAATATATGTATTGGCTATACCCGTAACGAGTACTTTGTAATACTTGCATATTCATCTGAATAGTGAGTTCAATGTTAGTCAACTAGCAATAGGCTCTGCCCACTCACATCCAACCATAAAACAAGCATTTCCGAGACAGGGCAGGAGGGCAAGCTTTTTTTGCATTTTTAATGCAGAGAGCCTACTTTTCAATCTGCTCTAACTGGAGTGATGACTCCCTTTGTGTAATGAAGAGGTCAATTTGTATCAGATCGTTTACAATCGAGACATCACTCATGTGCACTAGCATTACTCGCCGAGTAACCAGTATGGCGAACACTGTACTATCCGTGCGAGTAGCAAATAGTAATGATTACACTCGCTCAGCACTAGCGCTGGCCTCCGCGGTGAAGCATCTTTCTTTTGCCTAGGGTCCCACCTCATCCAGCACCAGGACCCAATCACTTACCGGATATTATTGTTTGCCCAATCTTATTGACCTAGCTCCTCATTAAGCCCTCCATGGGGTGTGCTGCAGAAGGCATCTTATTTAGAAATCCATTCCCCATGCCACAGGTATCACCTGAACTTGTGATTATAGAAGCCAGACATATCAGGAGGAGAAATAAGAAAAAGAAAATAGATTTTTCAACTCACCACCAATTCATCTGGAATGTTGAATAAGGCTAAAAAAGCAATGCATGCACAGGTCCCAGACGACTGTTACAATAACACATTTGTCCATATGACAAAAATCTGTATTGTAAACATATGGAATGCAATGAAAAAAAGGGATTGCACATTTTCAAGAAGCAATATCCATATTATGATGTTTCATGACTGTGAACAGACCTATAAAACCATGTATATTGAGCATATAATGGACATATCTATTTTTATCTGAATTTCTGGCATATAAGTGTAGAAGAGGTGGCCTCACATGCTGTGACCCCCTGCAATAATTAAGGTTTGCTTTCTAAACAAAGATAAAATAAAAAATTAACAGAAAATATAAAAAAAAGTAAATTTAAAAAATTAAAAGCTTTCTTAAATAGATGTTTGAAGGACAAAGTTAAGGTTAAAGGCCGCTTTACATGTCACGATATCGCAACGCAACTACTATAAAAAGTCACGTGGTACGGCCGTTGCAGTTGTTATCGTTGGTGCATTGTGTCGTGTAAATGATCAATGCGATGCAAGAACAATGGGAAAAAGATATAATTTGTGGATCGTGCATGCTCTTCAACTGTGCAATATTGGCTTGACGATCTGGCAGGATCGTGCTGTGTGACAGCGCAACTACGATTTGGAGCGCAACTTCCCCTATTCACTCCAATGTTAATTGGTCGTTCCCTGAGTTGCTCAGACGAAGTGTGCAAGAGGGGCGTACAACATCGTAGTGGCGTTGCCTGCCGATATCTCCCTGTGCAACATCTCCTATGCGATTTTGACAAGTGCCAAAAACGTGCACACTCCCGTGAAGTTGTATGCAATATCGGAACGATATTGCGACGTGTAAAGCGGCCTTAAGGTTCCTAGATTTCACAGTTGCTGCCACTTCTAGCACTCTTCCAAAAGTTCACAGCCTGCAGGTGTCCCAACAACCGGAAACTCAAGGAAACATAAACACTTTCTTTTAAAGCTTCTCCTAAATTCACCATGATGAAAGAGACTGGTAGACCCGATGGCTGTGAACTCGGCTAACCTTAGACTTCCAGTGAGCTTTTGGCCCCAAACCTTTAAGGAAAGTTTTAGGGTCATATTAAAATTTTAAACCTTTCCCCCAAACAAAGCCGTGTTCACCTATTTTCAAATAAATTGCTCAGGTTTTCCGTTCACGAACCGAATCATCAGTGTTCATGCCAAATTTGAAATTGGGCGAACCTCTTTAACCCCTTAACAACATTTGATGTACATGTTCATCACAACTCACTGAGTACTGTAAGGAACGGGTTCAGGAGCTGAGCCTGTTTCATATGCAGTTTGTGTTTAGATACCCTGGCAATGAATGCCCTAAAACAGATTGCGTGAAATAATGTTGAAATTGCATTTTGTTCGCCGATTTCACTCCACGTGGAATTTTTATTCTCATTTTTCAGCACATAATTTGGTAAATCCATGGTGTAATTCAAATCTACAAAAAATAATATTTAGTTGTGTTGACAGACGAACGAAAAAACATGTTCCGGCTCGTCTTGGAACACGGGTAGATTCAGAAAGAAATGAAAGCACAGAAACACGTCAGACACTCTCCTACCCTGAGTAGCTTCAAGTGTCACCTGAAGACTCACTTGTTCCGTCAAGCCTACAACCTGCCATGAGACCCAGGCGAACGCCCCATACCTGACATTCCCCCATCCTACTGTATCCTAACCCGCCACTCTTAGACTGTGAGCCCTCGTGGACAGGGTCCCTACCCCCTGTACCTGTACGTCCTGATCGCTAGATTTAGTGTACTTGTTCTTGTCTCCCTCATCCTCATGTAAAGCGCCATGGAACCTAATGGCGCTATAATAAATAAAAATAATAATAATAATAAATAATAAAAATAATAACAAAAAGATTTAAAATCATCTATTCGCACAGTCAGGGTCTTAATAGCATTATTACTGTTCTTGTAACAATAGCTCTTGTAACAAAAGAAAAGATATAATAAACTTTCAACCATGCCGTAGACCTCATTGAGAACCTAAACAACGATTATTATTGCAACTTCAAAATGTTTCTTCTCCACTTTAGCTATGTTGAAGAATGAGAAAGAACAGGTTACTTCCAATTATGAAACACAATCTTGTGCAGAAAAGAAAGCGACTGAGACAAATCAAGCATGGCTGAATTTTGCTGCGAGCGACATTAGGAGAACATTAATGTTCCATTCTGGTCAGAGCCTTTACTTTATGCTACAGAGAGTAACAAGATTGATTTTTAATCCAAACTTCGATGGTAGAAACATTTATTCAATTATTGTTTATTCGCAAAACGTTCACTTGGCTGCTGTTTAATAAAATAACAAGTATTGATTGGGTTCTGTGAGCAACATAGGGGAAAACACATTTTAAGAAAATTTTAAAGATGCTTTTAATGTTGCGTTGGTTCTGTAATCTAATATACTTCATAATTTAAGATGGAACAAGCAATAATTGAGAAAGAGCAGCAGAATGCCTATAGACAAAGTATTAGATTGACTACAAGTATTTAAACTAAATTCTGTGACGTGTGTTTCGCTTAATGGCTTCCTCAGGAGGGGAGTGTACATCAGGTGCATGTTATGCATCATTAAAGGAGATGTATCTTCTGGTTGTTGCAGCAGTGTATTGCGCTCCCATGGCCTAACGCCATCACTGAAACTGAAATGTGGCGTCAAATCATGCGGCGTCTGGGATACGTCACAGAGGAGGAGACACTGCCCATAGAGCATGTAAGAATACGTTGTTATTGAACTCATGACTTTGGACCCAAAAAGAGCGCACAGCACTGAGGACATCACCAAAAGTAAAAGAACCATACTGCTATCCACTGATTGCTTGTGAAGCAAGTTGGAGAGGGCAAGGAACATTGATTAGAACCTAATCTATTTTAAATATGCAAAAATTTGGTCTTCAATATGAAATGGTGTGCTTGGCCAAATAAACAAATAATGAGGCAAAAGCTACAATAGTCCAAAAGTAGTATTAAGAAAAAGAGTATTTTTTGCCATAATCTTCCAAGCGGTGTGCATTAAAGTGTGCATGTAGGTTCACATATACAGTATAAGGTATATAAACTGCATAAAAGTGTCAAAGTGCATAATGTACATAATCATGTGTGCATATGACACGCCCCTTAAGGGCCTTTCGGATACTCAGAACCGGGCTTTCTTAACGCTTCATCATGGGGATCACAGGGACCGAGACCCGGCTCCGTGACCCTGGCGGTGTCATTAAAAGTTTGGTGTGGGTGGCTCATTCCCTTAGGGATTGGGACCTGGCGTGGAGGGTTCATTCTGGACAGGGATGACTGGACTTGGGGATACTTGTTAATTTATACGTGACGCCACCTACAAGTTGCGGCTATAGATGGCTGCCGCTGCTCGACAGTATTCTTAGGGGCTGATGGTTGGGAGGCAGCAATGTTCTTATGCCCTCTACAGGTATGACTGACCCCTAAAGTGCCCTGAGGAAGTGGCTATGAGCCATGAAACACGTGTAGGCAAAATAAACAGAGTGTGTGATTTACTCTGTGTTTATCTTTGTGGTCAGCGCGGCATCTCATCCCAGCTCTTTTTCACTCTTATCTGGATTCTTCAGTTCTCAGCTGGGAGCCTGCAGCGACCTCCTGTGTGCTTTTATTGTAGTTGTGACACTCACAACTACATCAGGTGAGTTTAACCATTTGGGGTCTGAGGGACCTGTATAATAGCAATACTACTCTATGTGCGCTTCCTTTCTCTTTTAATTTATATGACCCCTAAAGTAGCAGAGGGGACCTGAGTGAGTTGGTAGTTGTGTTTCTGGTACTTTTGATGCATAACAAAGTTCACACACAGTGGGCTGCAGTCTTTAATTCTTTTACTCACAATCTTTGTGCAGCAGGCCACTGAGCACTGGGTTCTCGGAGGCAGGAATCCAGCTACTCACTGGTAATAGGATGGTACGTACCGGCACCTCTTTCCAGGTCATCTCACACAGCGCTTGCTTCACCCTTCCTGCCTTGCGCCTCACACACAGAGCTCTGAGCCAGTAACTGTGGGCTTTTCCTAGGGGCTCCCCTGCAGTGTCTCCACTCAGTCCTATGGTTGCCACCTTTTCAGCAGATGTGCGCGATTGTCGACTGTGTCACCTTGAAAGTGACACAGCCTTGGGGTTGCTAGCTGAGCCTGGTCTTCTCCACTAGTTTTTGGGTTCCCGGTGTCTCTTGTGGCCTAATCTCTCCCCTTGCCTGCACTTGACAATGGATGTGAGTCCCACGGGTGGATTGCTCACTTCCCATGACTCTGGGACCCCCTTTTTCTCCCAAAGCCACTTGGGTAATGATCTGCTTTAGGGTTCGGCCTTAGGACATGCTCCCACTTGCTCCAGTCCTCTGGACACTTCTCAGGCGTATATTCTCTAGCTGCCCTCCTCACTGTTGTCTTCTCCGTTCTAGATGTTTCTAGCTCTTTTATAACCTCTGTCATGTGTCCCATGTCATCTACGTGTGTTCTTTCTGACCTCACTCCTCCCAAAGTGCTTCCTCTAATTTACTCCCTTCACCACCCAACCACACTACAATCGTTCCTAGTGTGGTCTGGGTGTCCCGGCACTGGTCTGTACTCCCCTTACTAGTGAGGGGGATACTACACCCTAACAGGGATGCAGTACTTCTGTGGCAACTGGACCCACAGGGGCACCACACGTACATTTATACCTATCAATGTGCATACAGTACATAAAAATATATATAATGTGTATTTTTATTATTCAGAAAATGAGCTCTAGTAAAGTAAGAGAGTGAAATGCTAAAAAATGGTGGCAAGTTTATATATGTGAATAAAGTGTAAGTGAAAACAATGTGAATTAATTTTCCTATCTAGTGATGGGCAAACACGCCGATGTTTGGGTTCGGCGGATCAGAGCTGACTTTTTTTTTACAGTCCAGGTTCGGGACTGGGCTTGACGCACAATTGAGTCCCAACCCCAAACCTTGACTTTAAAGTTATGAAATAGTGGTTTGGGGGTTGTAAAAAATACCAAAGCATTGATTAAACATCAACGTGATTACTTACTGGATCCGCTCTCTTGTACTTCCAGGGCCACTCATTAACTTCCTGATTATTAACTAGATGCTAGAAAGTAAGGGCTATTTTCAGGGTACTGCACTAGCTCCAACAATCAATCACAGACACCCACTCTCTGTGACAGAATCTGTGATTGGCTGTTGCGCCCCTCACCCATTGTGGCGGCATCTGTGATTGCTTGCCATAGTCAACGAACTGGACATCATAGTAGTGTAAAAGTAAATAATTTTTTAAAAATGGCATAGAGCTTCACTGTATTTTTGATCTCAGATAAAATAAAGTGGACAGCTACAGGCAGTGGCGTAACTAGAGTCTTGTGGGCCCCGGTGCGAAATTTAGACCTGCCCCCTCCCCTACCAGGGCCGGACTGGGACCAAAATGCAGCCCTGGAAAAGAAGCCCCATCAGCCCCAATACGTAAATTTTGCTTTTACCCTGTTGTGGCCCTCACCCCTTTCTTAAAGAAGTTATTTGAAGAGCCACATGTGAATGGTTCAGCAGAGGGAATAATCAACCACAGCTCCATTTACATGGTGCTCTTCAAAGCTAGCTCCATTTCTCAGGATTGTGGGGTCCCAGTGGTCAGACACACAGCCAGCCACACACAGAGCCACAGCCAGCCACACACAGAGCCACAGTCAGCCAGCCACACAGACACAGCCAGCCACACACACAAAGCCAGCCACACACACATACACACACAGCCAGCCACAGCCAGACAGCCACACACAGCTAGCTACATAGACAGCCACCAGCCACACAGACAGCCACACACAGACACAGCCAGCCACACATATACAGCCACACACAAACAGCCAGCCACATAGACAGCCACCAGCCAGCCACACACAGATGCAGCCAGCCAAACACATACACAGTCACACACATACACAGCCACAGACAGCCACACACAGACAGCCACACACAGACAGCCACACACAGACAGCCACCAGCTACACACAAACAGCCACACACAGTTGCAGCCAGCCACAGCCACACACAGTCAGCCACGCAGCCTCAGCCACACAGACATATAGTCAGCCACACAGCACAGCCCCAGCCATACACAGACACAGTCAGTCACACAGCCAGGTACACACAGTCAGCCACAGCCATACAGCCTCAGCCACACACAGATACATAGCCAGACAGACAGTCAGCCACACAGCCGGCCCCAGCCACACAGTCAGCTACAGCCACGCAACCCCAACCACACACAGCCAGCCACAGCCATGCAGCCCCAGACACACACAGCCAGCCACAGCCACATAGAGACACAGACAGCCCCACACACAGTAAGAGAGAAGAGAGTGAGGCACACACACACTACTCACCACCAGCAGTCTGGTCTGATGTATGGGCCCTGTGTAATTTTCTACATACTTTCAAGATTCACAGATTGACCCCTCTCCCCCTTCTTTATGTATTACTGTCCCTCATCCTGCTATATATGGTCCTCCTCCTGGAATGTGGCCCTTATTGTGATATATATCCCTCATCATGGTTTATATGGTCTTCCTTCTCCCGCCACCATATAATGCATTAGTGTATGAGGCGCTCAGACTTATATACAGCATCCGACATGAGGCTCAGATATCAGGCACATTCGATCAGTAATGTACAATGAGGCACAGGGCACATTTAGGGAACAGCCTGGTTCTATAAAGTGCAGCGCACATGGACCATTATGGGGTACAGTGCTTGGTTCTCTGACCTGGCATTGGTGCAGTCCTGTTATGGGGTTTAGGTGCCACTTTTATACTATTTGAAGCACAGGACACACTGTGGGGCACAGTAGGGGGCAGAATTACAAAACATTTCAGGTGTGGAGCTGGCGTTGGTGTAGACCTGTTATGGGGCACAGTGTGGGGCGCCATAAAGCACTCAGTACAGAGCACTAATGCATAACATTTTGAGGATAACCTGGTGTTCGTGAAGTCCTATTATGGAGACAGTATGAGGCACAGTATAGGACACAGTATGGGGGCACACAGTGGGGAGGGGGGCACACGCAGAACATTTGAGTCTGACCTGGCGTTGGTGAAGTCTTGTTATGGGGCACACAGTATAGAGGTGGGCGGCACAGTATGGGGGAGGAATCAGTATAAGGGTCGGGGGCACGCACAGTATTGGAGAGGGCACAGTATGGGGGGCACACAGTATAAGGGGGTGGGCACACACATGCACAGTATGGGTAGGGGGCACAGTATAAGGGGTGGGCATGCACACAGTATAGGTAGGTGGGCACAGTATATGGGGCACACAGTATAAGAAGGGGGCACAGTATATGCGGTGGCACAGTATATGGGAGGGTATTAGTAGATGGGGAGGCACAGTATGGGAAGGGGGCACACAGTATATGGGGCACACAATATAGGGGGTACAGTATATGGGGTGGGCACGCACAGTACATGAGGTGGGCACACAAAGTATGGGGAGGGGGCACAAAGGATATGGGGAGGACACAGTATGGGGGCACACAGTATAGTGGGAAGGGGCACACAGTATATGGGGCACACAATATAGGGGGTACAGTATATGGGGTGGGCACACACAGTATATGGAGAGGGCACACAGTATATGGGGCACATAATACAGTCTCTGACCTGGCGTTGGTGCAGTCCTGGTATAGAGTCTCGAAGTCTCTCCTGGGGATCAGCTAGCTGTGGTTGATGCCCAGCTGGATGGCCCCCAGCCCCCGCAGCACCTGCAGACAGATGAGCTCCTGCCCAGATCCAGCACAAAGGACGCGACCCGCACCCTGTGCATCTCCACCATCCGGCATTCACTGCTGCCCCCGGGAGCCGGGCTGTATGCGCCCAGCAGCAGAGATTCCGGCGGGCTCAGCATTACAGGAGGAGGGGCGGACATGGCCATGCTCGGGCTCCCGGCCTGACAGAACAAGCAGCCGCCGCTGCCTCAGAGTGAGCCAGATTGCCGGGGTCAGGACGCGGAGTGGCCACACACACCGCCGACACCAGCCTGCCTGAACGCAGGCCAGCACCGCTGCCTCCCTTCCCCTTCCTGACACACTGGCCATGAAGTCACATGGATGTGCGTCCTTGGAGACGCACATCCATGTGAAGCGGAGGCCCGGCGCTGGGATCGGCGGGTCGCAGGGGGCTGCAGGCGGCCCGGGCCCCTTATGGCTCCAGGGCGGTCGCAGGGGTCGCGGGTGCGACGGGGCCCGGACCCAGCGCCGGGCCCCCGCTTCACATGGATGTGCGTCCCCTTATGGGTCCCCTGGACGTCTCTCTCACACGTCCGCTCATCTTCCTGTCCTCTTCCCAACTCTCTACGTCCTCCTTACATCCTCCTACGTCAATCCGTCCTTTACGTCCTTCTGTCTGTTTCCCACTTGCTAGTGCTCCTGATCCTTTTCCTCCACCCATATCCCCTACCTGTCTCCCCTCCAGCCTGGGATGGGACCCTCCCTAAACAGGGTCCGCCCGAGCCCCCGACCTGGAATGTGTAGTGTTGGATGCGGGTGTGTGGGTGCCAAGTAGTGTCCCCTCCTTACCCAAGAATGGGGTACCACACCTCTGGCTGAGGTGCAGTACCTCTGTGGTGACTGGAGACTTAGGGGCGCACACATACATTCTAGCATCTACAATGCAGTGAATAACCAGGAAGTTAATGAGTGTCCTTGAAACTACAAGCGCATGAACCCGGTAAGTAATCACGCTGACGTTTAGTCACTTTTCTGTTTCTAATATCTCTGATGATGGTTGTTTGGTGCCATACAGACACCCTGCATTTTGTTGTGTGTATGAGCATAAAAATAGAATATGTACAAGAATTTGCATTCACTTGCCAAAGTTTGTGAACCAGTTCAAGTTGTTAATGACTCTTACACCTCTAACATTTCTGTGCATTGGCTCAGGTCCCACTTTTAAATATGGTTATTAACCTTTCTTAGGCTTGAGCAGAAAGCAAATTATGTTACGCAATAGAAAATTAACTATATAATAAATATTGCAACGCTAACTAAATCTATTTCGGTTCTGTAGCTGATTTCTGAGTATGTACAAAATTTGCATGTGTTATCTGACAGTTCATTAACTATTTTAAAGCAATATGATATTATCTACATTAACTCAAACTTGTATCACCATAGGGCACTATCTGCAGAATATCCTAGTGTTCGGCAACATTAAAGTTTTTCATCAACTGAAATCCAAAGACCGGAGAGCGGAGCAGCGAGGGAACCGGTAAAGGTAAGTACAGATTTATTTTTTTGAGTACACGGTGGCCAGAGGATTATAGGGGATAGGATAGGGTGTATTATACGGTATGAAAAGTTATGAAACTGCATATATGAGGCTGCACTATATGAGGCTGCACTATATGGAGAGTTATGAGGCTGCACTATATAGAGAGATATGAGGCTGCACTATATGGAGATATATGAGGCTGCACCATATGGTGAGTTTTGAGGCTGCACTATATGGAGAGTCATATGGAGAGTCATGAGGCTGCACTATATGGAGAGTCATGAGGCTGCACTATATAGAGAGATATGAGGCTGCCCTATACTATATGGAGGGCTATGAGGCTGCCTTATATGGGAGGGCTTTGAGGATGCATTATGCTATATGGATGACTGAGGCAGCATTATACTGTACTGTATGGAGTGGTGTGAGGCTGCATTATACTGTATGGAGTGGTGTGAGGCTGCATTATACTGTATGGAGTGGTGTGAGGCTGCATTATACTGTATGGAGAGATGTGAGGCTGCATTAAACTGTATGGAGCGATGAGAGGCTGCATTATACTAATTATACAAACGTGAGGTGCATTATAATAATTGGATGACTATGGGGGCTACTTTATGAATGAATTGGAGCACTATGGTGGCGAAAGATGGAAGACCATATATTCCAGGACGGCGGACATATATACCACGATAAGAGCCATATTCCAGGAGGAGGACCATATATATAGGAGGATGAGGGACATTAATACATAATGAAGGGGGAGGGGGGTCAATTTGTGAGTCTTTATAGGATTTATACCGGTATATACAGTACAGTATTTTTTTATATTCTTTTATGTTTTTTTCTTTATTTAAAAATATTAAATCATAAAATAAAATAATTTTAAACTTAAATATATGTTTTTTACTTCGAGAAATATCAACTAATTTATATGTTTACTATTAAGATGACCCATAACATATAATATTTTCTATACTGGACATAATATTAATGAACTGCACCTCCAGTGCCTAGTGGCAAACACTGATCCGTATAATGTACATGCTCTAATCTAGAATAATGATATCTCCAGTTTATTCAGGGGTTTATCCTAATTGTCATATTTGTTAACAGAAAGGAAATGTTTGTCCCCAGAGGCTGTGGATATGTCAGATTTGCATTTTGCAAAGCCAACAAGTAAATTATGTTACAAGAGTCTAGGACTGTGCTGAGAACCTGTCACAGGTCTGAACATGGACCAGCTCTTTTCCATCATCATCAAGGCTGTACATTATATTCCCATACAAATTATTTTCTATTTTGGAGGATTTATAGTTACGTCGCATAAATGGGGTTGTGAAAATTCTTTACAATTCAGGGCTGTGGAGTCGGTAAGCCGAACCTCTGACTCGACTCCCTCATAAATGGCTCATGTTTAAGTGATAAATTTATTGTAGTACAATGTGAACGTCACACTTTTAATCATTAATATGATAAAATAATCAAGGTATTTAGATAAAACATAAGAATTCACAATAATAATAATATTCAGCACATTCTGCATTGAACAACTGTACCCAACTTATTTATATATTTAGGAGTTGGAGTCGGTCCATTGTATTCCGGACTCCACCAAAATGGGCTCCAACATCGACTCCAAGACTCAAACTCCGACTCCACAGCCCTGATTTACATGCATAGAATCAGGGGTGGACATACTGTATACCGGTAATTGGTGCAGCCTGTGAGGTAAGGAGGCCCATTTCCACCTCAAAAGCAGGTGGAATTGTGCATTTTGATGAGCTCTGGGGGGCGGAAGGATCCAATATATTGTTCTTGCACAAGAGCGCTTTTCTGTCTGTGTCCGCCAGTGCTTAGAATGCATATTGTTGTCAGTTGTTACCACAAAAAGATCTGTGTCAAATCTTATGGCCACTTTACACGTCCCAACATCGTTTCGATATTGGATACAACGGCGCGGGAGCGCACACTTTTTCGGATGAAATCCAAGATCGCATAGGAGATGTCACACAGGGCGATATCGGCAGGCAACACAACTGCGATGTCTACGCCCCCTTGTACGAGCGACCCAGGAACGACCATTTAACATGGGAGAGAATAGGGGAAGTTGCTCTCCGAGTCGGTGTTGGGCTGTCACACAGAACGATCCGGCCACATCGTCCATCCAATATCGGGCCATTGGAGAGCCTGCTCATTTCTCTTCCGATATCGTTTTGGCATCGTTCTTGCGTCGCATTGTACATTCACACCACACAACGCGCATGAACGATATCAGCGCCAACGCACGAACCACGTGACTTTTTATCGAAGTTGGACGACGTTATCGGGACGTGTAAAGTGGCCATTAAATATGTGAATATATCCCAAAATGAAAATTATCATCTGCATATTAGTAAGATTGAAAAAACTGAACCTATGAATAAACTTTGTGTTACTACATAGGATTATGTCTCACAAGTGATAAGAATTACGAGAAAAAAAATATAAGAGAATTTGTCTATTTAGATAGAAGAGTCATTGTGTGTAATCATCACTATAGAGGAAGGTTTGTTGGGCTTCATGCATTTGTCTTTTCAATTTCATTCAAGTCTGCCTTCAAAAAAAATAGCTGAGAGACATCAGAGATTACTTGTGCTACTAACAATTTGAGAGTCTGTTTGCTACATAGAAACAATTGGCTGCTAGGCTGGCACCGGTAATCAATCCCGTGGCATTATATTTTAAGAATTGTGCTGCTTTCAGGAACAGCAATACAGTCAGAGTGGAAAAGGTCAAATTCATAAAAGGAATCAACTCAACCATCAAACATGATTTCTGTGTGTGAATAAACATGTTTCACTGCTTGGGTTTTGAGAACAAAATCCCAAATTTTGTGCACAATAAATGACTTAGGCGGCCGTCACGCGGTGCAATATCTTGAACGATATTGTAAGCGATCACGTGCATGCGCGATCGCTAACAATATCGCTCACATCGCTGGTGAGCAGTCACACAGACAGACTCACCAGCGATGTGGGCCAGCGAGATCGCTGGTAACTATGGTACACATCGGGTTACTAGGCGCCGCGCGGCGCTTAGTAACCCGACGTTTACCATAGATACCATCTCCCAGCATAGGCTCTGCCGCTGGGAGATCGTGTCACACACCACGATGAAGCAGATTGTTCAAGCGTTCATCGCTTGATATGAGCTCCGGCTCTCATATCTGCGATGTCACGATCAAGCGATTTTACAATCGCTTGATCGCACGTAGCGATGCACAAACGATATCGCTTAAGCGATCAAAAAGCAGATCGCTTAAACAATATCGTTCTAGATATTGCACCGTGTGACGGCCGCCAAAGAAACATCTCCAGTAATCTACTTAGCCTTCTAACCACACCATAATGGTGGGTTTACACGCTCCAACGTCGGTCCGATATTGGATCCGACGGCGCGGGAGCGCGCTTTTTCTGCCCAGATTTCAAAGATCGCATCGGAGGTTTACACAGCGCGATATCACCAGACAACGTCTCTACGATGTCTACGCCCCTTGTACGGCCGACCCAGGAACGACCATTTAACATGGGAGTGAATAGGGGACGTTGTACTGCACATCGGAGTTGGGTGTTTACACAGCACGATCCTGCTCCAACCTCCATCCAATATCGGCCCGTTGGAGAGCACGCTCATTCGATCCCCGATATCGTTTTGGCATCGTTTTTGCATCGTATTGGATGTTTAAACCATACAACG
This sequence comes from Allobates femoralis, assembly GCA_033576535.1. Lineage (NCBI taxonomy): Eukaryota > Metazoa > Chordata > Amphibia > Anura > Aromobatidae > Allobates > Allobates femoralis. Next base: position 25,442,842 of record JARQOC010000010.1, on the reverse strand, counting down.
CACGAACGATATTGGGGCCAACGCACGAACTACGTGACTTTTGGTTGGACGCCGATATCGGGACGTGTAAACCCACCATAACAGCCAGCAGGATTGAAAAATCCCTCTAAAGCTCCCACCACACATAGCGAGATCGTTAGCAAGATTGCTGATACGTCACAGGTTTTGTGACACAACAGTGATCTTGCTATGTTTGACACTTAGCAGAGACCAGGCCCCCGCTGTGACATCGCTGATCGTGTCAGAATGGCCTGGACCATTTTTTGATCGTTGGGATCCCGTTGGGCAGCATGCATCGGTGTGTTTGACGGGGACAACGACCAACGGCCTCAATACTACAGGTCTGAGTGACAGGGTCCCAACGACCGCTGTATCGTTGCTGTGTCACTGGTGAGATCTGACTGTTTGACATCTCACCAGCGACCACATAGCCACGTTCCAGCGATCCCTACCAGGTCGTATCATTGTCGGGATCGCTATACCCTAATTCTTCACAATTCCTTTCAAAATCTTAATATCATGGCATCAATAGATAAACTGCATCAAACATCTTTCATTTTATGAAATGTTGCACAATTATGATTCTTATTTATTATGTGTTCATATGAATAACTTTTTGGATAGATTTTCTTGCAACAAATAAAGTTTGGCTAATTAAAAATCCATAAATCCATAGGTAAAAGAACCAGAAATGTATGGTCCCAATTCATCAAGAACACTGGTTTGCACACCAGTCTTGATGAGCAGTCTGTATTCTTTTGTGTGTAAGAGAAAAACAAAAGAAAATAAAGAGAATAAAAGGCAAATTGATATAATTTCACACAAAAGTCTAAAAATGAACCAGAAAAAATTGTTGGTAACTTTATCATTTTTATTTGGTTGCACGCCCTTTGGAATGAATAACTGTAATCTGTCGCTTCCTGTAACCATCATCAAGGTTCTTACTCCTCTCAAGTGGAATTTTGGAGTCTTCCTTATAAACTTTTCACGGTCTCTCATATTTGGAGGTGTTTTCTATCAACAGTAATTTTATGGCGGGTTTACACGTTTCAATATCGTTGCGTTATCGCAACTCAATGGCGCGGGAGCGCGCATTTAGTGCACGTTTCTCCCGCATCGCATCGGAGGTTTACACGCTACGATGTCGGAATACAACGTCCGTGCGATGTCTACGCCCCCCAACCCAGGAACGACCATTTAACATGGGAGTGAATGGGTGACGTTGAACATCGCATCGTAGTTGGGCTGTCACACAGCACGATCCGGCTCCAATATCCCTTCAATATCGGGGCATTGAATAGCACGCTCATTCAATCCCCGATATCGCATTGACATCGTTTCTGCATCGTATTGGACGTTCACACCATACAACGCAGGAACGATATCGGCTCCAACGATCGAACCACGTGACTTTTGATTGAAATTGAACTCCGATATCGCAACGTGTAAATCCGCCATTAGGATCTCTCCACAGGTGATCAATAGGATTTAGATCCGGACTCGTTGCTGCTACTTTTGAACTCTCCAGCACTTTTACATGCATCTGAATTAAAATTCCTGACCTGTGCTCTGTGCTCAGCTTCTCTGTCCACCAAACCATACTGGGTACACCTTCATTTCATTTATTAATTTTTCTGCCCAATCACCTTTTGGGAGTGGCTTGAAATTCATTTGGATGTCCAGTCATACTGCGATTAGTTTATGCCAGTCACAGGAAGACCGGCTAGGATTCATCATCTTGCTGTTTATGTTCTTTACTCTGCACTTAACTTGAGTTTGTTTTTAGGAAGTAGGTGGTATATTCTCTAGTAGTATGTAGTTTTGTTGCTTGTTTTACTCACTGTGGGATCACCTTCTACCTCAGCACAACTTCTTTCCTGTAGGTAGATTGCACTGCTCTGCATTCCAGTTCTATAGGAGATAGAAGAAGCACTCGACGGACGATTAGGCAGAATAGGTTTGCATTGCCATTGTTTAGTCTGTAGTCAAGGTTATCTTACCTTACATAGGAAACACTAAGGACTGCTGGGTTGGGATCTCTAGTCTGTACAGGAACCGGTAGTTACAGTTTTTAGTGTGTTACCTATTTCCTGTATGAGTTGCAACACAACAATAACAACTTTGTTTCCATCCATTTCTGGGTGCTTCCTGAAATATTGGTTGAAACATGGGAAAACCGGGCACTAGGTACTATGTAGGCTTAACCCCTACTGGGCCAAACATCTCACAACAGCATTTTAGCGAAGTGGTAACGAGGTGTTGCACAACCTGGTAGTGTCACATCGCCATTGGACTCGGTGGCTGGTGTTCCTGCCTCGGCCACTGGGAGGAGCCGGTTTCCTTCGGCTGATGGCGCCAGTGATAGGAGGGCCTTGTCCTCATATGGACCTGCTCCTGCGACGTCTGCCTCTGTCGCTGAGCGCCGCCATGTTTATCCTTTGGGTGGTGTTGGTAGCAGAGGAGCGGGCCCTGCAGAGTTGTCTGTTAGGCGCAGCCTTCGTTCTGCTGTCAGAAGTGGGGTGGGCGGAGCCAGTCGTGCATCACCATCTGGCCTGGTTCTAGGGGCGGTCAGGATGAGATCATCAGGCTGTGGGCTCCAGCCTATGGGAGGTAGACGCGCCCTTCAAGTACATTGGAGCCTGGCTTGCAGGCCGCCAGATATAGTTTTGGTTCCCCAGTGATAGTGTGTGTTTAGTTTCGTGTCTGACCTTGGCCTGGATTTCTGACTCTGCCTCTGCCTATTGATTTTGTACCTCAGCTGCCCTCTTGGTTTTGCCCTTGACCTTTGCCTGGATTTTTGACTCTGCTACAGCCTGATGATTTTGTACCTTCGCTGCCCTCTCGGTTTTGAGTCGGACTTCTGACTTCGTTTTTCAGGTCTTGATTTTTCCCTGGCGACCTCCCCGGCTCTGTTGCTCATATAGGCAGCTACCCCCTGGGCTCCGCTGTAATTCCAGATCCCTGTATAGGAGTTAAGGGTCTCGGGGTTTCTCGGGGTGCTGCCTACCAGCAGCTCGGCCTCACAGCGGATGGTCGTCACAGGTAGATTGAGAGCAATATCAAGACTGTGAAGAAATCAGGTGGCACTCACCAAGTTGTAGTTGCTGTGCAAATCTTTATTCCGAAATATCAAATAGTTTTTTTTTTTCAATGTAACCCATTGATGGTATTGTGTCTCAGGGTTCTTTGGATCACTGAAATCAATCCCAGATACCAGTGATAATTAGTTTGGCAGGTGAGCCCAATAAAAGGAAAAGTAGATGTTCCACCATATTGAGCAGGCCATAGTTTTCAAGTAACATGGGAAAGAAAGAGGATGTCTCTGCTGCCAAAAAGCAAGAAATAGTGCAATGCCTTGGACAAGGGATGAAAACATTTGATATTGCACGAAAACGTAAGCGTGATCATTGTACTGTGAAGAGATTTGTGGCTGATTCTGAGCACAGATGTGTTCGTGCAGATAAAAGCAGAATGAGGAAGGTTTGTGCCAGGGAAGTTCTTCAGATTAAGAGAGCAGCTGCTAAAAAAGGCCTTACAAACCAGCAAACAGATATGTGAAGCTGCTGGTCCCTCTGGAGTCATTCGAACCTCAAGGTGTAGGATCCTTCAAAGGCTTGCTGTGGTGCATAAACCTACTATTCGGCCACCCCTAAACAGTGCTCACTGTGCTTACTGTGCTTAATAATTTAGAGCAGTGCATTTTGAGCTTTTTTTTATATTTTGAAGATTATACTGTTATCAAGGGGAGGTTTCTTCAATAACATTCTATGTATACTCTAACGGGTGATGACTTATTACAATGACTGTCATTTGCACCGACCATTTAGGAAAATCAGAGAAAAAGAACATTTGCATAATAATTTGGAACATGGTGTATATAGCTAGTTTCTTCGTCCACATACAGCACCTTTGTGAAGAGTGTAACGCTAATGATATTCGTACAGGAACACATGGAAGATATACAGTCATACTTAGAGCTTAGAGTTTTAACCTTAAACGATGCAGAAGCTTGACATTTAAGAATATGTTTGTATCTGAGAACCCTGAGGCTGCAGTCCAGGCCGGTAAGCTAAAGAAGTTGAATTGACTTAATGGTTAAGGAAAGTCTTTTGAATAGGTGAGTCTCAATGTCAGGTGCACCTGACCTACAGCAAGTCCGTATGTCAGTGCAAATTAAACATAGGGCCGTCTGCTTTTCCAATGTAGAAAATGATGCCATCCAGTTACCTTATCTCCTCTCGGTGGAGTCTAAAGAAGAACTTGAACTAAGAACTAACATTAATCAGAAAATGAAATATCGATGTTCATATTTCTGTATATTTATTCACAGATTAAGTTTCAGTCTTCATTATATATCTCATTAAAACATTTTCAACTGGAAACAAGTCATCAAAAATGTCACACGTAATTTTAACTTTTCTCTTTCAGGGACATAGAATGGATATAAAAAAAATGTACATACCACTATTCAAATGACAGGTTTTTATCAAGTAAAAGAATCATAAAAAAAGAATAATTTCAGAACTTTTTCCATTTTAAATATCTACTTCCATAAAAGCCTTAGTCTGTCTGCCTACAAGTTTGCCCCCGATATAGCGCCACCTAGAGGACACTGGCCGCAGCACAGGCAGCCCCAGGTATCCCCTGATTGGCCATACTCATGCACATTAACTCATGGGGCCGCCATCTTTGTGCCAGACTGAAAAAAAAAGGTTTTTCCATGTTTATGCGTAGTAATTGATGCGGCTGCCATCTTTGTACACCCGGTCATGCACAGTAGTGGGCCTTGTGTAGCAGTGGCCATATTGCTACCCCAGTCATTACTTTAGAAAGAGACGTGGCCATGGACTTTACTAGACTCACAGGTGGAGTGGGTGCAGGGGTGCAGACATCTCTTGCATAGGCTACACCACTATGCTCACCAATTAACACAGTCACGCCCGCATCAAAGCACACCATACATTCAGTAGGCATGAACACCTTCATTGGTGGGCATGAATGACTTCTTTGGTGGGCATGGTGACATTTCCTCCCTTGCACTAGAATCATGCAAGGGCAGCCTTTGACCACCTCTCCGCCTCGCCTCAATTGCATGACGCAAGTCACGTGAGACCTAGAAGGAGCACATACAGTCTAGCATCTATGATGTGATCATAGCTAACATGCCCGCTATATTACTACACCCGCTGATGTGCAACAGCGCTCAGGGTGTAATGGCCGCCATATTAGTGTAGCAAAATATTCCTAATATCGCCATATTTAAGGTCACAAATAACTGGTACCATTTGGATACCATTGTCTGTTACAACATACATATTTTTTAGGCCTATCGCCGCCAACATCGCCAATGCGTCGCTTAACGTTAATGGGCGAGGGCGACGCATTTGAGTGGTCGCCTGGTTTCAGAGCAGCGCTCTGAAATCAGGCAACCACTCTGGGGCAATGTGTATACATCGCCCCATGCAAATGGGGGACGGCAATCTGCCGGGCGATGGGAGCCATAGGCTCCCATGTTAAGGCATCACCGCTGGGGTTTTCAGACACCTGTCAGATCACCACATGTAAATATGCGACGGCGACACTGGCGGGGCACCAAGAACGTGCGCGCTCCCGCCCGTCACTGCCCACATCTCCGGCGACGTCACCTGGTGTGACGTGGCCCTTACAACAACATTAAAGAAGCTGCATGATTTTTCTTTTAAATACTTCAAGTGAAAAGAATCTAAAGTATTCTTCATATTTCAGGCTGAGGGGTAGCGTGCCAAGATTGCATACAAAAAATGTGTTTAGAATATCTGTCCAAAACAATTGTATCTTTGGACAAGACCACAGGATGTGTAGAAGTGTGCCCCTAGATTTGGAACACCTTCAACAGAGAGGTGACTGTGTTAGCTTCAGGTGGTATAGGCGGTCAGGTGTATGATACCAGCGTGTCAATATTTTAAAGGTGTTTTCTTGCAGTAACGTACATCAGGAAAAACCATGGGAGTTGGCCAAGATATGTCATATGTTTTGAGTAGAAAATTTAGTTTCCAGTTCCTTCTCCTATGAAAGAATATAGAGCGGAGTGAATGTGTCGATTGGGGTCGTTAGATTTGCATAGATTTTGGAAGTTAGTTAAGGAATGGGATCGGAAAGACTAGCAAAAATTTCAAGCCAGAGCCAATTTATCTTATGTTTAAGTGTGGTTATGAATTGCTTCATGAGTCGGGTTACATGTGCGGTCGTAAGAAAATTGGAGGGTGGCGTATCAGTCACTTCCGACCATTTATCTTTGTATGCAGGTAGGTTGTATACGGAGTGTGAGATTGGTAGGTCCGGTACGAAGTTCCAGACACCATAGATGTCTTGGTAACAGGGGTCTATTAGCCACGGTAGGACTTTCAAAGGGATGTGTTCAAAAAAATGAGAGTGTGGTAATCGATTTGGTATGAGGGAGCGCCGTATGGAGAGAGTAGTGTCAGTTATTTCGTCTAATGTGTTCGGAGGTGGAGCTTTCAATGTCCACAGGTAACACCCAGCATTGGTTCCCAGCATCGCGAGTTCAATATTTGAAGCATTATTTTCTTGTTTAATTTTCGCCAGCCGAACCCAACGTGCTACATGTATTGCTGAATAGTATCGACGAAAATCGGGGAGTCCCAATCCACCTTTGCCCTTTGCTTTCATCGTAGTAGAGAGAGATAATCTGGCTTTTTTATATTTCCATATATATTGGGAAACAATATGTTGAAGAGAGAGAAAAAATGTGTCAGGGATTTTTATAGGTATCATGTTCATGGTATAGAAAAGTTCGGGGAAAATATAGGATTTAACTACATTTATCCTGCCAATCCATGATAGGAAAAGGATGTTGTATGTTTTAAGAAGTCCTCTTAATGAGTTTAATAATGGTAGGTAATTAGCAGCGTAGAGAGTGTTCGGTTCTGGTGTAAGGAATATGCCTAGGTATTTTAGTTTATTAGAGGGCCAATTAAAGTCTGTTGTTGTTTTGAGTTCTGCTACATCTGTTTCAGGAAGGGTGATGTTTAAAGCTTCAGACTTATGGCGGGTTTACACGCCGCGATATCGGCGTCCAACTCCGATCCAACTCTGACAAAAAGTCACGTGGTTCGTGAGTTGGACCCGATATCGTTCCTGCATCGTACTGTTTGAAGGTACAATACGATGCAGGAACAATGGTAATCCGATATCGGGGGTCGAATGAGCGTGCTATTCAACCGCCCGATATCAGATGCCTGTTGGAGCCGGATCGTTGCGTGTAAACATCCAACTCCGATGTGTACGCCGACTCTGCCTATTAACTCCCATGTTAAATGGTCGTTACTGGGTTGGTGGGCGTACACATCGTAGGGACGTTGTTTCCCGATATCGCAACGTGTAAACCGCTGATGCGATATCGGGAAAAGCGCACTAAAAATGCGCGCTCCCGCGCCGTTGTATAGCGATATCGGGACGATATCGCTACGTGTAACCCCACCATTAGTCATGTTAATTTTGAAATTGTATATAAATAAAAGAGAAAGGAAGCGCGCATAGAGTAGTACCTCTATTAAACAGGTTCCTCAGACCCCAAATGGTTAAACTCACATGATGTAGTTGTGAGTGTCCTGATGAAGTGGCTATGAGCCATGGAACACGTGTAGGCAAAATAAACTGAGTGTGTGATTAACTCTGTGTTTATCTTTGTGGTCAGCGCGGCATTTCATCCCAGCTCTTTTCACTCTTATCTGAATTTTGAAATTGGAGATATCGTCAAATTCAGAAAAGATTTTTAAAAGTCTAGGGAAGGCTATTATTGGGTTTGTTATTATTAGCAGGAGATCATCTGCGAAAGCTGCAGTTTTCAATTCCACACTACCGATCCTAAGACCAGCAACGGAAATTAGTGTTTCCATTACCAATATAAAAAGGGAAGGGGAAAGGGGGCAGCCCAGATCCCATTCACCCCAACTTTTGTAGTAGAGCGAGCATATAACATCATGATAGTGTCTATAAAGGGGGGAGGGAAGGCAAACTTTCTCAACACTTAGACCATGTATTGCCAGCTAATTCTGTCAAATGCCTTTTCGGCATCTTTAGAAAGAAGGGCAAGTCCGGTATGGGAACGTCTTGCATATGAGATAACTTGCAGAATCTGTGTTGAGTTCTGTCTGCCCTCTCAGCCCCGTATAAAGCCCACTTGGTTGGGGTGAACTAGGTCTGCCAGAACCTTCCCAATCCTAGTAGCCAAAATTTTGGCCCAGAGCTTCATATCTACGTTTAGTAGCGAGATGAGATGGTACATACTGCAGAAGTTGCCATCCCTCCCCTCCTTCGGGATGATAGCTATATGTACTTGTAGAGCTTGGTGTGGTGGTGTTTCTCCTGAATGCGTTAAATAGCTTTGTCATCTGTGGGAGAAGTAAGTCTGAGAACGTTTTGTAATATCTTATAGAGATCCCTTCCGGGCCAGGTGTTTTCCCTTTGGGCGTTACTTGTATCGCTTCCACTATTTTAGCAGGAGTGATTTTAAAGAGGAGTGTTTCAGCAGTCATAGGGGGTATCACCGGGAGAGAAAGTTGTGTGAGAAAATTTTGAATGTGTGTAATTGCATCTGTTGTAGAAGACATGTTCTCTGGTGTGAGCAAGTTATAAAGGGATTTGTAATATTGACGGAAAGCTTCAGCTATTTCTTCTGTTCCCACTACTCTCCCATCAGTCTCTGTAACTATACTTTTTATGAAAGTTTTGTATTTTTGTTTCTTGAGTAAAGAAGAAGATAATTTCCCGGCCTTATTGCCGTGCATATAAAAGCGTTGTCTGCAAAGCATGTGTTGCTTAGCTGATTGTACATTTAGTACATATTTAAGACTGCTTCGGAGGGCCGCGAACTCCGAGAGATATCCCAAGGATCTAGTGCATTTGTGCAGTCACATAGATTTGGTGGAGTATTGAGGCTATTTTCTTGTCTCTTTGTTTTTTAATAAAGGAGCTCAGGGAAATAATGTCCCCTCTAAGAACTGCCTTATGTGTTTCCCAGATTATCAGAGTGGGAATGTCTGGTGTGGTATTTTCCTGAAAGTAGTTCAAAATAGTGGTGCGCAATTTTTCCAAATTTTTTGGGTGTCTAGTAGTGTTTCGTTCAGTCGCCAAGTCATGCTCGGTTTTGGCAGGGACATGATAAGAATGTCCATGAATACAGGGGCATGGTCCGAAATAGAGATTAGGTCATTGTAAGAAGATTTTGCAGGTGAATGGCTCTGGCTTGTATGAGAAAAAAATCTATCCAATGGTAGGAGTCGTGGGGTGGAGAGTAATAGGATTAGTCCTTTGTTGTGGGATGGAGGGTGCGCCAGACATCTATTAATGATAAACAGTGAAGTTTGTCCAGTAAGCGCCTCCTCAACTCATATGAAATCAGGGAGTGTCCACTAGTAGAGTTTAACAAGGGGTCTAAGGTTACGTTGAAGTCCCCCCCAATCACTAACAATCCCTGGTTGAAAAGATGTAGAGTATCCAATGTTTTAAGTAGCCATTTTATTTGATGTGTGTTAGGTGCATATATGTTTGCAAAGGTCACTGTTGTGTTTGCGATTTGACCTTTTACAAAGACAAATCTACCTTCAGTGTCGCTGATAGTATCTTGAAGTGTGAAAGGGAAACCTTTTTTGAAGGCCATGTTTACGCCCTTAGATGTATTTGTGTTTCTTGTAGGAAAGCTACCTGAGTTTTATGTTTCTTCAGGATGTTGAGGATCTGGTGTCGCTTTGCGGGGGAGTTGATTCCCTTGTCGTTAAAAGATGCCACAGTGATCGGAGATGAACCTATTCTATCTTTCATAATCAATTTGTCCTATAGAGTACATCGTCACGTTGGTAAGGGTGTGGGGGGGGGTAAAAAAGATAGGGATACAAACAAATGGAGATGAATATAACAACAACTTTGTACATAGGGTACATTGCCTACCACAGGTGGGGGTTCAATAAGTCCCAACATAGGCGAAAGTTCAGGTAGTGTCTGCATTACTACGAAATCAAGAAAATTTTCCTGTAAAGAGCATCCATACTTTGTTTAGCTTGGAAATTAGTATAACAGATCAACAACCAAAAATGGTAACAGTAACAACTAAAACATTTGTTAAGCAAAAAAAGCGAGCATCAAGGGTAGAAGGGAGAGTAGAGAGAGAATCCTTAATAAAGACTTTAGTGAATTCAGATTAATCAGATAGAGAAGACATCATTTGAGAGGGTTACTCAAGGTTAAAACGGTATCTGCAGTGGGCAGAATGCCAAACCTAGCACTGAGTTTAATTAAAGATGGAGTCCCTAATGGCTTTTTTTTTTTTATTTCTAATAAAAAAAAATTTCTCTGTGTTGTGTTTTTTTTAAAACAATTTAATAGAAATTCATGGCGGTCATGTCTAATATTGGCGTGACCGCCATAAATTTCGGGCTTAGGACCAGCTGATAATACAAAGCTGGCCTTAACCTCATTATTACCCAGTGAGCCACCCGACACCAGGGCCACTGGAAGAGCGGGGTTCAGCGCCAGAGGATGGCGCTTCAATGAATGCGCCATCTTCTGCGGCGGCTGCGGGCTGCAATTTGCAGCGGGGGTGCCCAGAAAGCTTGGGCTTCCCTGCGCTGCGGATTCCAGCCCCCAGCTGCTTAGCTGTACCTGGCTAGACATAGAAATTGCGCGGAGCCCCACGCATTTTTTTTTATTATTTCATGAAATTCATGAAATAATAAAAAAAAAGGGCTCCCCTATATTCTTGTGTCTGGCCAGGTACAAATAGGCACCTGGGGGTTGGGGGCAGCCCGTCGCTGCTTGCTGGATTCGGCTGGTTACAGAAATACGGCAATGCCCACGTCAAATTTTTTCCTGACAAATCCATAAAACAATATCAATAAAAGGGACTGCATCTTTAGTAACCCTGGACCATGGGCGAGGAGTTAATAAAGATGCAGTCCCTTTTTTAGGATTGTTTTATTGATTTTTCAGAAAAAAAATGTCGTGGGCTTCGCCGTATTTCTGGAACCAGCCGGATCCAGCAGGCAGCGACGGGCTACCCCCAACCCCCAGGTGCCTATTTGTACCTGGCCGGACACAAGAATATAGGGGAGCCCTTTTTTTTTATTATTTCATGAATTTCATGAAATAATAAAATAAAAATGCGTGGGGCTCCGCGCAATTTCTATGTCTAGCCAGGTACAGCTAAGCAGCTGGGGGCTGGAATCCAATCTTTCTGGGCACCCCCCGCTGCAAATTGCAGCCCGCAGCCGCCCCAGAAGATGGCGCATTCATTGAAGCGCCATCCTCTGGCGCTGAACCCCGCTCTTCCAGTGGCCCTGGTGGCGGGTGGCTCACTGGGTAATAATGAGTTTAAGGCCAGCTTTGTATTATCAGCTGGCCCTAAGCCCGAAATTTATGGCGGTCACGCCAATATTAGACATGACCGCCATGAATTTCTATTAAATTGTTGGTCAAATTGGTCTTTAGATGCTCATGATGGAAAGAAAGTAGGGCTCATGAAGTATATAGCAAAAATGTTTATAAGGAATGTACTTGCGCATTCAGTGCTGGGCAGGAGATAGCATTAATTCTCACTTAGGCGAAATATTCATGGATTTATCAGTGTGGTCACAAGGTGGCACTGTAGTCTCACAGTTGTTGAGGAAACAAGTTGCTGGCCAGTAGATGGCACAGTCTCCTCTGTAGATACAATCTAGGTCTCCCAATCCAGTACACAAGGGGTTAGGCAGAGAGAAAAAAAAAAACTGAGTGTTGCACCCAGGCTTTGGGGTACTCGGGTGTCAGGCTGCAAGGGTTAACGCTCCTGTTGTCATGGGGAGTGGTGGCCGCGCCTGACCCCGTGTCCTGGGCCTATCTTCCAAAAAAGGAGTAATATGTACAGGGGATTATATACAGTGTTGTCGTGACATCACCTGTAGTTTCTGGTGAGATGCCACCAGTGCCGCCACAGTCCGCCGGAGGTAGTTGGTAATGCGGCAAGTTGGTGAAGTCCTCCACAGGTAGGACTGGACCTCCGGGGAGTCAAAAGTCACTTTTCCTCCGGGTACTTTACTGTCATTTGCACTAGTCGCATACAAAATCACAGTTCAGCACTCCTGATGGTATGAGGACAGGCAGCTTAACGGGTGGCTGCAGGCAAATCTTAGGTGGTATGGTGGACCCTTGGTGTGTGCCTTCATGCTCTATCCCCGTCTGTTCCTTTCCTGTTTCCCAGTGGTGGTGTGAAGCCCGGTGACTTAAACCCAACCTGACCTCCATCCTTCTCTTACCCTCAAGGCCGTCAGGTAACCTTCTGCTTGCTGGCCGCTCGTTCCCTTGGCAGTGCCTGGTACCCTCTCTTGGTCCGTTCTGGTGCCCGGGAGAATTATAGACTCTGCGGGACTCCGGATTCTCTGTGGTCCTAAAGTATCCCACAGGTGCGGGCAGGGTGCCACACTGAGCAAGATGGATGAGGGGAAAAAAGTAAAAAAAAACTGCCAGGAGTCCAGGAATCTCCCCTCTCACACTCCATTGCAGATGTCTCTGTGAGTGTCAGTGGGGATTATAGGCACTGCTAATGTAGTCAGTTGTAAAGCAGTGCAGTCCAAAGTAGAATTATGCCTTCAATGGGCTATAACATGCCTCTATGTCAGCCTTTATGTTAGGCTTATGAGGGACTGAGTGGCTGTGAGGAGGCTCATGATACAGGGGATAATGGCGCCTGTTGGTATGTGCTGGAGGCAGTGCTACTTACAGAGCCCCAATGGTCCCCCTGCCGCCGCGTCCAGAGGTCTCCACCTGTCACCGCCAGTCTCACCCCGTCCTCCTCTCCTCCGGCTCAGGTGCTCGCGGTCGGGTCCCTGGTCGGTGTCTTCGCTCCAGATAGGAACCGCCACGGCCACCTTTCAGGAGCAGAGGATTTCGGCATGTTGGTAGCAGGATGGTGTAGGATTATGTGGCCTAGGAAGAGGAGCAGTTGGGTCACACGTCTATCTTGGATGCTGCCTAGGCCACGGCCCGGTTCACCCCGTTTTCATATCATTATTAATGATGTTGTAAGTGGCATACAAAGTAAAGATTCCATATTTTTTAGATTTTTTGATGAAGGAATTGAGGGTAAACTGATTAACTTTGCTGATGACACAAAGCTAGGAGGGATAGCTAATACTAAAGAAGAGTAAGAGAGGATTCCAAAAGATCTACACAAGCTGAGACGGTGGGCAACAACTAATGGACTGGTTTGAAACAGGGAGAATGGAAAGTCCTACATCTGGGCAAGAGAAATGGAAAAAACATATACAGTATAGCAAGAATAAAGCTAAGGACCAGCATGTGTGAAAAAGGCTAGGGTATACTAACAGATCACAGACTGAACTGGAGTCAACAGCAAAGAAGACAAACACAATTCTGGGATGTATTAACAGAAGCAGACAGTCTAGATCACGTGAATTAATCTACTCTACTCTTCTTTGGTCAGACCTCGTCTGTAATACTGTGTCCAGTTCTGTGTAGAGATGACTGAGCTTTCCCTGAACATTTTCGCCCAAAAAAAATTTGGCATGGACATTGATAATGCCATTGCCTGTGAGTAGTTGCAAGGAACTAAGGCCAATGACTTTGATGACCAAAGGACCCGAGACATGGTGGTGGCATTTCTCAGGAAAGAGGGTTTGGCTTCATAGCTGTAGAAGGTACTGGTTATAGGTGCTATGTCAATTGGTCCACCCTGTTGTGTGACCATTTTCCCAAAAGACTCCGCACACTCTATGTTGGGGAGGAAGTCACCTTCATGATGGTGAATGGCAGCAAGGAGTGGTTTGCGGATGGCGTAAGTCAGGTTGCCACCGCCGATGATTTTAAAACTGGCAGCATGAGGCCGACCTGGAGAGAATCTTGTGTCAGCTGGAGGCTAGGCCTCTCTTGATTAGCCAGCCAGCTGAACACAAAACCACAGGGGCTATCAATCCTGAAGGACCTTTCCATGTTGTCCAAGACACTCCTGTCTCTCCTAGAGAGGGTGGTCGTTCCATAATTCATCCATCCTCTTCTCCAATGGTGGTCATGATGGGATGTGCTGGGGGCAGGTGGTGGCGGAGAATGCCCCTGGAGGAGTAGCCCTTGTAATCCCCCATGACCGTCTGGCAGCGGAGGTACCATGCGGAACAGCAACTTCAATAAAAAGGACTGCCCTTAAAAGGCTTGTTGTTGCATCAGTGACCCATCCTTTAGTTGGCATGTTGTCCGGAGAAGGACCTTTTTCAGTTGTGATTGAGTCCTAAGAAGAGCAAGGTCTGTATTTTTGTTCACATTATTTTTCCCCTTCTCAAATTTAGCAACGGTTGCGCTTCCCCCAACTGGATTAGCAGGACTGCAGCCTTTGAGCTACACCTCAAACCCCGTAATGTACTGTGTCCTTAATGGACTTTGCCCATTGTAATGGAATTCTGCTGATCCTTGTGGGACTTTAATTATATACTGCGTATATTGATATTTGTATCTTTTAGACTTATTATAGTCTGTGCTAAGTGCCTATGCTAAAATCCTGAAAAAAGAAGAAAACGGATTTACCCATGAGTTGGACCTGGTGGTCTAGTGGGTGGCTAGTTTAGTGTGCTGAATGCTCACTCACCTCTAGGGGTTGTGCATCCCTGCACAACTCCGGTGATCGCCTGTTGGTGAGGAGGACTGGCCTCTGGCAGGGAAATGGCCGGTGGACGCTGCTCTCTATGGTTACCCAGTGCTTCCTGTTTCCAGGTCATGGGGTCCGATCACGTGATTGGCAAGGGATGGAGAGATGATCGCTTACTGCAGGTCCTTCAGCCTGGTGCGGTGATGTTAGGTCCTGAGCTGCTCCTACCGCTCTCTTAAGGGAAGGTGTATACACAGGAGGAAAAGGTTATTAGCGGTCTCCGGAGTGCATCAGCAGCCAAAAATAAAAACCAACACAGCACCGTGTGTCAAAATCTGCTTCAAAAGAAGCATCAAACAATTTACAGTGTGCACAGGACCTTGCAACAATATGGTAGGGTCATGTTCACAGAAAGCATCCCCAAATGCTATGAAAGCAGGCACGCAGGCATTGGTGACAGTGTGACAAGTGGTGCCATGACAAACATTAGTGCAGCTCAGACTTGAAGGGTCACACAGGGGCTATCCGGTAACTTTTAACTGCACTGTACTCTCTGATGTCACCACTCCTCACAATCACAATAACAGTGAGATATACCAGCTACGTCTCACGCGATATCGCGGCTCTCACAAGACAACATCTGTTACGACTGCTGATCCCACTCAGGTTATCCCTGGCCACACAGTGGCATACCCGCTATGTAACCTGAGACAACCTCAGGGAAGTCACAGCTTGTCACACTGCTGGGGGCGGTGCAGTGCCTGCTGTCCCACCATATGGGGATACAGGCCCTGATTCTTCCCCCGAATTCTGGGACTACTTCAGCATTTATTTAGGTTTCATAATTTTTTGAGGGGGAGTTTCCTAAGTATTTTACATCCTTTTTTTGGGGGGGTCAGGGGGGGAATGGGAGACTTTAAATTAATTGACTGTAATAATAAAAAAAGGTGAAAGAAGAACGTATTGGAGTTATTGTTCAAATAAAATATTTATTGTTGTGGTTATTTGTGTCCTTACTGACTTGGTTAGACATATCAGGTATCTGATTGACGCCTTGAGATTACTATCCTCTGGCCTTGCTGCCAGCTGCAATTACCCAGCTGGCATCAAGTTCAAATACTACTACTCCGTACGCATCTGGACAGGGAGAGAGCTGGAGCGAAGTGCCAGGAGTGGCCCATCTAATGATGGCGCCACTCCTGGGGCAGCTACTACCTGCTAAATTTTTTTCAAGATTTTAAAATTTATTAAGATTTTAAAGATTACTCAACTTTTCAGTATTTCAAGTGGATGGATGGATGGATGGATGTGTGGTGCCCCACTAAGAGTGCGTCACAGGAGGGTACTACACCCCTGACTAAGGTGTCGTATTCTCCGTCCCAGTGGTGAGTAGGATAATCCTGAGGCTCCATACACCACATGCAACACCTAGTGATAGAGGACCAATTAGGCACCCGTTTCCGGGGTAACCGGTCCTGGTGGGAGGAGAGCTAGGGTATATAGCAGTGGAGAAAGTAGCAAGGAGTTAGAACAGTGGAGAGACAAGAACAGAACAGAAAGGTCAAGTCGTGACAGCAGAGGTAGCCGAGGGAAGACAGCTAACAGGGAGGGCACCGTCTACTGGTGGCCCAGAAGAGAAAGAGGGCCAAGCGAGAACGGATAATTGAAGACCCGAGCCCAGTCCAGATTCCGGAGTACCAGCTCCGACGTGGTCCAGTTGGTTCACCCCTCCACCACAAAACCCGGAGTGGTTGAAGGCTTCCTAGGAGCTCGACTCACAGCACAACAACTACCGCAGCTATACCAGGGGGGTACCCACCATTGAGTGCCAGGGCCGGTGAGTTCAGGGTCCAGACGGGAACCCAATCGAGGACTCTCAGTACCGTGGCGAGGTATACCGAAGCAGCGAAGAGAAGGGACAGTCAATGATAGAGAAGGACATTTGTGGAGACTTGGAGGGACACTACTCACCCCAGGGACCACCCGGTCCACTACATGGCATTGAGAACTGTGTTACCTTGTGTGCCGTGAACATCCAGTAAATACCCGTTCAGAGGAGCAACGTGTCTGAGCCTTATTCCGGAATTGCCGTCTAATTACCTTGCCTTACAGAAATAATCGAGCTGCCTTATTACTCCGCTGCAGCTCTCAACTCCGGGGACCCCACTCGTCCTGTAGGGAGCGGTTCCACCTTGATGCCGCCCATCACCCCGGAGGTCCAAGCATCGCCGGTGCCATCACCGGAGCCCTACAGGTGGCGTCACGAACTAATCCTTTACTCCTTTTATTTTCACCCTTTTATTGACCACGGGGCCCACAGCCTCAGGCACCAAACCGTGATCCACAGGCTGCGCCTGAGACCTGGACCCTTGCCTCGCGGTGCGTCTGATGGATAGATAGATGGATGTAAAGTACAGGTAGATTTATAGATAGATGAAAACATAGATTTACAGATAGATAAATAGATGTCAAACAGCTACATAATGTTCCACCCACCTATATGTTATAAGCTTTCACCCTTTAGTGCCTTTCATGTTGCCCTAAAGGGTGTTTTAACCTAGTATTTAGCTTTAAAAAACTAATAAATAGAAAAAAGGTGCAGGATCTTCCCTATTTTTCTTCACCAGCTAAGGTACAGCAGACAGCTGCAGCCTGCAGACCCCAGCTGTCGGCTTTATCTTGGCTGTTATCAATATTAGGGGGGACCCCATGACAATTTTTTTCAATTACTTATGTATGTTTACTGAAAATTGGCGTCAGTTTGGTTGCTATACTGGCAACTAATCTCAGATGTCGGCAGAGAGGGTGGGTGGGGCTACGTCTGTCTTTAACCAATCAAGAGAAGTCAAGCAGTCAATATGTCTGATGTTCATGAGCGGGCCTGGAAACAGGGTGATAGCGGAGCTGGAGCTTGGTAAGTAATAGTGTACTGTAGGAAGATAATAAAGAATTTTTGACAAGTCCCAATTCAATAAAATCTTCAATTTATTTCAAGTAGATTAACTCCTTGCCGACACAGGACGTTGTACAACATCCTGGGCCGGTAAGGGGGCTTTGATGTGAGCTCCGGCGCGGAGGTCACATCAAAGCACCAACATCTCAGCTGATCTCATCAGCTGAGATGTCGGGGTAACAGCGCCAATCGGATCTGGGATCCAATCGGCGCTGTTAACCCCTTGGATCCCGCTGTCAATCTCTGATAGCAGGATCCAAGGCGGCCGCGGCGGGGAACGCGCTGTTCCCCACCTGCTCCGGAGATCCCGTGATAGTATCGCGGGATCTCCGGCACTCATGTGACAGCCCGAAGTCCTGGCTAGACCCCGGATGTTGTCAGAGCGCAGTTTCCTGTTGTGGTTGGCAGGTGCTGCCAACCAGAACAGGTCAGCGATTCGGAGAGTTACAGAAGCGATCGGACATTGTAGCAAGGTGCCTCTTAACCCCTTCATGACCTTGCCATTTTTTGCAATTCTGACCAGTGTCCCTTTATGAGGTTATAACTCGGGAACGCTTCAACGGATCCTAGCGATTCTGAGATTGTTTTTTCGTGACATATTGGGCTTCATGTTAGTATTAAATTTAGGTCGATAATGTTTGCGTTTATTTGTGAAAAAATCAAAAATATGGCAAAAATTTTGAAAATGTTGCAATTTTCAAATTTTGAATTTTTCTTCTGGTAAACCAGAGAGTTATGTGACACAAAATAGTTATGAAATAATATTTCCCACATGTCTACTTTACATCAGCACAATTTTGGAAAAAAAAAAAAAATTTGTTAGGAAGTTATAAGGGTTCAAAGTTCATGAGCAATTTTTCATTTTTCCACCAAAATTTACAAAACCATTTTTTTTAGTGACCACATCCCATTTGAAGTCCCTTTGAGGGGTTTACATGACAGAAAACACCCAAAAGTGACACCATTCCAAAAACTGCACCCCTCAAGCTACTCAAAACTACATTCAAGAAGATTATTAACCCTTCAGGTGCTTCACAGGAACTAAGCAAATTGGAAACAAAAAATGGATATTTTAATTTTTCTAACAAAAATGTTCTTGTATCCTCAATTTTTTCATTTTCACATGGGCAACAAGATAAAATGGATCCTAAAATTTGTTGGGCAATTTCTCCTGAGTATATCGATACCACATATATGATCATAAACCACCGTTTGGGCGCACGGCAGGGCTCTGAAGGGAAAGAGAGCAATTTGACTTTTGGAGCTAATTTTCCATTCAAAAAGTGAAATGGCGCTCCTTCACTTCTGAGCCCTGCCGCGCGTCAAAACAGTGGTTTATGACCACATATGAGGTATCGGTGTACTCAGGAGAAATTGCCCAACAAATTTTAGGATGAATTTTATCCTGTTACCAATGTGAAAATGAAAGAATTGAGGCTAAAAGAACATTTTTGTGAAAAAAAAGTACTTTTTCCATATTCACAGATCGATTTGTAAAGCATGTGGGGGTTCAATATGCTCACCACCCATCTAGATAAGTTCCCTGGGGGGTCTAGTTTCCAAAATGGGGTCACTTGTGGGGGAGCTCCAAAGTTTAGGCACACAGGGGCTCTCCAAACGCGACATGGTGTCCGCTAACAATTTGAATGGAAAATCACCTCAAATTGTTAGCGGACACCATATCGCATTTGGAGAGCCCCTGTGTGCCTAAACATTGGGGCTCCACCACAAGTGACCCCATTTTGGAAACTAGACCCCCCAGGGAACATATCTAGATGCATTGTGAGCACTTTGAACCCGCAGGTGCTTCACAAATTGATCCGTAAAAATTAAAAAGTAATCTTTTTTCCACAAAAATGTTTTTTTCATTTTCATGAATTAATTTGTTAAGAACCTGGGGGTTCAATATGCTCACCACCCATCTAGATAAGTTCCCTGGGGGGTCTAGTTTCCAAAATGGGGTCACTTGTGGGGGAGCTCCAAAGTTTAGGCACACAGGGGCTCACCAAACGCGACATGGTGTCCCCTAAAAATTTGAATGGAAAATCAGCTCAAATTGTTAGCAGACACCATGTCGCATTTGGAGAGCTCCTGTGTGCCTAAACATTGGGGCTCCCCCACAAGTGACCCCATTTTGGAAACTAGACCCCCCAGGGAACATATCTAGATGCATAGTGAGCCCTTTGAACCCCCAGGTGCTTCACAAATTGATCCGTACAAATTAAAAAAGAAAATTTGTGTGAAAAAAAAGTATTTTTACCTTATTACGGATCAGTTTGTGAAGCACCTGGGGATTCAAAGTGCTCACTATGCATCTACATAGATTCCTTGGGGGGTCTAGTTTCCAAAATGGGGTCACTTGTGGGGAGCTCCAATGTTTAGGCACACAGGGGCTCTCCATACACAACCTGGTGTTTGCCAACAATTGGAATTGTTAGCGGACACCAGGTCGCGTATGGAGAGCCCCTGTGTGCCTAAACATTTGAGTTCCCCCACAAGTGACCCCATTTTGGAAACTAGACCCCCCAGGGAACATATCTAGATGCATAGTTAGCACTTTGAACCCCCAGGTGCTTCACAAATTAATCCGTACAAATTAAAAAAGAAAATTTGTGTGAAAAAAAAGTATTTTTACCTTATTATGGCTCAGTTTGTGAAGCACCTGGGGATTCAATGTGCTCACTATGCATTTAGATAGGTTCCTTGGGGGGTCTAGTTTCCAAAATGGGGTCACTTGTGGGGGAGCTCCAATGTTTAGGCACACAGGGGCTCTCCATACACAACCTGGTGTTTGCCAACAATTGGAATTGTTAGCGGACACCAGGTCGCGTATGGAGAGCCCCTGTGTGCCTAAACATTTGAGTTCCCCCACAAGTGACCCCATTTTGGAAACTAGACCCCCCAGGGAACATATCTAGATGCATAGTTAGCACTTTGAACCCCCAGGTGCTTCACAAATTAATCCGTACAAATTAAAAAAGAAAATTTGTGTGAAAAAAAAGTATTTTTACCTTATTATGGCTCAGTTTGTGAAGCACCTGGGGATTCAATGTGCTCACTATGCATTTAGATAGGTTCCTTGGGGGGTCTAGTTTCCAAAATGGGGTCACTTGTGGGGGAGCTCCAATGTTTAGGCACACAGGGGCTCTCCATACGCAACCTGGTGTTTGCCAACAATTGAAATTGTTAGCGGACACCAGGTCGCGTATGGAGAGCCCCTGTGTGCCTAAACATTTGAGATCCCCCACAAGTGACCCCATTTTAGAAACTTGACTCCCCAGGGAACATATCTAGATGCACAGTGAGCACTTTGAACCCCCATGTGCTTCACAAATTGAGACGTATAAATGAATAAAGAAACTTTTTGTGAATAAACATACTAGTCTAGTAGTTACAATTCGCAGCATAGGGGACCCAATACATTTGGGTCTCTCCATGCTGAGGATTCCAGCCCCCTAGCTGCCAAGTTGTACCTGGCTGGCAACCAAAAATACGGCAAAGCTCCATGTCATTTTATTTGTAGAATTTAAAAAAAAAAAATGACATGGGGCTCTGCCATATTTTTGGTCCAGCCAGGTACAACTTGGCAGCTACGGACTGCCACCAGCCCCCAGCTGCCTCATTGTACCTGGCTGGAACCAAAAATACAGCGAAGCCTATTTTTTTTTTATTTCTAGAATTATTTCTAGAAAAAAAATGACATAGGGCTTCGCCATATTTTTGGTCCAGCCAGGTACAACTTGGCAGCTACGGACTGCCACCAGCCCCCAGCTGCCTCGTCATACCTGGCTGGAACCAAAAATACAGCGAAGCCCTTTTTTTTTTTTAATTTCTAGAACTAATTCTAGAAAAAAAATTACGTGTAATAATAAGAATTAATAAAAAAATCAAGTTTTTAAAAACCTATAAAAGAAAATATATAAGTTCAAATCAACCCCCTTTTTCCCCCAATCACAATAAAAGTATTAAAAAAATTTAAAAAATACACATTTGGTATCGCCGCGTTCAGAATCGTCCGATGTATCATTGTATTAAATCCGTTAATGAGAGCTGTAAACTCTGTAACGGAAAAAATGGTCCAAACGCCAAAATTAAGTTTTTTTGGTCGCTGCAACATTGCTATAAAATGTAATAACGGGCGATCAAAACTGCGGATGCCCCCAAAAATTGTATCATTAGAAACGTTAGCTCAAGACGCAAAAGATAAGCCATCACACAGCCCCATATCCCGAAAAATGAGGGTGCTACGGGTCACAGAACATGGCGCAAAAAGTCAGTTTTTGTTTTTTTTTGCAAACTTCAGAATTTTTTTTCACCACCTAGATACCAATAAAGGTATACATGTTGGGTGTCTACGAACTCGTACCGACCTAAGGCATCACCCTGTCATGTCAGTTTTACCATATATTGAACATGGCGACTAAAATACCCAAAAAAAAAACATGTTATTGCACGTTTTTTTGCAATTTCTCTGCATTTAGAATTTTTTTGCAATTTCCCTGTACACTATGTGGTAAAATAAATTATAATTTAATGCAATAATTATTGCATATGAAAGTACATCTCGTCCCGCAAAAAACAAGCCTTCATATGTCTATATTGATGGAAAAATAATAAAGTTATGGCTCTTGGAAGCAGGGGAGCAAAAAACGAAAATGAAAAATGAAAACTTCCCCGGTCATGAAGGGGTTAAACGATCATACAGGTTGGGGATACATCTCAACACGTTTCTGGCGCAAAGCCCTTATTCACTGAAATCAGAAAAGCGTTGAGATTTTTCCCCAACCTGTAACTGATATAAATTGAGGATTTCATTACAATCAGGACTCGCCAAAAACTCTGGGACTGGGACTGCGGGATTCGCTTGAGACCCGCATCATTGCTGGATGGCTTAACAGAATATTAGGACACGGAGAGGCTGATTTATTTTCTTACTAACCGTAGGAAGTTAATGTGCCAAAATAGCAGGGCTTCACTAAAAAGGTCAAAGAGAAAAGTGAAGCGGCATCCTCCTTTTTGATCCTTTATTCAAGCATGTAAAAACATCAAACACGTACGGGGGTGAACGTTGGACGCGTTTTGAGGGAGAACCCCCCTTAGACTTCAGCTGAATAAAGGATCAAAAAGAAGGAGGATGCCGGTTCACTTTTTTCTTTGACTGTTATTTGGATGGACGCCAACCGTCTCACCGGCTCCGGAGTCCAGTAAGCATTGACCGAGGAGCTGCTTCCCTCTCCGCGTTCCCTACACTTGGATTCACCATAAAGGGTTTGAGCTGTGTTTAGCAGGTTTTGGGGCCCTTTAAAGGTGTTTTCTAGGTCTTGATATTGCCTCTCATTGATTTGAATGGGGTTCGAAAGTTCAGCGAACTGTTCGCCGTTCAATTCGCCGAACATATGCCTATTCAGCGAACCGGACCCCAACTTCAAAAGGTTCACTCATCTCTGATCGCATACAGTATGACAACATATGTAACTGGCAGATCAGCGTTTAAGAACATCTCACAGTCTTCCACAGTTGCGTGAAAATTAGTTCCACGTTGTCAATGGTTTATGTCACTTAACCTATAAGACTTTCTAAGGTTCCTCTCACATCTTTAGAGCGTATGTTGGTTGTGCAAGTCGAAACGCTATTGACATATGCAACTGTTTGGTTTTTAGTGCACACCTAATTGTCATTAATTTGGAAAACAACAGCGACTTTTTCCAAAAACGTTTCTGCTTAACAACATTGCCATCTAGTGTTTAACAAGCAGAGGTTTATGAACAATGTGACTTTCATGTCAAGATTAACATCCAAACTATTATTCAGCCTTATAAACAAGGCAAATCATTTTTGACAAAACTATTGTTGACAGTGAGATCAAGTATCCACTCTAATACACTTCTCGGGAGAATTGACAGCTCATCTAGAAATCACCAATGAAGCTGTATCATAGTTGAATCATTTTCATTCCTTGCCTTCATGATACAATCCGGACCTGCGTGACATCTTGTCCTGGTGACTGCAGTTTGCTGCCAAAATAGTTTTGTCCTTCTACTTCGGAAGACCATTCATAGCCGAAATCAAAACTAGGTGCCAGTTGGCAAATTTTGGCAAAGGGGACAGTCACACCGCACTAGCCCATGAGTTACAGGGAATAAACTTTCTTATGTTCTTATCTTACATAAACAGAGCAGCGGTAACAAGGGATCGCACACATGCACTTCTAGATACATGTCGAGCTGTTAATAAACAGCACGATCAATTAAAATTTATTTTGCATAGGTTGTAGGTGGTGCAGTGTAGTTCAGCAATAAAAGCACATAATATCCTTATAAAAAGACATGGAACATCAGCAACCCAAGTATAGATCTAGTTATCTACTATACCAAATGCACCATTGTCGACTAGGAGCTGGAAGAAAGTAAAGCGATATAGGGTTTTATCCGGTGTAACGCAATATTTTAAGGTAAATCAAATCGACTCATCTAAGGTGTGACACATAACCACTATGAAGGCATCAGCGGCTGCTGCAAACCCAAACGGAGGAGATCTTTGTTTGCGCTTAGAATTGGGTACTCCATTGCACTGCCCGCCTGTCAAAGGATGTGACAAGGTTTTATTAAGGTGAAATATATTTATATCTCTACACATATCGTGGTCTTCATTCCACTTCTTCAGGAGAAAACTATACACAAGAACACATGTGGACATACATTCAAAGGGAACCTGTTGCCCCCCAGGTCCTATTAAACTAAAAGAGCCACCTTCAGCAGCGCCTATGCTGCATTTATTGAAGATGGCTCTTATCCCCCTGGGACACCAAAATAAACACTTTATTAGAAATTAGTTTAGGGAGGTATACTCTCCACCCAGGACCTAAACCACCAAAAACACAACATTAACCCTCACTGGTACTGAAGAAATTAACGCCCAAATTAAAAACAACACAAAAGCAGTCACAGACTCATGACAGTACCCCTCTCAATGAGGGGACTCAGGACCCTCATGACTGTACTAATCCAGGCAATACCTAAAGCTGAACCATGAGCTACTGTAGTTCATTTTTAAATACAACTGACAATCAAGGAATTTAAAAAGCACATCTACACACTCACCCTAAAATAGTCAGCTCACTGGCCATGGTGCATTTTGTGAGCAACGACCTGCGAAATACATTGGGGAAATCTAGTACTGGGGGTAGCTTCAACCGATATGTCAGAGAGTTAACAGCCGTCACCCTAAACAGACCTATAATCCTTGAGCTCAGAGTCACAGACAGACCCCTCACCTTGATGTTTTTAGTGGATACCCAATCGTACTCATTCACACTCAGGTCCGGACCTGCAAGTTTATTACCACTCAAGCATTCAGAAGGTGATGGCACACACCTTGAAGGACATACAACAGCTGAGACACCATCTCAGGACTTGCAATTCCCACTCTCTGAGACAGAAGTTTTGGAGGAGAAGCCCACCCCCCTTCACCACCACTCCTGGGCTTACCCATTGGTTTTGAAAGCATCTGTCCTGAAGAATGAATTGCATCCCCTCTCTCCGGTTGCACCTTGTTAACATTAGGCAGAGGAGAGGAGAAAACAGAGGAAATGTATACACGCTTTTCAGACAGTGAATTGGAAATACACCCATCAGAAAAAAACAGATTGGGAACCGTGCTTTCAGGAACTGAGACCCCAGTGTAAACTCCTCTCCTCTTACTACTATTAAGGCGAGCCCATGGTCTAGCACAGTCCTGATGTAAGGTAACAGGATCCCTTCTATATCCCAGAAGACTATTAGCTGGATCATAAGGGAAAACGGAGGGAGTACGCATACCTAGGTCACCATCCTTCACACAACCTGGGGCGACAGCTTGTTAGATGTAGGTTCAGGTAAAGATGGACATATTTAAATGTGGCCCTTACGCCCACAATAAAAGCATGCACTTAACCCCTGATGAACAACTGGAGAGTGCATCCAAGGGGACACCACCCCAAATGCATTGGATCTTCAACCAGCAATTGTGGGACCACATTCATGGAGTGAGCAACAGGGGACAATGGCCAGATGGATCTTTCCCTGAGGTAATGATCTACCCTGATGACAAGGGACATAGCAGCCTCCAGCAAGTTCAGAGCAGAGTACTGAGCCTTGGAATCCTAGAGCCTACTAGATGACCCATGACACAATTGGCTCCTAAGAGCCTGATCATTCCATTGGGTGTCCGTGGCCCATCTCCGGAACGCCAAACAGTACTCTTCAGCCAGCCGCGTCCACTGGGTCCACATAAACATGGGTCAAAGCTGCGAAAAAGTTGTCTAGTGACCGTAAAGATGGAGAATCGGTTGGTAGAGAGAAGGCCCAAGACCAAGGATTCCCCGTAAGAAGGGAGACAACAATCCCCACACATTGATCCTCACTCCCTGAGGAACGAGACTGGAGCCTAAAATACCACTTACAGGCCTCTTGAAAGACCCAAAATGTATCTCTTCCACCCTCAAAACGGTCAAGGGGAGATATTTGGGGTTCTGGTTGCAAAAAAGTCTAAACCGATGAACAAAACCCCAAAATTTGCTGCAGCCGATGCCGTAATTGAGATCGCAGACCCAAGACCTCATTTTGAGGGTCTGTATCAAGGCCATGAATGCTGCAGCCTGAGCCATGTGGACACAAAAAAAGAAAATGGGTAGGTTCAGTGATAATATCATGGGAGGACAGCGAAACATACAAATTCCAGGGGAAGGAATGCCTGATCTGTCCCTTAACAACTAGGATCCTGTGCTATCCCTTATCACAGAGGTACATATGAAGGTGGTGAGGTCTGAGACCATGCTATCATCTGCTCCATCTCCTGCCGGAGCCGGTGAAAGCCAGTAGTCTGCATCCCCCTCTAGCATGAGTAGGGATACAGCTGCTGGATCGCCTCGCTCGACACGGGTCTGCTCCTCCAGCTCGCGGATGACGTCTCTCCATCGGGTGCTGCCATGCTGCCGGGTACAAAGAAGTCTGATGGCGTCTGTCCTTCTCTTCCGGTTTGTATAGCGATGGGCGGGCATTCCCCTGGAACTTCCTGTGGGAGGCCCCCATGATTGATTGATGGTAATCGGGGCGGCAAATACTTTTTCGCGCCTCTGGCTAGGCTCGCCTTCTCCAGGGGCTGAGGCACTCCCCCGGGCCTGCACATGTTTACTCCATGGCGTCGGCGCCATCTTGGGTCCCCACGCGGCAATGGCGGGAATCCATCTTGGCACCGGGCAAAGTCAGAAAAGTTAATAAAAGTCAATTTTAAGTCCAATTCAAAGCACACAGTACCCAGTGGTACCGGGCACGGGATCCTGCTTGTGACCCAGAAGTTGACGCGCACCCAGGGCTGTGGGGTACTCGGCTCTCGGGCTCTCTCTCAGTCCGGAAAATTCACGGGTGGCCATCCCGAGGCCGTGGCCCTGTAGGTCAACTGAATAGGGGAGGATTTTACAGGGGATTATTTACAAGTTTTCTTTGTCGTGACGCCACCTGCTGAGTCTGGTGATGTTCACCAGCGCCACCACAGTCCTCCGGTGGTCGGTGGTATTGCGGTTTGGATGGAATAGTCCCCGCAGGCAGGACTGGACCACCGGGGCAGTGATGCTGTAATAAAGCAGTTTAAATTTGGAAAGGATGCAGCAGAGTCAAAGCTTCACTTCACCGGGTTACTTTGCTTGAACACTCTCTTTCAGCTTTACAGTTCAACAGTTCATTAGATGGTATACTGGCGAATGCTCTGGGCTGCAATTGGGATTTCTGGCTTGAGATGGAACCCTCCTTTATGTTCCTTTCTTTTCCTACTATTCTGTTCCCAGTGTGATGCCTGATCTCCTGTAGATGATCTGACCTCCTGCTGCTTCGAGCTTCTGTCTCCTCTCCCTCTTTACCCTCGTTAACCTTCTTTTGAATGCCGCAGCTGCCACTGCGCTTCTGGCTTCCCTCTTGTGGGAACTTTGGGAGTCAGGGCCATATTTACAATATCCCTATTTAACGGATTTTCTGTGAGACTTGGAGTACTCACAGGTGTGGGCTCCGGTACCCGAGTTTCTTCCTATGGGGCATACTCTATCTGTTACTCACTTCCTCACTCAAGTTTTCCTTGTTACTGGTTGGGATCTGTTCCTTCCCAGGGCCCCTCAGCCGGGATGGCCCTCTCTTTCCACGCTCCCTCCTTCTCCGACTCAACGACTGAAATAAACTAAGCTCTCCGGTTCCCTCTAGAGGTTGCTAAGACCCTCCCGGGGTTCCTCCCACCCACTATCCTAGTGTGAGTGAGTGCAGCTCTAGGGCTCCATCTTGTGACCATTGTCCCAATTGCAGTGGAGAACTACAACGCTTTTCTGGGTGCAGTACCCCTTTTGTGGCACCTACGTAGTGGGGCGCCACACTCCCCCTTGGTTAAATATGCTCGTCCTCGAGCATCACACTCGCCCTTCGGGAAGTGAAAAACATTTTTATATTTATGCAATCATCAACATCAACGGGTAAACTATATACAATCAAAAATATTTAAGGTTTCTTCCCCGTCTGGGGAGGTGCATATCTTTAAACATAGCATATAAAACACACATTATTATTCTTGCCCAACGGGACCGACTTCACATGCGGGCCCAGCGGTAACCTCTAGTTCTACACAGTCCAGTGTGCATTATCACCGCTGGGCCGCTCTTCACATTATCACACATAACGGGGGTCAATGTTCAATATAAAAGTTCTCAAGAGTCTCCAGGGACACACTCTTCATTTACAGGGTTGCAGCAAGATAAAAAGGGGTATATACAGGGGAAAAGCAATGTTTCTCAACGGAGTCCATTATTCATCGATCATTAGTCTGTTTTTGAGATGCGGATAGCGAACCTTCCTAGCGGGCAGGATACATTTCATAAGTGACCTGTTCTCCTCTGTATAGATCACGTCGGGGGTGTCCTTGTCTTAGAAACTATTCAACATCCCTCCGGGGAAAAAAGACATTGTCTAACAGTCCTGGTTCTCTTATAAAACCCCATCCATCCTTATTGTACACCGATATAACTGTACCCAGTTTACACAGTTCTATGTGTAAATGGGGGCTGTGCACGGGCTTAATCTCTGAGTCTTTTAGTGGTACGCTCTCTTTGATACCATTCCTCCCTTTCCCTGTGCCTGACTACCGGGCTCCTCTCTTCTGGGGCTGACCGGGTGCTTGGCAGGGGCTGGTATGGGGGTGGTGATGTGCTATGTCTATGGCGTTTGGAATGGCGCACACACATACCTCTGCAGTGCTTGCTATGGCGGGGGGTCCTTGGCAGTACTGTTGCCAGGTTGTCCACCAGGCCGCTTCTGGGGTGCTTGTTCCTGAGGCTCCAGCCGTTCCTTATAGTCGTCATCGTCGTCGTTGCGCTCTTCAGGCTCCTCGTATAACTCCTCCACATCCGTGTCCAGCAAGATTCTCTCTGGTGCTGTTACAAATGCAGTCTCCAGCCAGGGACTACTGCTGGCTTCAGGCGGTGATGGTGCTGGTGATGGTATCAGGGGCTCCGTCTGCATCCCCACGTTCCGGTCTCTGCTGGCGGTGGAAGGGAGGCTTTGTACTCTTCTACGGCTCTGACAGCGACTTCTGCTTCCTGCGCCTCGCGGGCCGTCCCTCTTGCCGACAACTAGAGGTCGCTAAGACCTTCCCGGGGTTTCTCCCACCCACTATCCTAGTGTGAGTGAGTGCAGCTCTAGGGCTCCATCTTGTGACCATTGTCCCAATTGCAGTGGAGTACCACACCGCTTTTGTGGGTGCAGCACCCCTCTTGTGGCACCTACGTAGTGGGGCGCCACACTCTCATGATGGGAGCCCTATGGAGGGACTGTATATGATACAGGAGCCCTATGAGGGGGCTGATATGATTTGGGTGCCCTATGGTGGGGTTATATATGATATGGGAGCCCTATAAGGGGGCTGTATATGATATGGGAGCTCTAAGGGGGGCTGTATATGAGATCGGCATTAGGGTACAGGGTGCTGGGGTGGGGGTGTCAGAGGTGCAGACGACGGCACCGTTTCGGATCAACTGATCCTTCGGGTGGTCTTGGCTCCTGGGAAATATATACACTGAATAGATGACACAAAAACAGAATACAAATGTAGGGCAGAGTAATTCATAGATCTACTGCAGACAATTTTTTATCAGTGCCCGAAAATAACAGTGTATAGTGAGGATCCAAAAACAGAGAGCAAGAAGAGCGCTTGGTAAAATAGCAGCAATAACATATGTGTACAGTTCCAATTAAATGTTAAGGCTGAAGCAGAAAACATCAAGTTATTCAAGTAGACAAAGGCTGATTTAGCTACTGTATATAATACTGATATCATAATAATAGCACATAATATAGCCCCAGTCCGATTAAGATTATTTATGTGAATTAAATCTGAAATAGCCAATCTGTAATCTGTGCTGAATAACCAGTCAAAACTGAAGACCTGAATGCCCTGTAGAAGATTAAAGGTAAGAGGAGGAGTAATGACTTAAGGGCCTGTCACACGCTACGATATCGTGAACGATATCGTTGAAACGTCACGGGTTTCGAGACGTTCAAATGGCGTCACAACGACTTGTTGCGTGTGACACATCGATACGACCAGCGATAAGTCGCTGATCGTTGATAGGAGGATTATGAACCGAACCATAAATCAGTCGTTGATCGTCCGTCCAACCTGCAGCATGGGTGTGTGTGACACCTTGATAACGATGTCGTTTACGACTCGCCTATTCAGAACTGAAGCACGTAGGCAACCAAACGACCGCAAGTATCGTTCACTTGTCGCGGAATCTTCTCGACATCAGTACGTGTGACACCTCACTAGTGATCATTGAACGTCGTTCCAGCGATGTAGGTAAGTTGGATCATTGGTCAGTTCACCGACACATTGAAGCGTGTAACCCGGGCTTTAAGGACCCCATGTGTATCAACACAGAGCTTCCCAAGGCATAGGGATCTTGTCCTTTTCCTTACATTAGATCTGTGAATTTTCTTTGCCCTACTTTTGTATTCTGTTTTTGTGCCATCTATTGAGTCTACAAATTTCCCTGGCTTTAGGTTGTAGAGGAGGAGTGAGCTCTCCTTATTGGAACACACTCATAATAGGGTATATAGCTGTTTATTGTTTTAAATCTGTGTGCTATTGTCTGTATGTCTTTTTTATTTTGTATCAATAAATGTATTACATTTGTTATTTGATCCCTATTGTCATACATGCTACTTTTTCTAGTCTTTTATATTGCTTTCTTTTGTCGTGCTACTGGCGAGATCCCGTTATATTCTGTGGTGCCTCTTCTCTCTTGGACATATGAAATGAATCTAGGGACGTAAACCTAAAATCAGTGCTCATGCCCGGGCAACTGAGGGGCAGTTGGCAAGCAGGGGGGTTATATGTGTAATTGCTCTAATGTCAGGCCAGTCATGGCAATCAATAACAACAGGGGAATAAATGGGGGGCATCATTTTAAGAGACCATGACTGAACCGATTAAAAGCGCCACCCATATGGCTGAAAAGTAAGGCAAGTAATCAGTGGCGTAACTTCAGGACCTGGGGCCCCGATGCGAAAACTCCAACGGGGCCCCCATATCATTGCAAATCTTTAATAGTATTAGTCTTTTTCTATGGGCAAAGGGACTTTTGGGGCCCCCAAGGCTGCAGGGCCCGGGTGCGATCGCAACCCCTGCACCTATTGTAGTTACGCCCCTGTAAGTAATGCATTCACATGAGCATAAAATGTGTTTTTAATGATAAATATGGGGAACGTTAAGAAAAAAAATCTGTGAGTGATGTACATGGGTTCCCTAACAAGACATTGGGGCAGTTTAATATAAAAAAAAAAAGAGGACGTGACAGTCTCTCTTGAACTGTATACTCTGGGAACATTGCATGTCATGACTGGTGAGAACACAGGCTGTCACAATGATGAATAAGGAGCCTTCTCTATATTTCAAGCAAATCCCAGGCAAGTCTGAACACGTAGGGACATGTAAAACAACCGGACACGTACCATAGCTGGCTACACATTACATTGTCACCATAGCACGCTTTATACCCTCATTTATGAAAACTAAAACAATGCTTAAGTATAAAACATTAGTTAGAAAATGTTGAGTTTTTAGTACTAAAAGAATACTTTTTTTAATGAGAATACTAGTGCATCTCAATGGATTAGAATATCATCCAAAATCAGTATCATATTGCCATGTTTCAGGGCATCTCTGGCAGCCCTGAAACACGTTGACTAATAAATAAATATTATATTCTCCCGTTGATGTCTTATGGAATACGGCAGCTCGGTTTTTAACCCTTCATCCTCCCTACTTTAATTTTCTGAAATAATGACCTTCGGCTTTTCATTGGCTGTAAGCCATAATCACTACAAATTTGGACTACCAACTTCAAAAATTATAAAGTATACACATTATACGAATATATATGTAAGTAACAAAGTATACGAATAAAAAGAGCATACACAAGTGATAAATACATATAGTACTGGAGAGCATTACGCCATGGACAAATACAACGTCAATGACTTTCCAAGATGTCTGCCTCTAAGGAGCTGTTACTGCCTAGCAGTAGAGGTCATGCCTAAAGGTTAGTGGTGCCCCCACTCAACGGTAGCTTTCCCTATAACTGACCCTGTGGGTGATATACGTCAATAGATGTACATATTTTTCGGAGGTGGAGAGTTTTGTCCATATAATAATTGCAAAAACGCCTGGTCAATCTTATGCTTCATGAAATTTTATTTAATGCAATTGATAAGGCAACAAGCTAAATATTTGCACCAATAATGGCACATTTACACCCGCTACCGAAAGGTAGAAACCGTCAGGTATCGGAGACAATTGTACCTGATACCTTGTAAACACCGCGAAGTGGCGGCATGTAATTCAGGTTGTACCTTCCTGTCTCTGTGGATACCTGTCTTTCAGCCGTGCTCAATAACAAGCAGGTATAAACCCTATGGTAGCGGCGTGTAATAGGGGCACAGGAAGGTGTTTGCATCGCCTAATGAAATCCCTGGGGCATGCCACAGCGTCATGGTACTACGCCACACAGCGATCATTGGTGGGGGCTACTGTGTACCCATTGGCTGTCCCTGCTCAGGGCGGCATATTTAACGAGCTGACCAGACACATTGCAGAACTGCAATAGCGTCATGTATTAGCCAGCCTTCCTGCGCTGGCTGGCCAATCATGATGCTATTGCTTTGTCCAATCATCATACGAGCGTCGCGTAATACACAACTCTGGCACGCCTATGTGTTGTCTCTGCTGCCCCAGGTCCGCCCATATTCCCTTGTGGTAGTGGCATGTAAATCAGGGACGGTGCTCCACAGAAGGTAACCTGCGGCACCCGTCGGCACTTCCGGGCTTCGAAAATACCTTCTGTGCAGCACGCTGTGGCGGCGTGTAAATGCGGTATCAGGTACCGTTAGGAACCGTTGTAAACGTCACGCACACGTGCGGTGCCTACCTGTCGCTACCCTTGTAGCGGCGTGTAAAGGTACATAAGAGTTAAAATCATTCACATGTCAGTGTCTTCAGGACAGAAGTGAACCATATACTACAATCCAGTACTGCAAAATGGATGCATGTTTATCACAGTCAGGATGGGAGAGATCAAATATAAAGGATTATTAGGATAAACCTGAGACTCAACCCTGTATACATGGCCAAAGCTCAGATCTACATATTACAGTACCACTGCAATGTACTTCATGTTTAACTTTCCTCTCCTTTTTCCCCTATCCCAGCCTTGATTCATTATGCTTACCCATTTGCAGTAGCCTGTTGTAGATGGTGTGGATTTAGCTTGTGTCTTATCAATTGCATAAATAAAATTTCATGAAGCATAAGATTGACCAGGCGTTTTTGCAATTATTATATGGACAAAACTCTCCACCTCCGAAAAATATGTTTACAATGATATTGAGAAGAGTCCATTTACGTGATAGTGACAATCCATGTACAATTTAGTTGTTTAAGTCAATAGATGTACAGTATGGTTATACAGCATAAAGGCAAAAAACAGGCAATACCGTACCATAACTGCAATGTACAATTACGGTAGTTTGCATTAAAGGGGTTCTTTGGTGAAAACAAGTTATCATTGATCCAGTGGTTAGGTAGGTGATCACTTATTTATTGGTGGAATCCGAACATTGGAAGAATAAGGAACTTTTATCCCTTACAAGACACTTTTATCTCCATTATAAAATACAGCGGTAATCGGATGTCTGACCACTGTTCTATTTATTCCCTTTGAGGCTTAAAGAAAAGCCAAGGGCGGCCCTCGCAGCCACTAAGAGAATTAATTGATCAGTGGTCGAGTCATACATGAGCTCCAGTCTAATGTAGGTAAAAGTTGCACATTCTGATGATCAGTGCTTGTTCCAGCAATCAGACGTGACCCACCCCAGGGCCGTGGGGTACCCGGTTTCGGGCGTTGTTTCACAGGGAATATCACTGGGGCCTGTGTCTGGTTCCGTGGCCCTGATGTAAAGTAAAATCATACTTATCAGTGTCCTGTCGCGCTGTCCCGCCGCTTGTCGACATCACGATTCCGGGCTTCATTCAGCGTCTTCCCGCGGCTACCTGTAGTCGCGGGCAATGACGTCATTG
Source organism: Allobates femoralis (assembly GCA_033576535.1). Taxonomy (NCBI): domain Eukaryota; kingdom Metazoa; phylum Chordata; class Amphibia; order Anura; family Aromobatidae; genus Allobates; species Allobates femoralis. The sequence continues at coordinate 25,408,619 of JARQOC010000010.1, read as the reverse complement.
CCCGCGTCCACAGTAAACCGGAAGACGGAAGACGGGATCGTGTGTCGGCAAGCGGCGGGACAGCGCGACAGGACACTGATAAGTATGATTTTACTTTACAGGCTGCCGCGCAAGGGGGGGGGGGCCCTGGAGCTTAATGGCGGGGCCTGTATACCTCCGGGGCTGCTGCTGTATACAGCCCTGGGGCTGCTGCTGTATACAGCTTTGGGGCTGCTGCTGTATACAGCCCTGGGGCTGCTGCTGTATACAGCCCTGGGGCTGCTGCTGTATACAGCTTTGGGGCTGCTGCTGTATACACCACTGGGCTGCTGTATACTACCTAAGGGCTGCTATATATACCTCTAGGGCTGCTGTATACACCACTAGGGCTGCTGTATATACCTCTGGGGCTGTATATACCTCTGGGGCTGCTATATACTACCTCTGGGGCTGCTGTATACTACCACTGGGGCTGCTGTATACTACCACTGGGGCTGCTGTATACTACCACTGGGGCTGCTGTATAGTACCACTGGGGCTGTATATATCTCTGGGCTGCTGTATACTACCACTGGGCTGCTGTATACTACCACTGGGGCTGCTGTATAGTACCACTGGGGCTGCTGTATAGTACCACTGGGGCTGCTGTATAGTACCACTGGGGCTGCTGTATACTACCACTGGGCTGCTGTATACTACCACTGGGGCTGCTGTATACTACCACTGGGGCTGTATATACCTCTGGGGCTGCTCTATACTACCACTGGGGCTGCTGTATACACCTCTGGGGCTGCTGTATACTAACCACTGGGGCTGCTGCTGTATATACCACTGGGGCTGCTGCTGTATACTACCACTGGGGCTGCTGTATATACCTCTGGGGCTGCTGTATACCACACTGCTGGGGCTGTATACCTGTGCTGGGGTCCACCCTCGGCTTATACACGAGTCAATAGGTTTTCCCAGGTTTTGGGGGCAAAAGTAGGGGGGTCGGCTTATACACGGGTCGGCTTATACACGAGTATATACGGTAATACAAGGATCATCGGTGACATTATACACAGGAGCTCTGTGTACTATATGTAGCGTTTAGTGTAAGTATACATGTAATAAAAAAAAAAGCAAAAAAGATCAGCTCACCTTCTCTTCAGTCCCAGCGCACGGATCCTGCAGTGCCGCAGGTGGTATAAAGGAAAAGCGAATGTCCAGCGTGGGAGATGTCCATAAAATATAACATTTATTCCATTTTTGTTAAAAGCACATAAGTCTAAAATCCATCGTTACATCCAGAGACACAAAAAACGGGTATTTTTTACCAGTGACAATCACAGGCTTATAGTGCATTAAAATCATACGCGTTTCAGCGGTCGCGCCGCCTTAATCATTAATCAATGATTAAGGCGGCGCGACCGCTGAAACGCGTATGATTTTAATGCACTATAAGCCTGTGATTGTCACTGGTAAAAAATACCCGTTTTTTGTGTCTCTGGATGTAACGATGGATTTTGGACTTATGTGCTTTTAACAAAAATGGAATAAATGTTATATTTTATGGACATCTCCCACGCTGGACATTTGCTTTTCCTTTATACATGTAATACACTCGCTTACCATTGACATCTCTAGGTGAAGTTATTCATCTTTACTTTTCTTCTTCATCTGGTGCTGACCGCTATCACATCTTCCAGTCAGGAAATGACTGCAAAAATAAACAGTTATCTATAAGGGTACCTTTACACGCCGCTACAGCATGGTGGAAACAACCGGGTGTCTCACGTGCACGAGCATGCACCAACAGTTACAAACGGTACCCGCACCGCCTTTACACGCCACTTCAAGGTGCTCTACAGAAGGTTGAATCTATCTCTGGATGCACCGCCGGGTGCCTCACGTTACCTTCTGCTTGGCACCTTTCCTTATTTACACGCCACTACAGAGGGTAATATGGGAGGATCTGGTGCAGCAGAGACAACATATAGGCATGCCAGAGTTGTGGATTATGAGATGCTCGTACGGTGATTGGACAATGCTATAGCATCATGATTGGCCAGCCAGCGCAGGAAGGCTGCCTAATACATGACGCTATTGCAATTGTGTAGTGTGACTGGTCAGCTCCTTAAATATGACGCCCTATGCAGCGACAACCAATCGTAACGCAGGAGCGTCCACCAATGATCGCTGAAGGGGGGTGGTTTCACGGAGGCTGTGTCACGCCCCAGGGAGTTAACGAAGTGACGAAAAAACCTTACCCTACCTTATTTGGACGCCGCTACCACCGGGTTGAAATCAACCTGTTTTAGAGCACTGCTCTGAAACAGGTGCCGCAAGTGACGGGTGGAAACAACCTAGTTTACACGCCGCTACAAAGGGTTGATTTGGCGGTACAATATACATTTGTCTCATCAACCCGGTTGTTGCCACCATGCTGTAGCAGAGTGTAAAGGTACCCTAACTGATCACTTCCAGAGCACATTTCCCACTTTTTCCCTGATTTCTACACTGTGCCAGATGAAGAAAAAAAGTAACACAGTGCCGCCCTGCACAGTAACAGGACCTCCCTTTTGTTCCCCCATGGAAGACAGTATTCTCAAAAGTAAAGTATATTACAGTAGTAATAATGTCCCCACTTGTCACCATGAACCAATAATGAATGTTCCTCATTCTAGCCCCTGTATAGTAATGATGTCTTCCATCCTGCCCCCTTTATTCCTTTATTTAATAATGTTCCCCAACCTGCTGCCTTTATTTAATAATGTCCCTCACCCTGGTTTCCTTTACTTAATAATATCCCCCACCCTGGCCCCCTTTATTGAATAATGCCCCCCTTCTAAGGAATCTTTATTTAATCCCACATCCTGACCCCCATGTCTGCCCATTCACAGAGGAGGGGTGAAGATTCTTCTCACCTTCGTACACACCCATTATTCTCTTGCGGCTTCATATCCAACATGACCAATAAAATGGCCACTCACATATATGATGCCACACGATGACGTCAGTCCATGGCTCATAACAGTGATGTTAAAAGGCCCCTGGTGTATGAAAGGCCAGTGGCCATTAAACGTCACTGTTATACACCACTCACTGATGTCAGCTCCCGCCCACAGCAGTTGCTGCTATGCGCCGTATGATGACATCAGTGCAAGGTGCATAGCAGTCATGTTTGATGGCCCAAAAGCTAGTGACCAGTTTAAGTGCCACACTATTCAGATAGGCCTGTCCTGCCAGGCTAGTCCAACTTGTAGAGGGTCACAAGTCTCAACTGATGAAGGAGACACTACCAAAAATCCCTTAAATTTTATGATGTTGACGCGCCCCAGGGTGTGGGGTAGTCGGGTATCAGGTGGTAGAGGGTTAACTTTGTCACGGGGAATAGCAGCCGCGCCTGATCCCATATCCTGGGGACTATTCTCTTGAAAGGGGGATTTATTTACAAGGATTATGTACAAGTTTGTCGTGACGCCACCTGCAGTACCTGATGAGATGTCACCAGCGCCGCGCCACAGTCCTCCGGAGGTCGGTGGTATTGCGGTAATGATGGTGTAGTCCTCCACAGGCAGGACTGGGACCTCCGGGGACCTCCGGGGCAGCGATTCTGTAAAGGAAATGAGTTCATGCAAGGAAAGATGCAGCAGAGTCAAAAGTCACTTCACCGGGTACTTTACTGGTACTTTACTGGTACTTAGAAGAGTCATTACAGTCCTCAGTCCAGTTAGATGTTACAATGACAAGTGTCTACGGGTTGCTGCAAGCGGATCTCTGGTAGATAGACGGAACCCCCAGTATGTGCCTTTCTTGTTCCTTTTCTTCCCTTGCTTCCAGTAGCGGTGTGAAGCCTGATCTCTTATAGAGTAAATCTGACCTCCTGCTGTCTCTCTTTGCTTCCCTTGCTCCCGTCGGGTGAACCTTCTGTTGATCACCGCAGTAGGGCTTTGCAGTGTCTGATATCCCTCTAATGGGTACTTAGGAGTCAGGGCCGTATCTGGAGATACCCCGGTTCTACGGATTCTTTGCAGGCCGTGAAGGTTCCTACAGGTGCGAGCTCCGGTACCCGGTTTCCTTCTTTGAGTGAACTCCCTCCGAGCTTCTTACTCCCTTCTCTCCTCTGTCTGGGATTTGTGCTTCTGTCCCTGGGTCCCTCAGCCGAGGTGACCCTCCTAATGCCTCAGGCTCCCTGCCTGAACTCTCTTAGCTCTCCAACCCGGAGGCAGCGAATGACCACGGTCAAAGACCAAAGACCGGCCGTCAAAGGACCTCCTTTCTCCCTCTGGGAGTGACTATATACCCTCCGGGTTCCCTCCCACTGCCTGATCTAGTGTGGGATGCGGGTTTAAGGTCCCGCCTACCATCCATTAACCCACTTGCAGCTAAGGTGACTACACCTCTTTTATGGGTGCAGTACCCCTTTGTGGCACCTACATAGTGGGGTGCCACAATGTACTGTGTGGAATCCAGGTGGCTGGAAATAAAAGCCTTATGCTCCCTGTAAATTGACTATTTGGTGTCTGTATTGCTGCCATGCCACACTAAAAAGATAGTCCCTCAAATATGGTGGAGAGAATAACTACTATATATATATATATATATATATATATATATATATATATATATATATATATCTTATATATAAAACCGGAAGGCCACTTCCTGAAAAGGCGAAGGCCACTTCCGTGACGGACTTCGCCCAGGGGCTGGTGACGTCAGCCAGTGCAGGGCCCCCCTGCTACAGGCAGCGGCACAGGAACGTTCCGACCTCGGAAGTTCCGTGTGCCCTGCAGCCACTCCCCTCCACCCTCTGCCCTCCACATATGCCGCACGCCTGGAGAGGAGGGAGGGAGGGACTTCCTCTCCTGCAGCTCTGGCCGCCCCTCCTCTCCTGCTACAGTACACCTGATTCCCGGCCCGTGGTGAGTCTGCCCTGCCGGCTCCAGCAGCCTCTGCCCTACCGGCTCCTGCTGCCTCTGCCCTCCAGCCTCCTCTGCCCTGGCCTCTGCCCTCCAGCCTCCTCTGCCCTGCCCTCTGCCCTGGCCTCTGCCCTCCAGCCTCCTCTGCCCTGCCCTCTGCCCTCCAGCCTCCTCTGCCCTGCCCTCTGCCCTCCAGCCTCCTCTGCCCTGGCCTCTGCCCTCCAGCCTCCTCTGCCCTGGCCTCTGCCCTCCAGCCTCTTCTGCCCTGGCCTCTGCCCTCCAGCCTCTTCTGCCCTCCCCTCTGCCCTCCAGCCTCCTCTGCCCTGGCCTATGCCCTCCAGCCTCCTCTGCCCTGGCCTATGCCCTCCAGCCTCCTCTGCCCTGCCCTCTGCCCTCCAGCCTCCTCTGCCCTGCCCTCTGCCCTCCAGCCTCCTCTGCCCTGGCCTCTGCCCTCCAGCCTCCTCTGCCCTGGCCTCTGCCCTCCAGCCTCCTCTGCCCTGGCCTCTGCCCTCCAACCTCCTCTGCCCTGGCCTCTGCCCTCCAACCTCCTCTGCCCTGGCCTCTGCCCTCCAGCCTCCTCTGCCCTGCCCTCTGCCCTCCAGCCTCCTCTGCCCTGGCCTCTGCCCTCCAGCCTCCTCTGCCCTGGCCTCTGCCCTCCAGCCTCCTCTGCCCTGGCCTCTGCCCTCCAGCCTCCTCTGCCCTGGCCTCTGCCCTCCAGCCTCCTCTGCCCTGGCCTCTGCCCTCCAACCTCCTCTGCCCTGGCCTCTGCCCTCCAGCCTCCTCTGCCCTGGCCTCTGCCCTCCAGCCTCCTCTGCCCTGGCCTCTGCCCTCCAGCCTCCTCTGCCCTGCCCTCTGCCCTCCAGCCTCCTCTGCCCTGGCCTCTGCCCTCCAGCCTCCCCTGCCCTGGCCTCTGCCCTCCAGCCTCCTCTGCCCTGGCCTCTGCCCTCCAGCCTCCTCTGCCCTGGCCTCTGCCTTCCAGCCTCCTCTGCCCTGGCCTCTGCCCTCCAGCCTCCTCTGCCCTCCCCTCTGCCCTGGCCTCTGCCCTTCAGCCTCCTCTGCCCTGGCCTCTGCCCTCCAGCCTCCTCTGCCCTGGCCTCTGCCCTCCAGCCTCCTCTGCCCAGGCCTCTGCCATCCAGCCTCCTCTGCCCAGGCCTCTGCCCTCCAGCCTCCTCTGCCCTGCCCTCTGCCCTCCAGCCTCCTCTGCCCTGGCCTCTGCCCTCCAGCCTCCTCTGCCCTGCCCTCTGCCCTCCAGCCTCCTCTGCCCTGCCCTCTGCCCTCCAGCCTCCTCTGCCCTGGCCTCTGCCCTCCAGCCTCCTCTGCCCTGGCCTCAGCCCTCCAGCCTCCTCTGCCCTGGCCTCTGCCCTCCAGCCTCCTCTGCCCTGGCCTCTGCCCTGGCCTCTGCCCTCCAGCCTGCTCTGCCCTCTCCTCTGCCCTGGCCTCTGCCCTCCAGCCTCCTCTGCCCTGGCCTCTGCCCTCCAGCCTCCTCTGCCCTGGCCTCTGCCCTCCAGCCTCCCCTGCCCTGCACTCTGCCCTGGCCTCTGCCCTCCAGCCTCCTCTGCCCTGGCCTCAGCCCTCCAGCCTCCTCTGCCCTGGCCTCTGCCCTCCAGCCTCCTCTGCCCTGGCCTCTGCCCTCCAGCCTCCTCTGCCCTGGCCTCTGCCCTCCAGCCTCCTCTGCCCTGCCCTCTGCCCTCCAGCCTCCTCTGCCCTGGCCTCTGCCCTCCAGCCTCCGCTCTCCTCTCCCAGTCCTCTGCCCTCCTGCCTCCGCTCTCCCTCCCAGTCCTCTGCCCTCCTGCCTCCGCTCTCCTCTCCCAGTCCTCTGCCCTCCTGCCTCCGCTATCCTCTCCCAGTCCTCTGCCCTCCAGCCTCCACTCACTTCTCCCTGTCCTCTGCCCTCCAGCCTCCGCCCTCCTCTGCCCTCCAGCCTCCGCTCTCCTCTCCCTGTCCTCTGCCCTCCAGCCTCCACTCTCCTCTCCCTGTCCTCTGCCCTCCAGCCTCCACCATCCAGCCTCCACTCTGCTCTCCCTGTCCTCTGCCCTCCAGCCTCCGCTCCCCTCTCCCTGTCCTCTGCCCTCCAGCCTCCGCTCCCCTCTCCCTGTCCTCTGCCCTCCAGCCTCCGCTCCCCTCTCCCTGTCCTCTGCCTTCGCTCTCCTCTCCCTGTCCTCTGCCCTCCAGCCTCCTTCTCTCTTCCTGTCCTCTGCCCTCCAGCCTCCGCTCTCCTCTCCCTGTCCTCTGCCCTCCAGCCTCCGCTCTCCTCTCCCTGTCCTTTGCCCTCCAGCCTCCGCCCTCCAGCATCCACCCTCCTCTGCCCTCCAGCCTCCGCTCTCCTCTCCCTGTCCTCTGCCCTCCAGCCTCCAGCCTCTGCTCTCCTCTGCCCTCCAGCCTCCACTCTCCTCTCCCTGTCCTCTGCCCTCCAGCCTCCACCCTCCGCTCTTCTCTGCCCTCCAGCCTCCGCTCTCCCTCCCTGTCCTCTGCCCTCCAGCCTCTGCTCTCCTCTGCCCTACAGCCTCCGTCTCCTCTCCCTGTCCTCTGCCCTCCAGCCTCCGCTCTCCTCTCCCTGTCCTCTGCCATCCAGCTTCCGCTCTCCTCTCCCTCTCCTCTACCCTCCACCTTCCGCTCTCCTCTCCCTCTCCTCCGCCCTCCAGCCTCCACTCGCTTCTCCCTGTCCTCTGCCCTCTAGCCTCCGCTCTACTCTCCCTGTCCTCTGCCCTCCAGCCTCCGCCCTCCTCTGCCCTCCAGCCTCCGCTCTCCTCTCCCTGTCCTCTGCCCTCCAGCCTCCGCTCTCCTCACCCCTCCATATGCAATGTACAGTATGTGTGTATATGTGTGTATGTTCGCACTTCCGTCACTTTGTCCACACTTCCCTCAACTTTGTACACACACACACACATACACACACACACACACACACTCCGCTATACTTACCACCGGCCCTGTGTCCGCTGCCTGGATCCTCAGTCGACATGTCGCTGCCCCCAAACTACTGGATCCAATATAGCGTCCAAGATCTCTCGCAAAACTACCCGGACAACATATTGGATCCAGTCGTCCGGGGGCGGCGACATGTCGACTCAGGATCCAGGCGGCGGGGAAGACGCAGGGTCGGTGGTAAGTATAGCGGAGTGTATGTGTGTGCTTACCACTCTGCCCACGGCGCTGCGCTGACCACTCTGCCCACGGCGCTGCGCTGACCACTCTGCCCATGGCGCTGCACTGACCACTCTGCCCACGGCGCTGCACTGACCACTCTGCCCACAGCGCTGCGCTGACCACTCTGCCCACGCCGCTGCGCTGACCACTCTGCCCACGCCGCTGCGCTGACCAATCTCACCGCACTCACTGCTAACCACTGAGACACCCCACTCACTGCTAACCACTGAGCCACTGCACTCACTGCTAACCACTGAGCCACTGCACTCACTGCTAACCACTGAGCCACTGCACTCACTGCTAACCACTGAGCCACTGCACTCACTGCTACCCACTGAGCCACCGCACTCACTGCTACCCACTGAGCCATCGCACTCACTGCTAACCACTGCGCCACCGCACTCACTGCTAACCACTGCGCCACCGCACTCACTGCTAGCCACTGAGCCACCCCACTCACTGCTAACCACTGAGCCAGCGCACTCACTGCTAACCACTGAGCCACCGCACGCAGTACTAACCACTGAGCCACCGCGCACTGCTAACCACTGAGCCACCGCGCAGTGCTAACCACTGAGCCACCTCTATACACACAATTAATTTCACCGCACTCCCCTAACTATTACTAAATAAACTATATATGCATTCTAGACTACCCGATTCTTTAGAATCGGGCTGCCATCTAGTATATATATAAACATATATAAAAATAAGAAATGGAACAGCACAAAATAATATTTTATGGTTTTTGGTGCAAAAAGTCCTGAAACATATAGAGTCCAGCTATATGATGAATCCAGAAAAAAACGTTTATGAAACGTTGTGCCACATTTTTAGGCTCATTAAAGCCTTTTTTCTACTATAATTTGAGAGCTGCCTGATTTCTTTATTTCTATAAACATATATATGTATCCAATGAAAGAATGAAAAGACGGCACTGACCGAGTGGATGCAACTCCATTTTATTCAACCCAGAAAGTTGACATCAGTGCCTGGAGAGGGAGTTTACACCACAGATCCGGCATTGCACGTCATGGACAAAAAGCAAACTTTGTATCCAATGAAAGAATGAAAAGACGGCACTGACCTAGTGGATGCTGCTTTGTTTTATTCAACCCAGAAAGTTGATATTAGAACGTGTGGAGTGAGTCTGGAGGCGGCGGACGATGGCACACCATTTTACGGGTCTCCACTTCAGCGTGACCCGATGAAGCAGAGACCTTGCAAAATGGTGTGCCGTCATCCGCCGCCTCCACACTCACTCCACACGTTCTAATATCAACTTTCTGGGTTGAATAAAATGGAGTTGCATCCACTCGGTCAGTGACGTCTTTTCATTCTTTCATTGAATATAAAGTTTGCTTCTTGTCCATGACGTGCAATGCCGAATCTATGGTGTAACCTGGGACTATCAGGCAGGACCTGGCTGGTCCTCTAAAGGCATACACTGCTTTATTGCCCAGCTGTAACCCTTTGTTCACTGGGGATATATATATATATATATATATATATATATATATATATATATATATACACTGTATATTATTGAGTTTGTAAGTCCATGTAAGGTATTTGTTCGCCGATGTTCCTTTCGGTAGTCAGATGTTTAGATATTATTTATCTTAATACATAGAGTGGCTGCCATTATATACCGTATTATTTGCTTTATAAGACACACCGGATTATAAGACGCACCCCACATTTGATGAAGGAAAAGAGGAAAAAAATGTTTTTAATGTTAAATGGGGTTCGCCTTATAATGCCAGTGTATATGCCCTCCAACCTGGTATATATATTCCCCATGCTGGTACACATAGCCTTCATGTTGGCACACTGTCTTCCCCATATGCTGTTGCACACTGTCTTCCCATATGCTGTGGCACATGGTCTTCTCCATATGCTGTGGCACACTGTCTTCCCCATATGCTGTGGCACACTCTTCCCATATGCTGTGGCACACTGTCTTCCCCATATGCTGTGGCACACTGTCCCCATGTGCTGTGGCACACTGTCCCCATATACTGTGGCACACTGTCCCCATATGCTGTGGCACACTGTCCCCATATGCTGTGGCACACTGTCTTCCCCATATGCTGTGGCACACTGTCTTCCCCATATGCTGTGGCACACTGTCCCCATATGCTGTGGCACACTGTCCCCATATGCTGTGGCACACTGTCCCCATATGCTGTGGCACACTGTCCCCATATGCTGTGGCACACTGTCTTCCCCATATGCTGTGGCACACTGTCTTCCCCATATGCTGTGGCACACTGTCCCCATATGCTGTGGCACACTGTCCCCATATGGTGTGGCACACTGTCCCCATATGCTGTGGCACACTGTCCCCATATGCTGTGGCACACTGTCTTCCCCATATGCTGTGGCACACTGTCCCCATATGCTGTGGCACACTGTCCCCATATGTTGTGGCACACTGTCTTCCCCATATGCTGTGGCACACTGTCCCCATATGCATTGGCACACTGTCCCCATATGCTGTGGCACACTTAAAATAATAAATGGTCATACTCACCCCTCTCCTCGCTCCCTCGCCGTCCGCGCTATCCCCACTCTCTGTGCTGTGTCGGCATCCAGGTCTCTGTGAGCAGCGTGCAGGTGATGATGTCACTCTGCAGCAACGCTCACAGGACCCGGATGCTGGTAAAGACAATGGGGATGGCGCGGACGGCAGGGAGCAAGGAGAGGGGTGAGTATGCTCGTCCTCCCAGGGATAGTCAGTGCTTTCCACGCTTTCATTGCGTGGAAGGCACTGACTATCCACACAGGACCGCAGCCGCTGAGCTGCGGTCCTGCTCCTGTAATATGTGCTGCTCTCACTGGTGATTGACAGCGGGAAGCAGTGCATATTACAGGAGATAATGAGCGGCCCCACGTGACCATGGGGCTGCTGCTGCAGCCTCCTGACAGCCTCCCGAGAGCCTCTGGACACCACTCCACAGCCACCCCTCCCCCACCACACAAGTATTGTTTCAGATTATAAGACGCACCAATCGCTTTTCCACAAAATTTGGGGGAACAAAAGTGCGTCTTATAATGCGAAAAATACAGTACATACACACACATAAATGTATTAGATTTGATTATGAAAAATTGCTTCAAATACCCATGAAGTGTAATCATTTAGACAAAAGGTCGGTGTAAAAGGAGAAGGAAAAATTTATTATTATATTCAGTGGTTCTCATTCTCCTATATCCAAAACCATTTTAATATCTTCCTAACAGCTTGTAAATATTCTGACTATCATCAATCATTCGTGACATATCGCCAACTATTCAATACAATGAGTGTAACATTACCTACACATTACTTATACATGAGACTTAGTGTTATCTCAATAGACATCTACACACCTAACAAACAGGACAGCATTTCATTTTATAAGACCATAAAATTAATTGAAATTAGGAATGTAATTAGAAATTAATGGAAATCTAATGACATCATTAACGCTCAGAAGAAAAAAATAATTAATTTCTAAGAAATGCAAAATAATAACTAATAGATCAATAAGATGACCTTCAGAATCTTGATATTACACAGAAGTACATGGATATAAATCTGAATTCAACACAATCCCTTATTTAAGAAAAAAACAAAAATGTTGGACATTTGTTTGCCTACCTAAGTAAATCATCATTCGTTGAGACGGATCAGTTAAATACGTACAATAATCCAAAAGTGACATCAGGATGTTAGTTGAGAGGTTACCCCCCCCCTCATTTTTGATTATGCATTATGTTTTTGAATATACATTACAAATACATAAATTGACAAAGCTTCAATGAACGAAAACAAGAATGCAAATTATGTTTTACCGACTTGACATTTTCAGACATTGCTAACTTGTGTTTGAAGGACTAAAAGCGAGATGTGTCCCATAGACAACTGGAACCAACATTATTCATCATTGACGCAAAAGTCTGTTCAGTACGTGAGTGTCTTAGCCGAAAGTCCTTGAAAGGTCTTCATGGTTGATCTTCTCTGTTGGATGGTCTTCTTCAGTTGGAGAGATTGAAGGGTTCTTAAAGGCAATTCTTCTTTGCCAGTAGACCATCTTCATTGATGATCTTGCCAATGTGAATAATGATAGTCTCCAAATGGGAAAGGAAATGAAGGGCAAATCACAAAGTTCTTCGATGCATCCAAGTAATCATAAATACATTAGCATCTTCAAGATAAATTCTAATGGGACGTTAGAGCCTTAGCTCTTCTTGTCGTCATGGTCATTGCCTGCTGAGTGCTGAGCGGCACCAGGCGTTGTGTCGTTAGTATGTTCATTGGCCTCTCCATCTCCTTTTGCTTGTTCTCCTGGCTTCTGAGAAGTATCTACAGCAGTTGTGCTCTTGCTAGAGTTACAACCCATGTTGGCTGTCTGTACAGCTGTCCTCTGTGTGTCCTGGCTCGGAGGCAGCGGTGCTATGAGCTGTTCATTCTAGTCTCCTCCACATTAAATATCCCAGCTAAGTGTACTAAGTTTGTAACCCAGGTGATACAAACATGCCCTGGAGATCTGGGATGTAGAAGGAAGTCAGCACGGTCAGGTCACAGGTAGTTTCTAATAGCACCCGTTCTGGTCTAATCATTTCCTACATCATTGCAACATGACTCTGTTGAATTTTAACCTGCTTTCTTTATTAAGCGTCACCTGAAGCATTTGTGGTCTGGGAAATATCACGTCTAACCTCCACAAAGCTCCTTCACGGATTAACTTCTATAGTAAAGCTCTATTGTCTTTTTTTTAATCTATTCTTTTTTATTTTGCTAAGCAAATAATCAAGGTATGTGCACACGATGCATTTTTCAGATGCCGTAAGAAAGAAACATAGTGCACAGCAACGTCAAAACGCCATTGCTCTGCACATGTTCCCACTTATGTCATTGATTTTAACTGCTTCAAGGCAAACAAACTATGAAGTGGTTAAAATAAGTGACCTGCTCACTCTTTATGGTAAAATAAAGATGTTTGCAGAAAAGCTGTTGGAAAAAAAACAGCCAATGAAGAAGATTAAAGGGAACCAACCACAAGGATATAACCACCTGTAAATCAGTGCAGCATGACGTCACTATTTGAGTGTTTTTTTATTCCTCCCCTGTGGGCTTGTCTTTCTGTTGTAAGCCAAATCCCCTCCCCTCTCCCTCTTATCCAGACTCATCCGGAAGGGAGGACAATCACTCTCAACCTGCCACAACTTGGGGGAGGTGATTGGTGGTATTTAAATGCAAACAGATGAGGTTTCCATAGGGCATCAGTCACAGAGGTACGGGTGATGCAGAGTGTCTGTACACAGCTTATTGATCACACCCATATTATTAGATCAAGTGGGCTGCCCATCACTATATGCATACACCACATAGGTCAGATGCCCCTAGGGGCCCAACTGCATCCTATATAAAGATTAAAAGCGCAAAAAACTGATGAATGATAATATGAGGTATTGGTATATGTTTTGGCCAAAATACGTAAGCTCGTAACCCAACGTTCAGGGTCCTCACACTTATGAGTCCCTAAATACTATATTCAGAAGAAAACACTACAAGGACATATATTTAGAAACACAATCAAAAACCTACCAAAAAATCTGATATCCATTGCACTCAGCAGGACACAGTTGTCTTAGTGATAAAGGCAACACAAGGGCATAATACCAATGCAGCAATCACTCTCAACCTCTCTCAACCTACCATGACATGGGGGAGGTGATTAGTGGTAGTCCTCCATCTGGCTTCTATATTTTCTCTCTGCTGACATCATAATGGGCTACTTCAACATCCCCATTGACTCCCTCCAGTCAACAGCCTTCAAACTCCTGACACTTGCTTCATCCTTTGGCCTCACTCAATGGTCCACCACAGCCACCCACACAGATGGACATACACTAGGCCTCATCTTCACCCGCCTCTGCTCCATTACTAAACCCACAACCTCCTGTCTGCCTCTCTCTGACCCCCATCTACTCACTTTCTCATCCTTGTCCTCCTCACCTGCCACCCATACCCATCAACTCGAACACCCTTGCAGAAACCTCACACATCTTGACGTTCACACGCTCTCCAATGCCATTTTACCACTATCATCCATATCCTCACTCCACGACACAGATAATGCCACAGCTTTCTACAACTCAACACTCACATCAGCTATTGATGCAGCTGACCCTCTTGTTCATGGCAGAACACAACAAATCAACAGACAACCCTGCCACACTGATGTAGTGAGGTGAGCAATTCAGATTGTATTATTGAAATGGACAATTGCTGAAATGACTGCAGAGAGGAAAAAAAACATTGTTTGCTGATCCCCTCCCCCAACAGCCTTGTGCTGAGGAAGAAAAAGGGCGGGAGATTAGTACAGAGTCAGAGCTGAACCAGAGAAGATCTCCCTGTGGATGTCTGTTGAAAGAGGGCTACTTTGCTACACCTTGCCGGAAAAATCATCCCGCAGAAGCCCCTGTGACTGATCCTGGGCCACTGGACTTTGGTGCTGTGACTCTGGCCGCTCTGCAAAACCTTGCCCGCCGAGCACCCAGGGTGCATGTGCAGGGGCCGTGACCGACATAAGCGAGCCATTTGTACTGCCGTGATCTCCCTCCTGCTCGGTGTGCCCTGAGACTGGGAGAGACTAACAGGGAAAATTCTGTTACCTGCTGAAGGAGACCAAAGAAGAAGACTGAGGAGACCCCCAGGCCTGCTACGTGGGAGCGACATCTTCTTCTGTGATAAGACTGGTACGTGATTTGAGGGAAAGTTAGGGAAAGATACCTTCATTGTTGTGTTTTCTTTTCTTGCTGCGTACCCGGAAGAAGTGAAGATCCAGAGACGCTAATATATACAAGTGCGCATATAGTTCGGTTGACTGTGATATAAATATGTCTTACAGTAAAGAAACGTTATTACCGGTTAAACCTGAGTATGGGGATTCTGTTGAGAAAGATCATACACACACACCCACGGCCTTACCACCGGTCGCTACATCTGGCGTAGTCGGCAGGATGTGTGATCAACAGAATCTCCCCCCGGTAGTAACTTATAACCAGACTTATACTACGGCCTGCAGGTCCATATCCGGTGCCAGCACTCCGAACAGTGACACGGAAGAATTGAAGCAGATAGTAGCAGAGTTGCAGAAACAGATACTACAGCTACAGCTCATGCTAGACCAACAGGCGGACAGGCAAGCGAGACAGCAACCCAGCCGGCCTATGGGAAGGTGCTGGACATGCGGCGACCCCCTCCATAGGGCAAACCGTTGTCCACATCCTCCACCCGTAGTCCGATATACCAGAACCAGCAAGTCATGCCCCACAACAGCAGCCACCTTTAAACTAGACGCCCCCGCCAAAGCGGCTCGCTCGGCAGGGGAGATCAGGGAAAAGGGTGTGAAGAGACAGAGCCAGACCGATAAGCAAGTACTGGCCACTCGGGTCCAGGGGACGGTGAAGTGGTTTAATGTCCGCGATGGGTATGGCTTCATCAACAGGAATGACACAAAGGATGACGTGTTTGTACATCAGACTGCCATAAAGCGTAACAATCCTCGTAAGTGCCTCCGCAGCATTGATGATGGGGAGGTGGTACAGTTTGATGTTGTGAAGGGAGAGAGGGGTACAGAGGCCGCCGACGTCACCGGTCCTGGGGGTGTTCCCGTTAAAGGAAGCAGATTTGCCCCCAACCGGCGCCGCTACCGCCGGCGATCCTACTCTCCCCGGGTAGAAATCAGGACTGAGTTTATTGGAGATATTGTGAGCCCTGAACAAGGGAGCGAAGGGGAACGGGGGGATGACGGTTTCCCCCAACAGAGGTCCCTACTCCGCCGGAGATCAATCCCTGTGATATCAACAGCCATCACTGCCTTGGAGCCGATGGTTGTTGACAGGGACTGTCAACCTTTAAGTGGGGGGGTATGTAGTGAGGTGAGCAATTCAGATTGTATTATTGAAATGGACAATTGCTGAAATGACTGCAGAGAGGAAAAAAAACATTGTTTGCTGATCCCCTCCCCCAACAGCCTTGTGGCTGAGGAAGAAAAAGGGCGGGAGATTAGTACAGAGTCAGAGCTGAACCAGAGAAGATCTCCCTGTGGATGTCTGTTGAAAGAGGGCTACTTTGCTACACCTTGCCGGAAAAATCATCCCGCAGAAGCCCCTGTGACTGATCCTGGGCCACTGGACTTTGGTGCTGTGACTCTGGCCGCTCTGCAAACCCTTGCCCGCCGAGCACCCAGGGTGCATGTGCAGGGGCCGTGACCGACATAAGGGAGCCATTTGTACTGCCGTGATCTCCCTCCTGCTCGGTGTGCCCTGAGACTGGGAGAGACTAACAGGGAAAATTCTGTTACCTGCTGAAGGAGACCAAAGAAGAAGACTGAGGAGACCCCCAGGCCTGCTACGTGGGAGCGACATCTTCTTCTGTGATAAGACTGGTACGTGATTTGAGGGAAAGTTAGGGAAAGATACCTTCATTGTTGTGTTTTCTTTTCTTGCTGAGTACCCGGAAGAAGTGAAGATCCAGAGACGCTAATATATACAAGTGCGCATATAGTTCGGTTGACTGTGATATAAATATGTCTTACAGTAAAGAAACGTTATTACCGGTTAAACCTGAGTATGGGGATTCTGTTGAGAAAGATCATACACACACACCCACGGCCTTACCACCGGTCGCTACACTGACACCACTAAAATGCTGCAGAGAAAGTCTAGGGTTGCTGAGTGTTGCTGAAAGAAAATACATTCACAAAAAGACTACACAGAATTCAAACAAGCACTTCTCAAATTCAAGTCAGCACTCACCACCTCTAAACAGAATTACTTCATTACCCTCATATCCTCTTTGTCCCACAGCCCCATGCCGCTATTCAACACATTTAACTCCCTCCTCCGCCCCCCACTGCCCCTTCCTACTTCATGTATCTCTGCAGAAGACTTTGCAACACACTTCACCAGCAAGATTGATCAGATCAGCCAAGTCTTTGCTGCCCAACCACGACAGCCCACATGTATACCAGACCACTCCCCTCCCCCACTAACCCTCCTCCCCTCCATCACTGAAGGAGAACTTGCACACCTCTTATCCAGATCACATCTCACCACTTGTGCACTGGACCCCATCCCACTTCCTCCCCAACCTCCTCACCACAACACATATCCCAGCCCTAACCTACCTCTTCAACCTATCACTAACTTCTGGTACCTTTCCTTCTGCTTTCAAACATGCAACAATTACACCTATCTTAAAGAAGCCATCCTTCGACCCTACTTCTACATCCAGCTACCGGCCTATATCCCTGCTCCCGTTCACTTCCAAACTTCTCGAGCAGCATGTCCACACTGTTCTCTCAACCCACCTCTCATCCAACTCTCTCTTTGATGACCTTCAATCCAGTTTCCACCCCCACCACTCCACTGAAACTGCCCTGACCAAAATTGCTAATGACTTACGGCCAAAGCTAACAGACATTTCTCCATCCTCCTCCTTCTAGACCTGTCCTCTGCATTCGACACAGTCGACCACTGTCTCCTATTACAGATCCTTTCTTCCATTGGTATCACTGACCTTGCCCTCTCCTGGATCTCATCCTACCTTTCCAACTGCACATTTAGCGTCTCCCACTCCCACACGACCTCCTCACCCCAACCCCTCTCTGTTGGGGTCCCTCAAGGTACTGTCCTGGGGCCTCTCCTTTTTTTCAAGCTATAACCTTGGTCTGGGACAATTCATAAAGTCACATGGCTTCCAGTATCACCTGTACGCTGATAACACTCAGATCTTTCTCTCTGGCCCAGATATCACCTTTCTCCTGTCCAAAATCCTGGAGTGTCTATCAGTCATATCCTCCTTCTCCTCCCGCTTCCTAAAACTTAATGTAGACAAAACCGAACTCATCATCTTCCCTCCATCTCACACACCTTCCATACCTGATCTGTCTATTACAATAAATGACATCACACTTTGTCCTGTACCTGAAGTCCCATGACTCTGCTTTGTCCTTCAAACTGCACATCCAAGCCTTTGCCACTTCCTGCCGCTTCCAACTCAAAAATATTTCCAGAATCCGTCCCTTCCTCAACCCCCAATAGGCTAAACTATTAGTGCACGCCCTCATCATCTCTTGCTCTCGTCTCAACTACTGCAACTTCCTCCTCTGCGGCCACCCTGCTAACACTCTCGCACCTCTCCAATCTGTCCTTAAATATGCTGCTCGACTAATCCACCTCTTTGCTCGCTATTACTCCACTTCTCCCCTCTGCAAATCCCTCCACTGGCTCCCAATTCACCAAGAAATACAATTCAAACTACTAACACTGACTTACAAAGCCGTCCACAATCTGTCCCCCCATATAACTCTGAACTATTCCCCCGATATCATCCAACTCGTAATCTTCAATCCTCCCAAGAGCTCCTCCTTTCCTTCACACTTGTACGGTCCTCATCTAACTGCCTACAAGACTTCGACCGAGCATCCCCCATCCTCTGGAATTCTGCACCCCAAAACGTCTGACTGTCTCCTACACTCGGAACCTTCAAGCAGAACGTGAAAACCCATCTCTTCAGAACAGTCTACAGCCTGTAATGACCACAGTGCCACCTTACCATCATTGGACCCAGTGCTCCACCACCACTGGACCTGGAGCTCCACCACCAATGGACACGGCGCTACACCACCACCAGAGCAGACCCAACCTACTTTCTCTCTCCCCACTGCCCTGTAAAATGTAAGCCCACAAGGGCAGGGTCCTCTCTCCCTCTGTACCAGTCTGTCATTGTTAGTTTGTTGATTGTATTTTTAACTTGTTTGTATGTAACCCTTTCTTATGTACAGACCATGGAATCAATAGTGCTCTATAAATAAATAATAATAATAATAGTAGTATTTTATATACACACAGATGAGGTTTCCATTGGGCATAAGTCACACTTATGTGGATGCAAAGTGCCTGTACGCAGCCTATTGGTCACACCCATACTATTAGATCAGGT
This sequence comes from Allobates femoralis, assembly GCA_033576535.1. Taxonomy (NCBI): domain Eukaryota; kingdom Metazoa; phylum Chordata; class Amphibia; order Anura; family Aromobatidae; genus Allobates; species Allobates femoralis. The sequence continues at coordinate 25,389,587 of JARQOC010000010.1, read as the reverse complement.
TGGTTGCCCAGCACTATATACATGCACCACACAGGACAGACGCCCCTAAGTGCCTAAGGGGTCTAAAGCCTCATGCAGACGACGGTAATTTTGGTCCGGGTGCTATGCGTGAAAAAAACATACTGCTGTCAGATCAATTTATTCATTGGGGCAGTGCTAATGACCGATTTTCTTTTAAAGAATCTGTGTATGAAATCAATTATAGCATGCTCGATATTCTTCTGGAAACAAGCCTCGCCCTTTCAAATTTATGAGTGTGAGAAACAAAATGTATGTCACAGTATGGCAACAGATTTTTATGGATACATTGCAATTCTGTAACATTGGACAATGTAAATGGACCTGTGAAATATTAAAAGTTGCTGCGGTTAAAAAAACGGATTGCATACGCACTGCATACGGATGACAAGTAAGAAAAAATCATCCCCCTTTCTGGATGGAAAACAGACCGATTTTTCATATGCTCATGAGAACCTACTGTAATAGGATGCAAACTTTTATTTCAGGTCACTACAAACTACATTGCCTCCGCAGGCAACATCCTGATGCACATCGCATCCAATGACTGGAGATCAATGACGCCCATATCATGCCGCTGCATCGTCCTCGGGCCCAATGATGACCTCCTTGAGCTGGGACCCCGCCTCCTGTGACCCTACTACACCACGCCCCCCATAATCTATATACTAATTGTAATACAGACATGGATTTTAAGACAGACCCCCTTTTTTAACATTACAAAATTCTTTATCGTACTTGCATCTTGTGATGCACTGCATCTTATAATCTGCAACATATGATATGTGCTTGTGTAGTACATTAAATTAACCTAAGGATTGTATGACATGTTATTATAGATTATCCCTATCCATCCACATGTTAGTATTTTTGTATATAAGTGAAAACAAAAATATTGTATATGAGATAACTAATTCTACAGCGAATGAGTTAAGATAGTCAGAAAGACAAAAATGCCCCAGGTGCTACATAAGGCTGGTATCACACAATGGTTTTTGAATCCAGTGGGGTTATGGCAAAAACCTGCATCCCCCAGCAAGTGTAAAACCTTATGCAAACAAATGCTCCTGCACTGGTATTATTACTGATCCAGCGGAATACTAGTGCTGTAGCATCGAGTTGCATCACTTTGTGTATGTTTTTTTTATGGATCCAGTGAAAAATAACACACCCCCTATTGAATGTATCATATGAAACTGGTTTCTGAGCATGCTCAGTCAAAAAACTCAGATGCAGCGTCCAGATCCAGCGGGATCCATAGAGCACCATATTATTTAGGCCACATTGCCCCAGATCCACTTGTTTATGTTTTTTTTTAAAAAAACAGACAATAAGTTAAAAATTGCATTTTTGTTAAAAATGATACTCAGCCAGATCTAGCTGGAACAGTATGCAACTGCATGCCGTCGCATGAGCCTGCGTTCACACTGAAAGTCAATGGGGAAGAAATCACATGCGGTTGCATATGGTTTCAGCCGGATTAAAAACAAATAGTAGTGTGAAACCAGCCTTAGTCCTATAGTGAAATGCATAAATGTAGAGTATAAATGATAAAGCTTAATCTTAGCAAAATAATCTTAGAATTCACTTAGTGTGTGTATGTCACCTGCTCCATCAGCTCCCGCCGCCCCAACGCACGTTCCATGACACTTCCACATGCCTTCTGAGGAACAATTAGGCTAACTGCTCAGCATCTGACCATTCCCCGCCTCTGTTAAAATACAAAGTTCACTGTGGTGTTCAATGTATTTTAATTTCTAATCTTGTTAAATAAAAAAACATTTTTAGGCCCAATACACTCTCATTGTTGTGTTGTGATATTTTCTGTGCAGGTTTATGGACCTATACATTGCGCTTAAAGAGTACTTGGCTTCATTGTAAAATGAAGATGCCAATGGCATTTTCCTGAGTCATCTTCTACTTAAAAAATGAGGCATGTATTATAATGTATATGTAATGATCGCACGCTTGAATCCCTATTAGGACTAAAATAAATGTTAATAAAAGCTATAAGAATAAAAAAAATCATGAGAATATGGTTACCTTAAAACAATTTATTGTTATTTTATTGATTTTTTTTATTTCTTTTTTTTAGCAAAGTCATACAACATGATACAAACTGTACAAGGGTATGTGCCCACTAAGTCTTTTTGCTGAGTGTTTGGAACAAGTTCTAAAATAAAAATTGGGGACAGTTTTAAGATTTGGAGAGTCTCTGTTCAGGGAGCTCCAAAAACTCAATGTGCACATAACCCTACATTTGGCATTGGCATAGTCACAATGACCCGTAGAATAAAAATGTCATTTATACCACATGGTGAGTGCTGTAAAAGCAACACCCAAGAAAAAGGAATGGTCAATTATCCCTTTAAAAAATGAGTTATTTATATAATTAAGTGTATTTTAAAATAGTGGTATTAAGAAAAAAATTATCCCATGAAAATCACAAGCCTTTCACATCAATGGAGACATTTAAAGGTTATGGATCTTTGACCCCCCCATGATGAAATAAACATAAAATCCTTAAGGGCCAAAACATTGATGGACTTTTGAATTGTCATAGTGACAAGGCCCTAATCATCTGTAGTATGAAACTAGGTATATACCACACTTAGTATTAGGATAGCTCTCTATCATCAGTATAAGAGAGTAAGTAAAGGCAGTCCCTGCAGATATGCACTACCGAAATTACATAGTTACGCAGCCCAGAACAAAGCAGTGAACACTTAGCATAGTATTCCGCAATGTTGCCATGTCACCGCCACCCCAACGCACGTTTCGGTTTATTCTTCCTTAAGAGACAAAGAACAAATTGTCACATGAAAAAAGAAGATCTCCTATTCATCAATGGACAAATTAAAGAGTTATGGATCCTTGACCACAGTGATGAAATAAACACAAAATCCTCAAGGCCCAAGAAGTTAACGAGGTTAAAGATGACTTTTGACTTGTCATAGTGAGGAGGCCCTACTCGCCCAAATCCTCACCAATAAAAAGTTTTGACGCATCAATAATTTCTTTTTTAATGTACCTTTTTAAATATCATTGACAGTGGAAATATACCATAGCAGGTCATTATATTTGACACAAAGGTATAAGAGGTCAGAGTTACCCAAGTTAAACAATAGACAATCAAATATTACCATTCTGATTGTCCTATGATGAATATAAAAGACTTGTGTGATATTAGAAGAAGGCAGAGGATTATAACTAACCAGTAGGTAACCACAATTACCTTAGTAGCAACTAAAACAATTTTGTTTGACATTTTTTAGACATGGAAACCCTTTTAACAACAACTCAGTAACTAGCAATGGTGAGTTTTGTTGTGTGTCATGGACAAGCAGTTCTGTCTCACTACAGAACGCCTTGGGGCTGGTCGAGTAGATTTTTGGCCTTCTCTAGACAGAAATAATATTGAAAGATTAGTAATGCCCTTAATGCCCAGGTAAAAGATTTCACTACAAAAGAATGCAATGTTTACCGGTATGGATTTCACTCTGCGGGAGGCCACTCTATAAAACTGTGGGTTTGTAAATCAATGACTTTGTTGATTGACTTCCTCCTCCCTCACTGTGATGTTCATTTCCAGTTAGTGAGTGGCTTAGCATAATATGTAGAACTGTAATATAAGGTACATAACTTTTCTTGTTTAACTTACAACAGCACTTCATATAGATAGAAGTAAAGCTACATAGTACCTGCAACCAAAAGAGCATAGAAAGCCAAACTAAAAATGTGCAAGAGTGTATAACTGTATTCACAAATCTCAAAAGAGGGTGATGGGCACAATCTATAATTGCAGATCTGGACAAAGTGCCGGTCCATGCATCACATGCATCCCTTTGACTCTTCTAGTACAGCCCGCGTACTATGACTGCCAAAGGGCTGGGAACAGTGGCATCCTACACCAAATGGCCAACCCATGCCCAGTGTCACACTTTCATTGGTATCTCAGGATACAAATAACTGTGAACATAATAATGGTACAGAGAGCCATCAACTCTCTCTTCTACCATTAAGCCTGTGTGTCTGAGAGCTCAGCAGGCAGAATGACATGACTACATTGCACCAGTTGTACAGAGCCTAAGTACACAACACAGACTTCAACAACTGGGGAACAAGATTAGGGGAGTAGTTTTATTTATTTATACATGCTGAGGGCCTTTGTGGGGACATCACATTGTTTGAAGGGCTTTGTGGGAACATTATACAGTTTAAGGGGTCGTGTGAATATGTCATACTATTTGCAGGCCTATGGGGCGACATCATCCTGTGTGGAGAGACATCATACTGTGTGGGTGCTTTTCTAGGGACATCATACTGTGTGGGTGCTTTGCAGGGACATCATACTTGTGTGGGTGCTTTGCAGGGACATCATACTGTGTGGGTGCTTTGTGGGGACATCATACTGTGTGGGTGCTTTGCAGGGACATCATACTGTGTGGGTGCTTTGTGGGGACATCATACTGTGTGGGTGCTTTGTGGGGACATCATACTGTGTGGGTGCTTTGTGGGGACATCATACTGTGTGGGTACTTTGTGGGGACATCATACTGTGTGGGTGCTTTGTGGGGATATTATACTGTGTGGTGGGCTTTGTGGGGACATCATACTGTGTGGAGGGCTTTGCAGGGACATCATACTGCATGAGGAGACTTTGTGGAGATATTATACTATGTGAGGAACTCTGTGGGGACACAATACTGTGTGAGAAGAGTTTGTGGGGACATTATACTGTGTGACAAGAGTTTGTGAGAATTCACACTACATCAGGACACTTTGTGTGGACCTTATACTGTGTGAGGGAAAACTATGCTGTGTAAGGTGCTTTAGGAGAGATAACGTACTGTGTAGGGGGTTTTGTGGGGACATCATAAAGATTGAGGGGCTGTGTGGCTACGTCAAACAGTTTTGGGGTCTGTATGGGGCCTCTGTTGGTATATTATGCTGTGTGGAGGGCTTTGTGGGGACATCATACAGTTTGAGGGGCTACTGTTTTGGGTCTATATGTGGCCTCTTTTGGGACATTAAATTATGTGGAAGACTTTGTGGGGACATCATACACTTTAAGCTAAGCTCAAGGAACATCAGTGTCAGATCGCACCATCTGTTGTTGTTTGAGCCAAAGTGGACTTCATGAGAGAAGACCAAAGAGGACACCATTGTTGACAAAAAAAATAAAAAAAAGCCTGACTGGAATTTGCCAAACTACATATTGACAAGCCACAAAGCCTCTGGGAGAATGACCTATGGACAAATGAGACAAAAATGGAACTTTTTGGGAAGGCACATCAGCTCTATGTTCACAGACACAAAAATGAAGCATATCAAGAAAAGAACACTGTCCCTACTGTGAAACATGAAGGAGGCTCTGTTATGTTCTGGGGCTGCTTTGCTGCATCTGGTACAGGGTGTCTTGAATCTGTGCAGGGTACAATGAAATCTCAAGAATATCAAGGGATTTTAGAAAGAAATGTACTGCTTAGTGTCAGAAAGCTTGGTCTCAGTCACAGCTCATGGGTCTTGCAACAGGATAATGACCCAAATCACAGAGCTAAAAACATCCAAGAATGGCTAAGAGGAAAACATTGGACTATTCTGAAGTGGCACACGGTACCCACCTAAGACCTCCAAGCAGCAACATGTCTAGTCAGGGGTTAGTGACCAAGCTGGCTCCAGTGTCAACAATCCATTATTCTGAAGTGGCCTTTTATGAGCCCTGACCTAAATCCTATTGAGCATCTTTACAAAGAGCTGAAACATGCCATCTGGAAAAGGCAACCTTCAAACACGAGACAACTGGAGTAGTTTACTCTTGAGGAGTCGCCAAACTCCCCTGTGGAGAGGTGCAGACGTCTCATTGATCATTTGATTGCCTCGAAAGGTTGTGCAACAAAATATTAAGTTAAAGAACCATCATTTCTGCCCAGGCCGATATCATGAGTTTGAGGTTTTTTTTTTACTTCTGTGGCAGCAGGGCTGAAAAGCAATGTCTGACTTTCATTTGTTCAGTTTCATAGATTTTTTTATTCATGTTTACATTTGTCAGATTCAAGTTATTTCTGTGACCATTGTGGGTTTTTCTTAAATTAAACGAGGGGTACCAACAAGGCGTAACTACAACAGGTGCAGGGGTTGCACTCGTACTCGGGCCCTGGAGCCTAGGGATTCCCAAAAGTCCCTTTGACCTATAGAAAAAGACTAATGCTATTAAAAATTTGCAATAATTGGGGGCCCCGTTAGAGCTTTCGTAACAGGGCCCACGAGCTTCAAGTTACACCACTGAGTACCAACAATGTTTACCACGTGTGTTCATGTATAAATGTACACTCTCACACACATGTATAAGTATACATCTATATACACATACATTTATACACACACATATACTGATTCTTAGAGCTGCAAGCAGGGAGGACAGAACGGAAGATGGAGTGCACTTGTTTGAGAGGACACCGGGATATCACAGTATCTGTGACTTGCTGGCGCATGCACAGAGCACTTACTGGAGCTAATGGAGGGCAAATGACTCACCGTAAGCCCGTGGACTCCGGTTTAGACAGGCTGTAGCTCCTTCCTCGTTGTCATGGGTGGGCCGCGCCTGCCGGTAGTGGACTCGGTTGAGTGCAGATCAAAAGTTGAAGACGTCTTGTAGGAACAGATTAAAGGGGTTAAATTTATTCGTGACGCCACCTATGAGTAGTTCGGTCAGTCCGACCGACGCTGCGGAACCTCCGGGGGATGGATAGCAGCAAGATGTTACGCTCCCCACAGGCTGAGCGGTGATCCCCAGAGGCTGGAGCTGCTTAAGATGTTGTGCGGCAGCTGCGGTTACCTTGTGTGCGGACGGATGCAATCATAAGGAAGCACGGACACTGTAAGTCTCTGTAACGGGTTTTACTGTAACCAGCAGGCAGTACATGGTATACAGTTAACGGGTAGTGGACCGGGCGGACTCAGCAGTGATCGGTGTCCCTCAGAGATCCGTAGTGTTCCTCCATTCTAGCTAAGTATTTGCCATTGTCGCCCAGGAATATCAGGTCGGGTACGGGGAGGCTGCTTCAATCCCTATCCAAGATGTACGTTATGGATGTTTTGGGGAGCCTTGGGTCCCTCAGTGGGTACACCGCTGGTTAGACGACTGGAATTTGGCTGGTGGTGGGGTGCTCCTGTAAAGCTGCTCCTCCACGCTTCTGGTTCGCGTAGCAGAGGTGAACTGCTGCCAGCTTCGGTACCAGTGAACCGGCTGTGAGTTGGGCACGGGGGTCTTTTGGAACCCATGGTTGGTGATGCCCGATCCCGGTTGTTCAGGCCTCAGGTGCTAACACCCGACCGGTGACAGCCCGGGGGCTGCACGAGGTGCAGAGCCCCCGCTCCTACTCCAAGTTCAAGTCTGTGTCTCTCGCTTGTCTAGACTAGACTCCCTGACCACTTCTGCTCTAGACTAACTGTACTTCTCTTACACTACCCTTGCACTCCGCCCACCAGGACCTTGGATTGGCCCTCTATGTTAAGTGATGCATGCAGGGTTAACCCAATGACTGCTGGGTCGGAGAATATTGCCGCTTCATTTATGGCTGCAATACCCTCCTGTGACGCACTCGTTGCGGGGCGCCACACAAACTAATATGGCCAAATGGCGGGAGTTTGAATGCATAGGCTCAGGATTGCAAATCAGGAAGCTGACATTGCAAGGAGATCTGGATGAGAAGAGGCGGTAATTTGAATGTACAGAAGGAAAGGAGGCTTGGCAATCTTGCACACCACACACACCCCAGAGTCAGGAAGACATCATTATCATAATGCAATCGAAGGTGATAATAAAATATCTGCTATAAGGCATACAGGTAAGACTATTTTCAGCATCCTATTACCTGTATGCCCATAGTAACAGATAAAAATGGTCAAAGTAGTGACAGATTCGATTTAAGGCCGGCATGCCTTCAGTGCCTGATGCAATCCTCTGCAATGTGTAAAAAGTGGTGTGAATTTTTTTGGTGATTCACCTCAATCGAATTGTAAACTGTTCAAATTCGTTGGTATCTGGGGGTTTCATAAAATTTAGCACAAATTCAATCTGCATCAGAATATTTTGCTAATCTCTAGTGCCTATGAGCAGGGGTGTAACTATAACGGGTGCAGGGGTTGCGATCACACCCGGGCCCTGCAGCCTAGGGGGGCCCCAGAAGTCCCTTTGGCCTATAGAAAAAGACTAATACTATTAAAGATTTGCAATAATTGGGGGTTCCGTTGGAGCTTTCGCATCGGGGCCCCTGGGCCTGAAGTTACGCCATAGCCTATATGTATATGTGAGAATGAAAAGTCACAATGTTACTAGTACTTTCAAACAACTATGGCTTGACTCATATTTCAATAGTGGCTAGCTTTGCCTACAGAATTTTGGGGAACATTTTTAAATAAAAAAGACAAAAGACATAGCATACATATCACATACAACAGTTAATCATTAAAGGGGTTGTCCAGGCTTTTCACTAAGGTCTGCAGTTACTCTCTGCTTGTATTGAGCGAGACTGCATGCTTCTATCTGCAATGTGGCTGGAAGGATGCATACTACATACTTGCAGTCACATGACCCCACAGCCTCACCACCAGGAAAAGAAAATCTTCATAGTGCGCATTGTGCATGATGTGAGGATTCACAAGTCTGTAGTCAGAGTGATGACATACTTTTGTGAAAAGTCTGGACAATCCCTTTAAGTTCTAAAGCAATTCAAAGTCCCCGGTGTGAATTTGCTGGTAATGAACAGATGAGTCATCTACTCTATTGACTACTGTTCCCTTCACACAGGACACTTTGGACTTAACATACTAAGAGTCTTACAGGGGACTTCGGGCTTACCATACTTAGGATCTTACAGGGGATTTTGGGCTTACCATACTAAGGATCTCACAGGGGATTTTGGGCTTACCATACTAAGGATCTCACAGGGGATTTTGGGCGTACTATACTAAGGATCTCACAGGGGATTTTGGGCGTACTATACTAAGGATCTCACAGGGGATTTTGGACTTACCATACTTAGGGTCTCACAGGGGATTTTGGGCTTACGTACTAAGGATCTCACAGGGAACTTTGGGCTTACCATGCAAAGGAGTCAAATTGAGAAAAAAAGGCTCAACCACCTGAAATGCACACATGACTCCAAGGCTCACGGAGAAATTGCAGGCGTGCAATGAGAACTATGAAGAGAAGATACTACTATGAAGATGGTTAATTCTTCTTTATTATGTTACATTAAAATTCTTCAGATAGTGCCCCTGAAGGGGAAATGCTAAACTCGTTTCGGAGGGTCACTCCTTAATCGTTCGTTGAACAATTAAGGAGTGACCCTCCGAAACGTGTTTAGCATTTCCCCTTCAGGAGCACTATCTGAATTTTAATGTAACATAATAAAGAAGAATTAACCATATTTGGCACCGGAGTATCTTCTTTTCTTACCATGCTAAGGGTCTTATAGGGGACTTTGGGCTTACCATACTAAGGGTCTCACAGTGGACTTTGGGCTTACCATATTAAGGGTCTCACAGGGAACTTTGGGCTTACCATATTAAGGGTCTCAAAGGGAACTTTGGGCTTACCATATTAAGTGTCTCACAGGGAACTTTGAGCTTACCATATTAAGGGTCTCACAGGGAACTTTGGGTTTACCATATTAAGGGTCTCACAGGGAACTTTGGGCTTACCATATTAAGGGTCTCACAGGGAACTTTGAGCTTACCATATTAAGGGTCTCACAGGGAAATTTGGGCTTACCATACTAAGGGTCTCCCAGTGGACTTTGGGCTTACCATATTAAGGGTCTCACAGGGAACTTTGGGCTTACCATATTAAGGGTCTCACAGGGAACTTTGGGCTTACCATACTAAGGGTCTCACAGGGAACTTTGGGCTTACCATACTAAGGGTCTAACAGGGAACTTTGGCCTTACCATATGAAGGGTCTCACAGTGAACTTTGCGCTTACCATACTAAGGGTCTCACAGAGGACTTTGGGTTTACCATACTAAGAATATCAGCAGTTGGGACTCAAGTAATCATACACTTTGGCAACATGATAAATGTATGATCCCTGAGTTTTTTTACATGTTATTATGGATCACCCCCTTTAAGCTCATGTCATTTATGTATATCATTTATATCTGAAGAATTACTAAAAATTTAATTTTGAATGTCTATACATATTTATCTTATTAGCCCTAGGGAAATCTTTTGCAGTTTGTCCTACCTTGTAATGTTATAGAAAACGCATTTATCATGTCAATGTATCCTTAATAAGGAGCGGTGTGTGGCAAGTGTAGTCCTGGCAACATTTTAACAACAAAGTGAATGATCACAGTGGGTCAAATCCGTGCCAATGAAGCATGAGAGCAGTTCAAGCACAAACTTAACCATTAACTCCCCTAGTAGCAGAGAGATTCATGTAGATTCATTTCATTCCTACGTAGCAATCATTATAATACTGATTTGAAACATCTAGAGGGACTCTGTCAGCAGGTTTTTGCTGCCTCATCTGAGCACAGCATGATGTAGACAGGGAACCTCAATCCAACGATTGATCCGGTGTCAGAGCCTGGAATGATGGTCACTTGGCCACAAGAATGTGATATGCATATTCCTAGCCAGAATCCGACTAGAGGCTCACATCCTCACTTAACGTACTTGATTATGGTCGGGAGTATGTACATCACATACTTGCGACTATGTGACCGGCGCCGTTCCCAGCTCTGAAGCTGGAGAATCCTCAAAGTGTATAGTATATACAATATGAGGGTTCTGTAATTACGTAAAGTGACTGCAGACTTAAGGATTTAGACCAGACAACTCCTTTAACTATATCTCTTTTTGGAGAACCTATAGTAGAAAACCACTTAAAAGTTTGCATAGGTGATTACCTAATATCTAATAACGTGTAATGGGATTTTCCAATAAGAAAATAGATCCTGTATGTAAAGTCAAATTCTCAGGGATGTCATCTTCAATAGTATACGGTAATTAAGGAACAATTTAAAGTGGCATGGACTCATTCATGTGATGAAGATACAGCAGGTTACTGGAGCTGAAACTGGTAAATGATTATTCATTATTTAGTGATATAGATACAAAGGTTGAAAAAAATCCAGTTCAACATATTATATTTCAGTGGTGATCTGATGCAAAGGAAAAAGAAGATGAAACAGAAGGCAATTCTTCTCATAACTGTGGAAAAACCTATTGTTCTCCAGAATAAATTCCGGAATTAATGACCAATCTCAAGTCATCTAGCACATATTAGGTCAGTTTCACACATTAGTGTTATTTTCTCACATGTGAAAAATGATCCATTTTTGTGGTAGATGTATTTTTGGTCCATGTTTTAGTTGTTACAATCCTCATTGCATCTGATTTACTCGTATGAATAGAAATATCTCCTAGTTTGTCGTAACCATTAAATAATAAAATACTGACAGAACTCAGATGACATCTGTGCACTACCCATTTTATTTCACTGAGTCATTACCTAGCATTGAAATCCAGTCACGTACAGCCAATGGCGGCAAACCACATGTCAGGGGGACCCAGTGCTAGCTACAAGTCCCAGGGGCCCTCCGCACATCATTGCACAAAGCAATCATGAAAGAGGGAGTGCCTCACTTTCCACTCCCCCTCTCATCATTCTCCTTGTGTATGCGCTCTGACGTCTCAGCACAGCGGAGCGCAATGACGTCACTACTGCATGCCACTGTGCTGAGATGTGCAGAGCTGCAGAAGGTTTGCAGGGAGACCAGAGCAGTGGGGAACCGAGGAGAGGTGAGTACTTATTTATTTTTTTAATCAGTGTGTACGCTGTAGCCTAAGGGCTATGGGGGTGATGGGGGAGGCTGCATTATAATATATGGAAGGATATGTGGCTGCATTATAATATATGGAGTGATATAAAGCTGCATTATAATACATGGAAGGATTTGAGGCTGCGTCATACTATCTAGAGGGATATAAGGCTGCATTATGCTATATGGAGGGCTATGAAGCTGCATTATACTATATTGAGGGCTATGAGGCTGCTTTAATGGAGGATTATGTGGCTGCATTATACCATATGGAGAGATATGAGGCTAATTGGAGAACTATGGGTCGCATTATAATATATTGACGATAAAGGGGGTACATTATAATAATTGGAGGACTATGGGGGCTAACTTATGCATAGAGGACGATGGGGGTGCGTTATAATTCATGGATATATATAACAGGGTGTGTTCACAGTGCCACAGTTGCCACAGTGATGCTGCACCCACTCCACAGGAGTGGCGTCACTGATCCCAGGTGAGAGGGGTCACAAACCCAAGACATAACAACATCATTCTGAATCCAGGCTGGGGGGTTTGGGCAGACCCTTTTGAGTGAAGGCCCCATCTCCTTGCTGGAGGAGGGGTTAGCGAGGAGGTTAGAAAGGAGTTGGGACGACTCTAGAGAGAGAGAGGAGAGCGAGAGGAGAGAGCATCGCAGAAGGCGTCCAGAGCGGACACAGGACAGAGAGTGTCCAAGGAGACATGGAGAGTGGGGGAATCCACCCGTGTGCTTTGAGTCTGGCCCGACCCAAGTTGGGCGAAGGAAAAGGTTGCCTGAAGGGACCGGCCCCAATCTGGTGAGTGTGCTACACGCCTCAACCAGTAAAACTGGAGGCCATCGTTTCTGCAAGAGCGGTGGCTATCAACCGTGGATAATCGCTGAGAATGTGGCAAGAACTAGGGTCAGTCAGGGGACGTGCTGAAGCAGTTGCCCAACAAGGCCTACCACCATCAGCCTGGGACACTGTCCACAAAGGCGTTGGGAAGAAGGGAGAGTAGCCAGCGCAGGGAAGAGCAACCAGGAAAGGCTATGAAGGGTGTCTTGGCGGAGTGACCCTAATCATCTGGGAGCTGACCTGGCTGCACTTTGGAGGTGCACATCACCTGGCTGGGTGGACTTGACTCATCATCAAGTAAAGGTAACAAACTGCACGGACTGTGTTTGTCTCCTTTTTCCCCCCCCCCTTGGCCTTCTTCACAACCATCATTCCAGCAGACTGTTCCACCAGCCCTGGGGCACAGCTCCACCTGTGGGGAGCTTTACCATCCCAGCTGCACTACCATTTGCACCAGCGGTCATATCCAGCAGCGTCAGCCACTACTGGCCGAGAACCACAGGTGGCGTCACAAACTTTCCCCTATACATAATTCCCCTTTTACTGCATGCCCAGGGTCATGGAGCCGCGTCACTGCCACCATGATTCCCCTAAGGAACTGACAGGCCCGATCCCGAGCACCCCACGGCCCTGGGGTCCGCTACACATATATAGCAGGATAGGGACATTAATACATAATGAAGGGAGAGACGAGTCAATTTCTTTGTGTTGGAGACGTTGCATATAATCTATAGAGGGATATGAGCTGCATTAAAATGGAGGGATACGTAGCTGCATTATACCATATGGAGGGATATGAGGCTGCATTATAATATATGGAGTGATATGTGGCTGCATTATAATATATGGAGTGATATGAGGCTGCATTATAATATATGGAGGGATAAGAGGCTTCATTATATAATATCGGAGGGCTATGTAGCTGTATAGAGGGATATGAGGCTACAATATCATAATTGGAAGCAAATGGGGCTGCATTATAATATATGGAGGATAATGGGGGTGCATTATAATTATTGGAGAACTTTGGGGGCCATGGGGTGCATTATAATTCATGGATATATATAACAGGGTGGGTCCATATTAGTAGAATGGTCGCATTAATAAATATTGAAGGGGGAGAGGGATCAATTTATTAGTCTTTAGAGGAATTAAATGCTACACGGGGCCCGTACATCTGACCAACATGCACCCCTGACCTACTGTCTCCTCCCCAATATCCTGTAGATTGTAAGCCTGCAAGGGCAGGGTCCTCTCCCCTCTGTACCAGTCTGTCATTGTTACTTTGTTTACTGTAACTATATCTATAATTTTGTATGTAACCTCTTCTCATGTACAGCACCATGGAATTAATGGTGCTATATAAATAAATAATAATAATAATTTTCTTTTTAAGACAATCGAAGAAAGAAAAAGGCACTCTGGTAGGTGTGGACCCAATGCGCCACAGCCTGCCTTACCTAGAAGGGGCCTAATTGTCTACCAGGTCTTCATCAGAGCGTGTGATGGTGAGCAATTACTAAAAGACTGATCGCCACAACTAATGTGTGTGAACAAGGCACTAGCAGAAGAAAACACATAACTATAAAAGGTTATTCCACTGCACATTAGAACACTAAGAATTAAGGGAGATGCTTAGCAAATGTATTGGCCAATGCAAATGGCCAATAACCGTGACAAGGTGCATCTTATGTATCAGAACCCTAACCTGAAATGCTTTTATGTGCAATTAAAATCAGCCTATATGCAAAGGTAGGATCCTGACAGTAAAGGAAAAGCCGGGATCCTACCTTCCTATACAAGCCGATTGCATGTAGAGGCATTTCAGGTTAGGGTTCCGATACATGAGATGCATCTTGTCACGGTTATCAGGCTCACTTACATTGCCCAATACAATTGCCAAGCGTCTCCCCTAATTCCTAGTGTTCTAGTGTGCAGTGGAATAACCTTTTATAGTTATGTGTTTTTTTTTTGCTAGCACCTTGTTCACACACATTATGTATGCCGGTCAATCTCTTTTTAATTTGTATTACTTTTTCTGTCTGTATACCCCCGCCTGTTAGCCATAGTAGAATCCCCTTCCTTTATAGCTAGGATGCTACCTTCCCATACAAGCTGATTTTAATCGCACATAGAGGCATTTCAGGTTAGGGTCCCAATACATGAGATGCACCATGTCACATTTATCAGGCGCATTTGCATTGGCCAATACATTTGTTATGTGTCTCCCTTAATTCTTAGTGTTCTGATGGTGAGGAAGGCCTGGGCTGCCAGTAAACATTATGTAGCACTCCAACACAATTACCAGTATTGTAGCAGCTGACCGGAGGGTCAGGGACGCAGGTTTGGGGGGACTGGCAGGACAAAGCCAGAGCAGCAAGCAGGAGTTGGTACTGGAGGCTGACAGGACAGAGTACTAGCAGGATCTCTAGGAACATACCGGTAATTGCTCAGGCACCTCCCCACTTGGCTAGGTGCCTTGAATGCACAGTGACTCACGGTCATTGGCTGGGGACACTTTAAGGTATGTCTCTTTAACAAGCTGGGAGATGCATGCACAAGCCCTAAGAATTCTGCTGGAAGACCTATGCGACGTGCTCAGGCTCTGAAGCCTGGACCGAGAAAATGTTATGGACTGAGCAGGAGAAAGGAGAAGGGAGGACACTGGCGGCAGTGTGGCGCACCTATGGGAAGGCACCACAGGGAGGTACTGCACCCCAAACAGAAGGTATAGTGTCTCCGTAGCCATGGATACGGGGTTTCATGCATAATCTGTCCTAAGCACCCATACACTAGCCCACCTTAGCATAGGGACTGTATATTCAGTAGGTCCAGGGGGTGGAGCCTAGAGTAGAGCGAGAGACTTGAGTGACAGTTGAGTTAGTTCTAGTCAGACAGTGCTGGGAAGGCAGCTAGAGAGGACGTGCCTGACAGTGTTCTTGACAGGAGGGCACCTCCTTGGAGAGGGGTGACCCAGAAACGGAGGGGGCAATCCAGGACCGTTTGGAGTGGGCTGAGGAGTCCGGGGTCAACACCGGCATACCAGAGCCGAGGCAGTCAGATCTATCCCTGTGAACCGACAAGCTGTGGGACCGACAGAAGGGAGCCATAGCGCCACAGACTGTACCTCTTCCTCAGTTCCAAAAAGGTCCAGGACACATTAGGGAAAGGACCGAATTCAGGTGGCGGGATGATTTGCTCGTTGTCGCTCCCGTCCGTACCGGTAAGGAACCGACTGTAGCTAATAGTAGCAGACCAGGGGACTGGCGAAGGAGCTCTTCAGAGTGGTTAATCAGAGTAAAGAGGAACACACCCAAAAGTTGTGAGAAGGTACCACCGACAAACTCTACTAAGTTACCTAAAATCTGTGGCTACGTCCCCGGCAAACCAGACTGTACTGTGTACCTGTTTTTCATCTGGAGACAGTAAAGAATTTTTTGAGCTGATCTGAGCTGAGTGAGGACTACTACTCCCCTCATCTCCCCCGCTGCCCTGAGGTAAAGCTCCACCTGTGGGGACCTGTACTACTCTGAGCTGCACTTCCATCACCTCAGTGGCCGGCCGCAGCGTTGGTATCCACGTTACCAGGTACCACAGGTGGCGTCACGTTCCCATTCCCCCATCCATCATCATCATCCCCCATCATCCCTGCCATTGAGGGTCCAGGGCACGGAACTGGGAGTCGACCAGCCGTGATCCCCCATCGAAGTAACCATCACTCCCGGTATCCGAGTACCCCCCTACCCAGTCGACCGGCTCAGCAGCTGCGGTAGTGCTCATGTTAGCATCACTGCCGAGATTAGGCAACAGAGCAGTGCACGGACGCTGGTGTTACAGTAGCCCCTTTATTATGCCACCTCCTCTCCAAGGCTGATAAGAACTTCTTCAGTATAAGGGGTGCATGAACATTTTCTTTGGATTCCCATGATCTCTCTTCGGGACCAAATCATTTTCATGCAACCAGGACTAGGGTTTTCCCTTTATATATCTTTATAACCAAGCTACTCTATACTGCAAAGACATTTTCAGAGCAGAGAAGTGTAAGCACGGAGCAAGGAATCCTTAAACAAGTGGCTCATGATGACTGGCTTGAGAAGAGACACGTAAAGAGGCAGGAAGCTTTGACTTCTAGGACATGGTGGTCTCCCTCATGACTTTGAACGACTGATGAAGCGTGGGCCTAGCTTATAAGACGGAATCTTCAGTTGATTATATTTCAGAGAAAGCCATACCTTATTCCCTGGATGGAAATGTGGTGAATCTGTGTGCCTCCTGTCAGCATGGATTTTATCCGATCAGAAGATTTCTCTATAGCGATTTTAGCATCCTCCAATACTGGTAAAATCCCTAATGAGACTGTCGACTGCTTTAATACCAAATATTGTTGACACAGGAAGAGGATATTCGCCTGCTGGCCACAGACACGTAAGAAAGATGACTTCACTTACATGACAATTGTACAAGAATTTTGCCCAAGGCAAGTGCTAGGCCAGTCGTTGTCATGCATATTTGTGTAATGCCACAGAAAGTTAGTCAGAACCTGGATGACCTCCACCCAGTGGTGTAACCAGGATGATGGTGCCGGGGCACAGATCTATTTTGGCGCCCCCCCAAGATAGGTGAGGACCGGGGGGGGTGCTCGCGCCTGCAGCCTTGGTTGAAGACCGGGGGGGGGCTTTCCTCGGTCAGTCACCCCTGCTGCCCCCCTCCTCCTCCCCCGGCTCCTCGGTCACTCACCCCTGCTGTCCCCCATCCCATCCAGGCCGTCTCTCCTCTGTCCTCCAATCACACGCTGGCGCCGCCGCCAGTGACGCAGTTTACGGGGTCTCCTGCGGTCACCCCGCACCGGGACCCGCTGCCACCAAGTCTCCCAGTGGCCCCCGCGGCCCCCGCGCCCACCGCTAAGTTGCGCCCAGGGCAAAAGGTTCGGCTGCACCCCCCTAGATATGCCCCTGCCTCCACCTGTTCATTGGACTGAGGATGGTATGTAGATGAAAAATCCAAGGAAACAACAAAAATTCTACAAGGTGCTCTCCAGAAGTTAGACATGAAGTGAATGCCCCTGTCACACACGATGTTAAAAGGAATCCCATGGAGATGCAAGATATGCTGAATGAACTCTTTAGTAAGTGTGGGAGCAGATGAAAGACCAGGCAGTAAAGTGAAGCTTCTTCGAGAAGCGATCTACCAGCACCCAGATACCCAGATAACAGAGCACCCAGAGGACATAAATAATAAAATCCATGACTATGTACTGCCAAGGAGCCATAGGAATGGGAAGTAAAAAGGAGAACACCAGACAGTCTTGGCTTGGGAATATTGCTTTGAAGGGCAAGCAGAAACAAATTACAGAGTGTCCTTCCTGTGTGGACGGCCAGTTATGCATGGGACAAGTTGAATGGCTTAATTTTTTTGCCCAGCATGGTCAGCCATTTTAGAAGAGTGATCCCACAACAAGACTTGCTTTCTATCAGACATCCACAAGAAAGTCTTCATAGGTGGACGTTGAGACAAGTCCACCAGGGCCAGATAAATCATTGTGGCAGACTCAATATGTTGGAGCGCCTTCTCTTGGTCGGTGGGTAGAAGGGACGAGAGCGGGCATCTGCCTTGATTTTTTTTGTCTGCCAAATGAAAATGAAAAGGAAGTCAAAGCGAGCAATACCATCTAGCTTGGCCTGGATTAAGTCTGTGTGTGGACTCAATGTAAGCCAGATTCTTGTAATCTGTGTAAATAATAGCTGGATGAGTTTTCTCCTCAAGCAGGTACCGTCACACCTCTAGAGCCATTTTAATTGCCAATAACTCCTGATTCCCATATAGAATAGTTTTGTTCATGGACAGAAGAGGGAGAAAGTCACAAGATAACCGTTCAACCTGGAAAACGAAGCATCCACTTCCGGGAAGAATTGCCTATTGCCCTTGGGCCTATAACGCATGGGTGCAGAGGAAAAGGCCTATTTCAAGGAGGGAAATGCAGTCTCAGTCTCTGTGGTTCAAACCTTTGGATTTGCACCCTTGCTGATCCTAGTTGAGAGAGGAGAGGTTAAAGACAAGAAATGAGGGATAAACTGGCGGTAGTAGTTTGCCAGTATTAAAAAGCATTGAATTGCCTTAATGACAGAAGAACAAGGCCATTTGAGGATCGCAGCCATTTTTTCAGGCTTCATGCTAAAACCAGTGTCCGAGATGATATGACCTAGGAGGAAAGGGAAAAATGCTTGAAAACACAAATTTCAAGAGTACAGAGGATCTCATTTAGGAATTCTTGAAAAACAGCTTGGGACACCTTTGCCTTGGAGGGAGATAACTAAGTGACTACCTGGTTCTTCACTAGAGCCACTGATAGTGTGGATAGGCTTATACTGCAGGTAGCCTCCAGGTACCAATCAAGGGAAATCGATGGTACTGAAGCAGCTGACTCATAAAGTCAGGGACATAGCTATGGACAGGAAGGCCTGATTCATTCAGAGTAGCTGGTGAAATGGATTCATAAAAGACAGGCAGGTCAGGTACTGGATAGGTGTCACAGCACGGATACTGGAATACTGGTGAGATGCAGGACAGGGCCTGGTGAACAGAAGGGACTGAAATAAGTTCAGCAACAAAGGCAGAAAGGCAGGGTACAGGACTGGAATAGGTATAAATAATTTTTAAAAATGGTGTAGGATCCCCTCCGAATTTTGATACCCAGCCAAGATAAAGTGGACAGCTGGAGGCTGACATTCTCATCCTGGGGAGGCCTATGGTTATAGAACCCTCCCCAGGCAAAAAATAGCAGCCCGCAGCCGCACAGAATTGGCGCATCCATTAGATGCGCCAAATCATGGTGCATTTTTTGGCTCATCATAATTGCACTTGTGCGGTAACAAGCTGGGTAATATAAGGAGTTAATAATGACAGCTGTGATTTGTCAGAAAATCACAACTGCCATGAGGCCATGAATTAGTAATGGGTAGGTGTCTACGAGATCCCCCATTACTAATCGTGTAAGTCAAAAGAAATGAACACAACACATGAAGAAAAATCTTTTGTTTAGAAAAAAAAACCTTTCTCCAATGTATTTATCCTCAAAAACACCCTGCAGGTCTGATGTAATCCACTCTGTATGATGACGACGATCCCAGCACTGCTACATCTAAGGTCACAGTGTGTGGTCATTGAGTTTACCTGAGGTCACAGCTAGTGCTTCCAATGGTACCCCTGCTGTGATCTTAGGTGAACTCACCTGAGGTAAACTCATTGAACTGAATTCCAGTAATTCGGCCTTGAGTTCAATGGTGCCTGATTATTGACTTCAATGGCACTGGATTATCCGACACCACTGAAGTCAACAATCCAGCAATCTGGTACCAATAACTCAATGCCGGATTACCGGATTAGGCTATGTGCGCACACTGAATATTTGCTTTCAGAAATTTCTGCACCAAAACTGCATCTCAAGGCGGAAAAAAAGCACCAAAAATGCAACACGTTTTGTCATAAAGCTGCAGGCAAATCTTTATGGCAGCAAAGTCAATAAGAATTCAGAAGTGTTTTGCATGTGCTGCTCTTTTCGCCTTGCAGATTTGGTGCAGAAATGAATCGCAGTATGGCAATTCTTGCTGCGTTTTTGCACATTTTCACCCACAATGCATCAAAAATGTATAAAAAAGCATGTCAATACCATGCGGTTTTCTGCAGTTGTCTGCCAGGAGATATAGATGAATACATAGAAGTCAATGCATGCAGTTTTGTGGATAAACTACACAAAAAACGTATCAAAACCGCCTCGCACTTGTGGCATAATTTTCTGCCAGATGTAGAGCCAGGTTCATTACGGGGCATTGTGTTTTTAGAGCAAGTAGGACCTGCAGGGGAATTTTGTGGATTAATAAACTGGAGAAAGAGGGTGTTTTTTTTGTTTAATTTAAATAAAAGATTTTTCTCTGCGTTATATCTTTTTTTCTTTTTCCTCACATGATTAGTAATGGGGAGGTCTCATAGACCCATACCCATTACTAATCCAAGACTTTGTGTCAGCTGTAATTTTTTTTTAGCATATCACAGCTGTCATTAACCCGTTATATTACCCTAATTGCCACCGCAATCGGGATGAGCCGGGCAAAGCGTCAGTTTCCTGGGCATCTGCAGGCAGTTATTTTTAGCCTGGGGAGGGCCCAATAGCACAGCTGTGTGCTTTATTTTAGCTTAGTATTGAATTTGGAGGGGACCCCACACTGCTTTCTAAAATTATTTATTCAAATATTTCAAAAATGGCATGGGGTCTAAGGGTATGTGCACACATGCCGGGTTAGCATCGGTTTAGCTGTGTAAACCGCCGGTCAGTTTCCATAAGTTTTATGTAAATTTATGTTAATCCAAACCGGCGTTTGGATTAACATTAAAACCTATGGAAGCTGTGCACACACCGGCGGTTTACACATGCTCATCTGTTGCAGCGGGTTAGCAACGAATGTGCATGTTCAATAAACCGGCGGGTTATGCAGTGGCTGCAAGCGCAGAATCATGTAGCTTCCAGCCGCCACAACACCGCCGCCGCTAACCCGCTGTGCACCCGCCCTACACCCTCCGCACATACCCGCCAGCAAGCCGGTGGACGGCTGCAGAGCTTCCTGTCGGGTCCGCCCAGCCGCCGCCGTCACAAACCCGGCATGTGTGTGCACATACCCTTAGAGTTTTGATACACAGACAAAATAAAGCACACAGCAGGAGGCTGCAGCCTCCAGTTGTCCACTTTATCTACACTGTGTATCAAAATATGGGAGACCCATGCCATTTTTTTCAATTTATTATTTATTTATGCATCCCACTTCTGGGACCCATACAGCTAGTGTGGGAGCAACTATTTAAAGACACCGACAAAGAGGGTGCAGCACAGTCTGACTGCAACCATTCACAGATGCTGTCACAAAGGGTGGGGGGAAGCATTGAATATTCATGAGGCTCAATGAGCAGCCCTAGAAGTAGTGTGACATTGGCGTGTGGTTCTCTGTAAGAAGGTTTCACACTGCAGTTTTGTTAGGTCCCCTGGCACCGCTCCCCAGCTCACCTCTCCTGGGTCTGCATCCTCTTCTCCTCTACCGATCGGACATCCGGCGTCCAGGTGCGCTGTGTCTCGGAGCCATCGCCAGGTCCCCTTCCTGTCTGCTGACCACCGGGCTCACACATCAGCACACTACAATGGTCGGAGCCATGAACCTAATTAGCAGTGCACTAGGTGCGGTCGCGCTCCTTCCCTGTGAATGTAGGGGCCGGCACAGCTCAACGTGACACTCTCCTTGACCAATAGCTGTCCGTCCTCCGGTATATCAGCCACCTCCACTGATGGGAGGTGCCTGATTATTGAGTTAGTAAACTTCTGCTTCTCTGGCTGTTAGTCAGGCCTTCCTTGTGCTCTCCTCCGGTAGACCCATTCCTGCTCTCCTAGCCCCGGGCTCTGATACCTCGAATCCTCCTTAGCTATACTGTAGTATAGGCTAACCCTACGAGCCGTCCCTGTGGTACTAACAGCTGTGGTATTTACACCCCCTAGGCTTGCCCCTGACAATCCCTGTATAGGGGTTGCTTAAATTAGGACCAGCTCACCCAGGGGTGTTTGGTACCATGGCCCAGTGGGTCTACTCTAGGGCGCCTTCCCCCGGAAGCGTGACAAGTTTTTTCCATGATCAGGTTCCATCCAGTTCGTGTGCCAAAACCAGGAGTGTCTCCAAAACGCAGATCTTTCAATTATACTTTTTCTCTGCAAGTTTCACTCCTGGTGTTGGCACACAAACCAGATGGAACTTGATCAGGAAAAAAACTGCAGCCTAAGGACCCTTTCACATCAACGTTTTTTCAAATTGCGGCAGATTTACCGCATTTGCCACATTTACCGCCTGATGGTCACACTTGCGGCAAGCCCCATGCATTGTCTGTGGGGCTTGCGGCAGGTGCGGCAAGTGCGGTGTTGCCGTGGTTCTAGCACTTGCGGTAGTGGCAGCCGCGAAAAAAATGCCGCTGACCACATTCTTTTTCGCGGCTGCAAGTGCCGGATCGCGGCAATACCCCACTTGCCGCACGTGCCGCAAGCCCCATAGACAATGCGTGGGGCTTGCTGCAAGTGTGCCGCGAGTGCGACCGTTAGGCGGCAGATGCAGTAACTCTTCCAGATCTGCCGCAATCAGCGAAAAACGCTGATGTAAAAGGGGCCCTTCAGTTTTTACAAGTTTCTGCATTGAATTTCTCAATCTTGTTCTGCCGGTCTACTGAAGTCACGATGGTCATTACCATGGTAGGAAAAAAAATAGTATGGCTCATTAATGAGGCAGCAATCATTGCCCTACGGCTTGTTGTCTTCTCACAAATGAAGACACAGTAAATTGAGTTTGTTAGGTTTCATACAGTCATATCTCTGGTGCTCCATTAATTAGTATTCGTTTGGATAAGTGCTGCACATTGACATAACTTTTAGGCTGTCTTCAGACTTGCAGATGCATCTGCAGCGTTTTGCAGATGCATCTGCAAGCATCTGCATGCAGACCGCGGCCCCTATGTTTATAATGGAGCGCACGGCAGTCTGCAGATGCTTGCAGACCGCCGTGCGCTCTCATTGCCCGCCATTAGTGATCTGTGCGCAGGCGGATGCCTGCGTACAGATCACACACTCTCGTCCGCACCAGGGACGCGAGATGTTGCGTCCCTGGTGCGGGCGAGAGGGTGTGATTTGTGCGCAGGCATCTGCCTGCGCACAGATCACTAATGGCGGGCAATGAGAGCGCACGGCGGTCTGCAAGCATCTGCAGACCGCCGTGCGCTCCATTATAAACATAGGGGCCGCGGTCTGCATGCAGATGCTTGCAGATGCATCTGCAAAACGCTGCAGATGCATCTGCAAGTCTGAAGGCAGCCTCAGACTTTGTTTTTTTCACCTAGTATCAGTATTTGCTCTCTGCTTTGTCTGCCAACTGTGAAAAGATCAATGAGTTAATGAACAAACCAAGATGCATCTTTCCGTTAAAAGCAGCCAGAAAATTCCCTTTTGTTTACATCAGGCTATTGTGTTACGTGTATTTAGAAAAAAATTTAGTTTTTTTCCTTGAACGATCTTTATTAAAAAAAATAGCAATCATGCAATACTTACTTTGATCATTGAGTGTTATGAGACTCATACTTCCTGTGATGTCCGAAAGAGCTTTCAGCGGTTTCCTTATCATCAGAGGAAAATTATAGTGAAAGGTAACACTAGGGATGAGCGAGTACCTCACTATTCGGACTCGCTATACTCGCAGCGAGTAGGTCCCGGTACTCGGTACTCGTTGCGAGTATAGCGAGTCCGAATACTTTCGCAGTGTATCTATAGATACACTGCGAAAGTAGCCTAAAAGTGAATAAAAGTTGTTAAAAATAATAAAATTACATACTCACCTGTCCGACGCCTGCAACCAGGCCCGTCCCAGAAGACCTGCGATCACCGGACAAGGACCTGTGACTTCCAGCCAATCAGATGGCCGGTAGCGATCTGGCCAATCAGATGGTGACATATCACAACCACGTGATCGCTAGCGGCCACCTGATTTGCCAGATTGCAAGGTCCTAGATAACCCTTTTGTTGACCCTCATATGGCACTAGCTTTAACATTTCCATTTTAACATTTAATACATGAAAACAAGTAGTAATATTATTATTTATTGGCCTTCAGCTCAATCTTGAGCCATGGCGAATTGATGGATAAACACTATAGGAAGATCAATCTTGTGCAGTATAGATAGCTCCAGCAGGGTTTTCTCCAAGCTTAGATAGGTCCACCAGGGTTTTCTCCGAGCCTAGATAGGTCCGCCAGAGTCTTCTCCGAGCCTAGACAGGTCCACCAGAGTCTTCTCCAAGCCTAGATAGGTCCACTAGGATCCACTAAGCCAACAATTCCCTTTAAATTCCCAAATCTAATATATAAAGCTGAATGTGTCTATGTGTGTGTATGTGTGTGTGTGTATGTGTGTATATCCGGGATTGGCATCTACACCGTCGCAACCACAGCTACAAAAATTT
Source organism: Allobates femoralis (assembly GCA_033576535.1). NCBI lineage: Eukaryota > Metazoa > Chordata > Amphibia > Anura > Aromobatidae > Allobates > Allobates femoralis. The sequence goes on along the minus strand of JARQOC010000010.1, from coordinate 25,364,853 downwards.
GCACAGTCACACGTCTGGACCCCGGGTGCGTCATAGGCTATGTTGTGAGGCGAAATTTTAACCCTGCGCGTTCCAGTTCACCAAACAATTTTGCCCCTATCTACATAATGGGGAAAAAGTGAATGGAAAAGTGTTGGAGGAAAATCGACAGCTGTCAGCTATAGAGACAAAATTTTGCACAGTCACACGTCTGGACCCCAGGAGCGTCATAGGCTATGTTGTGAGGCGAAATTTTAACCCCGCGCATTCCAATTCACCAAACAATTTTGCCCCCATCTACATAATGGGGAAAAAGTGACAGTTACCAGATGACAGTTGTGAATGAGAGGGGCTTAATGATAGCACCAAAGACTAACAGCACATACCAGCATGTAGTCACTAAGATGGGGCCCCAACATGAGATATTCACCACGCACGGGGACATGTATACACACCACATGCACACAAAGAGTAACAGCAAGTGTATAGTCGCTAAAGTGCAGCACCAACAATGGATACTCACCACGCACCCGAACAAACACACACACACACACACCACAAAGAGACACACACAACACAGAGACACACACCTCCTTCAAGGGGACACACACACACTCTATAGCGACACATGCACTCACCCAACAGGGACACACACACACCACAAAGAGACACACATAACACAGACACACACACCACACAGACCCCCCCACAGGGACACACACACAGCCACCCTATAGGGACACATGCACTCACCCCACAGGGACACACACACACCACAAAGAGACACACAAAACACAGATACACACACACCACACAGACCCCCCCCCCACAGGGACACACACACATACACTCCCTATAGGACACATGCACTCACCCCACAGGGACACACACACACCACAAAGAGACACACACAACAGAGACACACACCACACAGACCCCCCCACACAGGGACACACATACACACCCTATAGGGGCACATGCACACACCCCACAGGGACACACACCACAAAGAGACACATACAACAGAGACACACACCACACAGACCCCCCCACAGGGACACACACATACACACCCCAGGGACACACACACACCACACAGACAAACACAGATGTGCACAAATCACCTCACACAACTCGCCTCATACGTGTGCTATCTTTATTTTCCAAACATAAACATCTGATTAAAAACAGCCAATGTGCAACACATGTGCCATATAGGGAATTAAGGCAGATGTCAGTCACATGAGCTGTCTATTATGTGTATGTGTGAGGTAATATATACTACCCGGCCAGGGGAGGGTTTACTGTTGGCTGGAGATTTATTAGGCTGCCTATAGCAGCCAATCACAGCTCAGCTATTATTTTCCTACAGGTCATTAATATGACATATTCAAATTCTATTTTGTTATAGCTAATAGCAGTTATTTATTAACCCGGGCGTAGCCGGGTACTACAGCTAGTACTGTATATATTTCAATTAATACACAGTTATGAGGACCTTTCTTTTAAACAATTTGTTGCAGATTTTGTTATGTTCGCAATAAATACAACAACTATAGTTTTGAAAACTGCAAAGAACTGTACAGACGTCACTCTCAGGTCATTGCTGCTTTGTGATTTACCTGTTTTCTTTTCTTTAAATCACATTGAATAAAGATGATATTTGTATGGAACCTCAGAAAGGTAGTTCAGCTTTTGGGATGTCGCTGCAGAAGATGCAGAAATTGAAAACTTTGAGATTAGACATAAAATATTAAAAATAAAGTTATACATTGTTATAGTTTTTACCTTTTTATTAGATTTTCAGATTTTTTTTTCTATGCATCTTATTACCGTAAGCTAAACATAATCCTATCTCTAATGGTAACCCTCTCCCTAATCTTAGTCTTAGCCTTATCCCTATTTAGGGCGAGTGTCACGCGCTTAGATGGCGCTGACATTGTTGGATGCTGCTGTGTATGTGGTTTGTCTTTAAGAGCTGCATGGTTGATAGTTGTGAAGGTCCTTGCCTCCTGTGTTGTGCTCCAGAACTGCAGTCACTATTATGTTCAATTGCTGGATCAGGAGTTAATGTGTGACTCACCTGAAATATCCTCCCCTTGGCTTTAAATAGCCTTCCCTCTCCTCTGTCAGGTGCTGCTGATAGCTATGTGCTCTAGGTCTTGGTGCTGTGCTGATGCTTAGCTACAGGGCTAAAGTCTTTCCTTGGGAGAAGCTGTGATTCCTGACTGTGGGTGGAGGTAGGGGCCCTCAGCCTAGGGCTAATCAGGAGTTTTAGGGTACAGGGTGGCGGCTCAGAACTCCTCACCATCAGAGGTACCTCTGAGATCAGGGCGAGCCAGGGACCCCAGCATCAGGGTCAAATTAGGCTCTCCTGACCCCCTTTTGCCCAATTCACCTACCTGTTACCTGATTCCCTTCCCTCCCAATTGTGACAGCGAGATAATCTATTTAAATACTTAAAGTTTCTTTCTTTTTAAATGTTTTATTTTACAGTGGGATAGCTCTCTGAGCAGTTCTCTGTCTCTTCCCTCACAAAATTGTAAATGAGAGAGGTAAAGAGCAGAATGCATCCTCTCTGTCATCTCAGTTGCTGCATATGCAGAGCACAGTAGTCAAGATGAGGTGGTCATTGGTTGCTGCACTCTGCATAAGCAGCCATTGATGTAACAAACCTCACTTAATCATACTCTGCTTCAGGTATCGGATCTTATGGAAAGTACTTCTGGGGCAGGGGTACCAGACTTGCTGCCTATGCAGAGTGCAGCAGCTGCTGACAAATCCATCTTGACTGATGTGCTCTGCATAGGAATCTGTGGCAGCTGCTTAGATGTCCTGCAGCCTCATCTAGTTGACTGGCAGCCGTACAGGTACTCTCCACTCCCCAAGGAACAATGGAGATAGAGGGCATAATATTGCGCTCCATAGCAACAACCATTGGTGTTCCCTGCACACACTGCTCAGATAACAGCAACCTAAGAGCGCTTTTCCAGATCTAGCGGCTTGTAGCTACGCCTTTGGCCTGGGACACAAAGCACACTTTGAATACTTAAGGATTGAAGCTTGCACCAAGATTAATAAGACTTAGCTCTTATAGAAGCACCTTGTGTAATCAATGACATAATTACAGATTATCAATGTTTTCTAAACAGTCGTCCTGACAATCGTTGTCAAGTCTCCGATCCAGTTTTCCCATCCAAATCACCGCCGACCTGAAAAACAAGTTGTGAATGAGCATTCAGTATTGTGTACGGACCGAGACACTTTTGGATGTCATTGAAATCTCATTGTTTCACGACTGGTCAGCAAATTCTGGACAGATTTTGGTGTTTCTGGAAAAACGTGTTTAAGTTATACACAATAAAGAAGTAAAATAAGTATATTCATGATTTTATCTTGTGCATATGTGATAGAATGTTCGATTATTGTGATTTATAACAAAACATTTCACAGATTACCAAAGGTATCATTCATTTGGGGATTATATCAAAGAACTCACAGAAGTAACCATTCCCCTTAAAATATAAAATGTTGTTAGCTATGCTTTAAAAGCAAATTATTGACCCCTAGGTAAGGGCTGATCATTATAGATAAAGGGATAAAAGGCTAAAAGAAAAGGTGTGCTGTCTCTCGTGGGATATCGCGGGTATCACGACACAGCGAGTGTGACGTGTGGGGACGTCCGTGAGGTTACTGCAGTTCACTCGTGGGATATCGCGGGTATCACGACACAGCGAGTGTGACGTGTGGGGACGTCCGTGAGGTTACTGCAGTTCACTCGTGGGATACCTGCTCTGTGAACTGCAGTAACGTATGTGACTTAACTGCTCGTCACACTGCCGGGAGTGTCTGCTCGCCCCGGCATGTGGGAGATGCTTTCTCTGAACGTGCCCCCCATACGCTGGAAGATTGAGACTTCGTGGGACCTCCATGGGTATGTTTGAGATGTCTTGGATTTTAATTGGGAATAAATTGCTTAATGAGGGTGTCTGCTGTCATTATTGATTTACTAATTCTCTCATGTACCATATATCTTGCAGGTTCACTTTTGTGGACTACGTCGGAATTGGGGGGTTACAGCAGAATTCCAGGACTACTGTAGATTTTCTTTGTTTTCTTTTGGGGGACTTGATTTTCTTGGGATTTTTTTCATTAAATTGGTGAAAGAGGTATGTGTTGGGGAGTGTTTTTTCAAATAAAAGATTTTTTTGCTGTCTTTTTCTGTTAGTCATACCACTGAGATGATCACAAGTTTATCTATCAATACAAAATAAAAAAAGACTAACGGAACCTTTTTGCATTTATTTCAATTAGTGTGCCAGAACATTTTTGTTATTAGTTATTGGCTTTTTGGTTCTGTGCACCTACTAGGGCGGTTGAGCCAACTCTATCCTATCTATTAGGGTATCTGATACATGTCTCAACATTTCTAACCCCTGGGTTTGATGTCAGCTGCAATTACTCAGCTGGCATCAACCCCAAATACTATTGCCCCAATTTCCAATGCATCAGGGCAGTTGGAAGAGTTAGGGCAAAGTGCGTCTTATGGAAGTCCCAGTTCATAGGCATCTGCAGCCTGGTGTTGGTAGGCTGGGGAGGGCCTATTAACTATTGACCTTCCCACCCTGAGAATACCAGACCCTAGCTTTGTGCTTCTGTGGTGCCCCTAGGGTCCGGTTGCCATAGTGGTGTTGCCTCCCTTCCTGTGATATCATCCTTGGAAGCAGGAGGAGATCCCCACGTTAGGTGAAACCCCACATGCACACACAAAACCTGGTCCCTAACCTGAAGGGGGAGCTCTGCACCCTAGTTTGAGGTGTCATCACTCTCAGGTAGCTCTCATTTTGGTTCTAGATCGTTACAGGTGTACCGTGTGTGGGGACTCTCAAACAAAAGACACAGGGTTGAGGTCTTTTCAGAATGTCACACTTTATTAAGGCAGGGTGAATCTTATATAGTTTTGAATAAATACTAAAAATAGATTGTGACGTCACATGGAAAATAAAAGAGTATAACATAAGTAATATGTCAGGATGTGATATGTCAATTACACATTGATGGATTATGTCTAATCATCCATTAATGGTGCCTTAACCCACTAAATAATGCTTGTTAGGACAAACATTAAGTCACCCTAACCTTGGACTTACAGCTGCATGTTTTATTCCCCCTTCCCATGATACAAGGGAAAGTTCTCCCATCCGGGAAATGTTACAGCAATTAAAAATAACAAGAGAGAATACATGCTGAAGTTCAGTCTACTACTTGAGAATAGAGAATGATAACTTTCATACTATACACATACAAAATGGAGCAGATTTTATACTCAAAAGTGACTGAACCCTTAGTTGTAGAGTTCTACAAATTAGCAAACACTAAAAAAAATGTAAAAAAATTAAAAATGGGCAAAAATAATGTAAAGTTTGCCTTTTACAAAGCTTGTATTAGATGTAACATGAAACAATTCTTCCTTTTGTGTTGAGTGATAATAAATGAGACTATAGTAGTGAATAGATGTTACATTTATATCTGTCAGCAGGGGGCAGCCAAGCTCCATGTAAAGATGTTATATGTTTATCCACCAGCAGGAGGCAGCCAAGCTCCATGTAAAGATGTTATATGTTTATCCACCAGCAGGGGCAGCCAAGCTCCATGTAAAGATGTTATATGTTTATCCACCAGCAGGAGGCAGCCAAGCTCCATGTGAAGATGCAGTTTCTGATTAGTGAGGTTATGTGAATGCAGCTTAAACTCTAGGTTCAGTTTTGGTGGATTATATAAACATACTACATTTTTTAGTTTAGCATGCTGCAATATCAGACTGCTAAAAAAATACATCTATTATATTCCCCCTTGACCCCTTCACCCTCTGAGCCTGATTTGACCCTACTGACCAGACCGGTTATAACTCTGGAACGCTTCAAATATCCCAATGATTCTGAAAATGCTTTTTCATGACACTGCATGTTAGTGGTAAAGATGCACAATATAAGCAACCATGACGTCTAATACCAAATACACTTAGCAGGATGCAGAAGGCCCCAATAGTAAAGGAAGAGACATGCAACACACCAACGCTCCAACCACTCTCAGCCTACCGTGTCATGGAGGGGGCGATTGGTGATATTTTATATGCAGACAGAATGAGGTTTCCATAGGGCGCCAGTCACACACGTGTGATGCAAAGTGTACCCAGCCTATTACTCACGCCCCTACTATTAGACGAGGTGGGCTGCTCAGCACTACATAAAGGCACCGCACAAGACAGATGCCCCAAAGGGCCAAGCTTCACCCTGCATAAATAAAAAAAAGTGCAAAAAAACACAAACAAGAAACATAATGTGAGGAAATGGTAGATAATTTGGTCCAAAATACATAAGCTCATAACCCACGTCAAGGGTCCTCACACTTAAGAGTCCCTAACACTATATTCAAGAATAATGAGCAAAAAAAAAAGACGTACTGTAATTAAAAAAAAAACTCACCATAAGCAGCCATGAGGTCTAATACCACATATACTTATGACTCCCCCCGGGCATTGCTGCTGGATCCTGTTGCCAGTGGTTGATGTCCGGGACCGTGGCCATGGTGGTCGCTGAAAAATGTTGACGGCGAGCCTGGGTTCGGACCTAAGGTCTCCAACTACCTGGCCCACCACTCCTCACGACGGCGCTGCCACGTCACTTGGTCGGCCAAGTACTGCTCATAGAGGTAGTCCGACTGAGTATGGATGGGACCAGGGGTCTGCCTCTGACCTCCAGTGGTAGCTGCTTGGCTGGCCACAGCTCCCGGCCGGTGCTGACGGTCACTCCACCACGGGTCCTGCACGGCGTGGGGGAGTGACCGTCAGCAGGATGCCCCGACTTCCTCGCTAATGTCGTCCGGATTGCCATCCTCCAGGTTCTCCTCCTCGGAGCCCGACTGGCTGGCGGATTCATCCTGGACAGCCTCAATGACCACTCTGGACTCGTGCTCGGGTTCCTCCGGTTCAGCAGCCTCCTCCTCTGGGCTTTCGGGTTCCGCTGCGGCTGTCTCCTCTCGTCACCAGCTAGGGCCTCGGTGTCATCTGGGTTTTCATGAGGCTCAGATGCCCCGACTTCAGTGCAGGTGACGGGTGATGGCTCGGCAGGTGGGTCCTCACTTGCCACCGGGTTCTCAACCATGGCCTGGTCTCTCATTCCCGACTCCAGGTCTCGGTCCCTGGTTCCTACGGGACAGCTCTAGGGCAGTATCGGCACTCCAACGCCTAACAGTTTACTCCACAGTCTCAATGATCTGGACTCTCAAGTTCTGGAATGCGGTTCTCCAGAAGGCCGCGTCTCCCTCATAGATGAGAAGAGAGACTGCCCTCGGGTCCCCAGTTGCAGCAAGGGCCTCTTCTTCCACCTCCCGTAACAGGTCACTTAGTCTAGTAGCTGCCATGTTCACCAGTCCCTGGACCAGACCATTCCGCATGGATTTTAGACCGCACCCTTGTTGCTGCTTTTTAAGGGTTTTGGTAAAAGTACTTTTATCTTTGGCATGCCCCCTTGGTAGTTTGGTAGCAATAGGGGCAGGCAAACAGTTTCACGCCTACGGCATGGCCCTCCCACGATGGGGTTCCGAGGCGAGTCCCCAGGCCAACACATTGTTCTTTACATTTCTAGACCCGCCATTTTGGGCTCGTTGAAAAGGCAGGAAAAGTTATTTTTGTGCCGTGTATTGACGTTTTAAGTCCTTTAGCCAAATCTTTAAAGTCTGTAAGGCGCACAATACCCGTTGGGTACAGGCTGGTTCAATCCTGTTCGTGATGCCAAAAGCTGACTCGCCCAGGGCTGGAGTACTCGGATCCCGGGCGTTGCTGCTGGATCCTGTCACTGGTGGTCGATGCCCGGGACCGTGACCCCGGTGGTCGCTGAAAAGTGTTGAAATAAAAATAATAAAAAGTGTATTGTTCGTGACGCCACCTGCAGTCTCTGATGATAACACCAGCGCTACTTCAGACCTCTGGGGATGGTGTTATTGTAGCCGGTTGGTCTTGCTCCCTGCAGGTAGAGCAATGTGCCAGGGCAGTGATGCTGTATCTACTGGAAGGCGGCTCTGTAGGTGGAAGCTGCCTGATCCCTCACAGCGGGAAAGAACGACACACCACACGTAGCTGAGTGTCTGCACGGGTTTACTGGTCACGTTCAAGTTGAATAACAGGCCTACTGTCACGGGTAGCTGGCCTGGGTAGTGACCAATGAATGGGGTGTTCGTCTGTGGCTTTTAAGTTGTCTCTCTCAGCTTCGCCATCTATCCTTCCTATAGTGTTGAAGTCTAGCCTGCATGGAGCCCAACCTGACCTCCTGCTCTCTCCTCTGTAACTTTACGCTCATGTAGGAACCTTCTCTAGATTGACACACGTCTGGGGATTTTTCGCGGGTCTTGGCTCCTTGTTTGGCTGTTAAAGGTGACCGGGAGGCTGGACACTCCTCAGTCTGACTGGTGTTGGCGGCACAGAGTTAGACTTGCTCGCACCGCTCCCAGAGCCAGTACTTCGCTCCGTGGACTGGGATCCTCCCAGACCAGTAGGTAGACGGTCTGACGCCGGGAGTTAGCACACACCTCAGGCTCCCCTTTCTCGTCTGGATCACCGCTCTTTCTGGGTGCCCTCCCTGTACGTTTCCTGAAGGGTCCTCCTCGACTGTTCACGTTACTTCCACCCCTTTGCTACTGCTTCTCTTCTCCCACTATCCACTATCCACCTATATATATTCTCCCACTGGGACCCATTACCCTACTAACGGGTTTAACCAATTGGCCACCTGAGCTAGGTGTGTGGAAGCAGAATGAAAGCCACATTCGAACCTCCCCCTTCACTAGCCACAGGGATACCGCACACGCTGGTCTGGATGAGGTACCCCTTCGTGGCGCACGACAAGTAGGGCCCCACACTTAGCAGGATGCAGGAGGCCCCAATGATAAAACAAGATTCAAAACAGGTGCAAGATACCAAACCCAGACCACATCCCATTTGAAGTGACTTTGAGGGGCCTATGTAACAGAAAATACCCAAAAGTGACACCATTACAAAAACTGCACCCCCCCCATGCTACTCAAAACCATATTCAAGAAGTTCATTAGCTCTTTGCATGCTTCACAAAAATGTAATCAATGTGGAAGGAAAATATGAAAATGTTAGCTTTTTTACTTTATGTTGCGGTGTGGTGGGAAACTTAGAGCCAGAGGTGCTCCAGAGAATTTTATAATGTTGACCCATGGACATAAAAAAAAAAAAACTTAAATTTTAAGCACAAAAATGTTAATTTAGCCCCAATTTTTTTATCTTCAGAAGAGTGGTAGGAAAAAATACACCACACAATTTGTTATGTGATTTCTCCTGAGAACACTGATACCCCATGTGTGGTGGAAAACAACTATTTGGGGCACCGGCAGGGCTCAGAAGAGAACAAGCGCCATTTGACTATTGGAACTGAAAATCGTCTGGAATCTATAGCGGACACCAAGTCATGTTGGGAAATCCCCTGATTCCCACATTTTGGAAATTACATGCTTTACTAAATGTATCTACAGTAGGCAAAATAAGTATTTGATCACACTACCGATTTTGCAAGTTTTCTCACCTAAAAAGAATGGAGAGGTCTGTAATTTTTATTGTAGGCACCCTTCAACTCTGAAACAGAATCCAATCACATTGTATGATTTTTAAATAATTAATTTGGATTTTGTTGCATGAAATAAGTATTTGATACAATAGATAAACAGAACTTAATATTGGTATGGAAACCTTTTATTTGCAATTACAGATGTCAGATGTTTCCTGTACTTCTGACTAAGTCTGCACACTCTGCAGCAGAGATTTTGGCCCACTCCTCCTTCCCCTGAAATGTGGCTTTGGCCCCATGTTTTTCGATTTACAAAAGAGATAATGTGGGAAAACAAATGATACAATTTGTTAATAGCTTCTGTGTACGCTAATACTCCATATGTGGTCAAGAAGTAACTCTGAGGCACATCGCAAGCTCAGACAGGAAGGAGCACCATATTGGAATCCGTGTAAGTAAAGGGAGAGGGAAAGGAGTGGTGCCTCACCAGCGTGTTGCTCCTGGAGTGTGTGCCTGGAACCGGCAGCCGTACCACCTGGATTTAATTGGAAGAAACAAAATGCATGGAGAAACTGGGTGCCGGATCTTCCTTTCTTCACCATATTGGACTTCAGAGTTTGTTGGAATGGTATGAGAGTGCCATGTCACATTGGCAAAGCCCCTGAGGTCCCAGAACAGGAGAAACCCACATCTTACAAACTACACTCCTTAGGAATTTATCTACAGGTGTAGTGACAATTTTGACTCCAAGTGTCTTTTCAAGATACCAGCAGTAATAGATGTTGCTGAGTGAAAATTGCAGATCTGACATTGTAGTGCCCAGTACATTGTAGTGCCCATATATTGTAGTGCCCAGTACATTGTAGTGCCCATACATTGTAGTGCCCATACATTGTAGTGCCAGTCTGTTGCCCATACATTGTAGTGCCCAGTACATTGTAGTGCCCATACATTGTGCTCAGCTTTGTGCATCTGGAGAAACACACCCCGTAAATTAAGCAAATTTCCTCGCTACAGACATGCCAAAAATGTGGACTATATGTGTGGTATAGGTGCACTGTGGAGCTCAAATGGGAGAAGTGAGCACAGATTTTGCTGCATTTCTTTTTGTAGAGAGTCATAGCGCTTTTCCAGAGCCTTTGGGCCCAGAGTAGCAGAAAAGCCCCCTATATATCTGATTACAGATGACAGACCTGAGTGGGGACTTTTTTTTGTGGGTTGAGTTGAAGCTTTTATTGGGATATTTTACATGAAATTTTGAATCCTGAGCTCTACGTTGAGCACTTCCATTAGGGTTTCCAACTAAATCCCTGAAAGATGGAATTCAGATGACACCCTCAAGTGAACCATTTCACTTTAATGAGGCAGCAGAGTTACTGTGAACTCTGTCTGGCCTCTGTTCAGTGTTGTACTGTTCTAAATGCAAACTGTGGTTGACAGTATTTTTATTCACCACTGTAAAGATGGACACCATTAGACGGAGATCCCATGGCGTTCCCTGGCTCAGTCTCTAAGCATATGGAGCCTCGTTCAGAGAATGAAGCCAAGTAGGCTGTAAGAGCAGCCACTGTGGGGTCTCAAACTTAGCTCCACGAGAGTCGGTAGTGTGATGAGCGAAGACATCAGTAAGATTACTGTAGGTCATACTCTCCAGGTCCCACATCAGGGAGTGAGAGAGTCGGCAAGTATGAACTGCAATAACCTTACCGACATCACGGTCGTCACACTGTCGGCTCTCACAGAGCACAGCGTGAGAGACGGCAGTGGCTGCGTTAAAGCCTATGGAGCTGCACTCTCTGAATGAGGCTCCATGCACTGGGTGCCAGTCAGGATACATCATGGGACCTCCATGTGGACTATGTGGCACCTACTTGGGATTTTGCTGTGACACAAATTGATGACTGAGGGCCTGTCTTTCTTTAATAATTCTCTCTTTTTATGTTTTTCAAGTTGCCTTTTGTGGAATATGACAGATTTGGTGGACTACATCAGAATCCATGGGCTACTGCAGACTTATGGCTTTATTTGTTAATAAATTGCTGAGCCAGGGAAAGTGTCAAGGAGTGATTATTCAAATAAAATATTTTTGTGTGTGTTTATGTATCTTTTTACTGACTGGGTTAGTAAAATGGGTGTCTGATAGATGCCTCTACAATTCTAACCCCATGGGATTGGTGCTAGCTGACATTTAACAGCTGGCATCAACCCAAACTACTATTTACCAGGATTGCCACTGTACCAGGGCAATTGGGAAAATCCAGGGAAAAGCACCAGATCTGGCACATCTAATGTAGGCACCACTTTCGGAGCAGCTGTGGGTTCCTATTTTGAGGCTGGAAAAGGCCCAACAACCTAATAACCATCCATCTTCCCAGCCTGAGAATGCCAGCCTCCAGCTATCAGCTGTACCTTAGATGCTTATCAATTTTTTTTCGTTTTTTATTTATATCTCTATTTATAACTAAATAATTTGAAAAAAAGTTCTAAGTTTATATACACAAAGATTATTATGCCTTTAAACAATTGGGACAGCCTATATGATGATGTCAGGTGTTTGGAAGCTTCTAAAAGGTTTATTGGAAACATCTGAGTTAGAGACACACTTGTGGATGTATTTTAATGCACACCTGAAACACATTGCTTCTTTAATAGCATCATGGGAAAGTCTAAAGAAATCAGGCAAGATATCAGGAAGAGAATTGTGGACTTGCACAAGTCTAGTTCATCCTTGGGTGTAGTTTCCAAATACCCGAAGGTGCCTTGTCCATCTGTACAAACAATTATATGCAAGTAGAACCAAGATGGGAATGTCCAGCCATCATACCACTCAGGAAGGATATGGGTTTTGTGTCCCAGAGATTAAAGTACTTTGGTCCAACATGTGCGTATCAACCAAAGAAGAAAAGCAAAAGACCATGTGAAAATGATGGCGGAAGCTGGTAGGATTGTGTCATTATCCACAGTGAAACACGTACTGAATCAACATGGGCTGAAAGGCCACTCTGTCAGGAAGAAGCCATTAATCCAAAAGAAACATAAAATAGCCAGATTAATTTTTGCAAATGCACACAGGAACAAAGACCGACAGTTTTGGAGACATGTCCTGGGGTCTGATAAAACTAAAATGTAACTGTTTGGCCATAATGACCATCATTACATTTGGGGGAAAAATGGAGAAACTTGGAAGCCTAAGAACACCATCCCAACTGTGAAACACAGGGGTGGCAGCATTATGTTGTGGGGTTGTTTTACTACAGGCGAGACTGGTGCACTTCACAAAATAGATGGCATCATGAGGAAAGAGGATTACGTGACAATACTGAAGAAACATCTCAAGACATCAGCCAGGAAGTTTAAGCTGGGGCTGAAATGAGTCTTCCAAATGGCCAATGACCCAAAGCATACTGCCAAACTGGCTACAAAGTGTATTTAGGAGAACAAAGACAATGTTCTGGAGGGGCCATCACAAAACCCTGATCTCGATACTGTTGAAAATTTATGAGCAAAACTGAAAAGGCAGCTGTGAGTAAGGCAGCCTACAAACATGGCTCAGTTACACCATGTCTGTCAGGGGGAATGGGCCCAAATTCCTACCAACTATTGTGAGATGTATATGTGTCTTTTTATAAAGTGTATGTAAACTTCTAGTTTCAACTGTTTCTACTGCCTGTAGTCCTGGCAGATACAGATTGGTCCTGTAGGGTCACCAAAAAAGGTGCCAAAATTTAAATCGTATGGCGGGAGGAATGGGACAAGACATTGGTACTCTATATTAAGTAGGGTGCTATGTCTTAATTACATATATTTAAAAAGTGCTCATGAACATTGCTTGCTTCTCAGAAGGAGAACATGTAAGTGTAGAACTTTCAGAATTTTTTATTTACCAGTCATATTTTGTGACTGTATATTACATATGTTCAAGGGCTATTTTAGAAGGGGAGGGGGGACGCTATATAAATAAAACCACAATGACTACAATAGAAGCTGAGAAACTTCATTCACTGCTTCTTAATTTTGCCATCAATCTCTTCTCACAATGCCTCTTGCGAGGGTTTCACATTCAGATGATTGATATCGCTAGTTATGATGATCTGTCACAATGAACAAAGCTGACATTCTGAAATAGTAGTTTTACAGCAAGAGGGGGGATAACGCCGCTCGCCTGCTTTATTCCCTTGTCAAATATACTCCAACAGCCAGAGCTTGGCACACAAGTTGCACTGGCATCAGTAGTGTTTTCGAGCAAATTACATAGCATGCGCTGATCTGTCATAATATTAGTGTCTGCTTTGTGTCTACTACATGAAGAACGATCCCCTCAAAAACCAAAATCCTCTACAAAGTTCCCGCCACAAATTAAATTGCCTTCTTACACCTCTAAACTATGGACAAAAATGCTGTGATTCCTATAATCTAGCATTAATGGGGCAAGACTAGTGCCAGATTATCAAGAATTCCTGATTACAGGACAAAGAGTGACTAAACTATCTTCCTGATTGAATTGCCTGTGGATTTGTGGGGTCTGGATTCCAAGGGTGGGGTGGGTGCAGCCCTTGGTGTCCCTTCTGAGCCTAATGGTCGAGGACTGTGGGGTGATGTGGGCCCTTGTAAATGTATTCGTGTCGGGGGTGTTTGCCCGTGAATTTCTGGAGATGGTGACAATGCTTCTGTGGTTGAAGAAGCTGGTGTTCCGCTGGCGGTTGGGCCGGCGAGCCTGGTTGGCTCGGTGTGGCTCCTACAGAGGGGGATGGGGGATGGTCCCGCCTTCTGTCCCTACCTGTTGAGGCAACAACATACTTAATCACAATAACAACATGGCCAGATATGTGGGGAATTAATAAACGGGTGCAGATATTGGCAGTATCATTAGAGGCAGGTTTGAGTGCTGATTTGCAAAGAAAAAGTCCCAGGTATAGTGCCTAACATAATGTATATTCGTATTGTGGGGTAGGTAAAACATTATGACAATATATGGCTAGGTAAAGTAGACATATAGTTTACATGGCACAAATCCAAAAGGTAAACTCAAATACACAGGTTTCCAGTGTGTGACCTGAGTGCTGTGACATAATGGCCTACATGCTGAGGCTGCTCTATGCATATTTACACACATACTGTAGGCCTGTGGTTATTGTGTGTGCATACAAGTGTGTTGTGACACATGACCCACAGAAGTATAGGGTGTATGTGGATGTGGCAGGAAGATGATCCTGCAACTGCAGAGTCATGAAGAAGCTCTCACATACATTGCCCCTATATATGTTGGGGTGTACAGTGGCATGTGCTGCCCTTCATACGTATTTCTTTACACAGTAGGGATGTATGTGTTGTGAGGCTACTCACCACTTATCTGGGCAATCCTGGCACCAGTTGGGTGATGCGTCCAGGCGTCTTATATTTAAGATCTGCGATCTTCTTGCAGATCTGCTTTGGGGTGCGCACAACCCCCAACCTCCTCTCTAGCCGCCTCTTCACCCTCATCAGGACAGCCTGCTTGTGGAGGCGTGGATGAGTGTGCTGCTCATGACACCAGTAATCCCTGGTGTCACATACATCCACAAGGATAAGGAGCTCAGGCTCCCCCCACACTGCAGCTCGCCAGGGTGCCGCCATTTTACTATTCTGCAGGGGAAGGGAAAGCACCAGGAAGGCGGCGCCAAAAGATTCACAACGCTCGGGCGAATGAACGCACGGGAGAGATGTCACATGTTGACGGATGGGGGCCCAGAGGCGCAAAAGCCGCAGGATACACTGTATGCTTTTGCGTCATAGACTTTAAACAGGAAGCCTGCCACTACAGCGCTCATGCAGACATTAGTTGACATGTAATGACAATTGTGTTGATGTTAACACACATTTGTGCCCGTCGCTACATCGCAGCATTTTTGAACACAGAGGCAACATCAATGCGCTACTGGACAGTATGTACGCTCCTGGGTAATACAGCTTTAGATGCACATATCATCAAATATGGCGCCAAGGAACAAGACAACCAATCGGAACCTCGAGCTGCCACTAATCCACCAGACCGGCAGAGGTAGTAAATACGCCCTGAAACGCCTACAGGAATGGTTTAGGCGATGGGTGCTGTTGCTCTTGGTATCGCTCATGAGACGTTACACAGGGCGATCAGCACACATCGCCCAAGAATGGTCGCCTGGTTTAGAGCTGTGATGTGAAACCAGGCGACAACTCAGATGTGTCTCCCTCGCCCATTTACATTAGGCGACGCATTGGCGATGTCGCCGGCGACAGGCCACGCCTTAGCGTCGCCATAGAAATCGCCGGCGATATGTCCAGGTGTGACGGTACCCTAAAAGTGCGCAGCTTAGCTGTCACAGGTCTACCAGGACGGAGAATGGCCTCTCCTATTCTAGGAGTCAGAAGATCACATGGCTTTACACACACCTGCACTGGTTGGGGCTGCTTTGTTTTCTTGATAGCCATGCAGATTTCCCTTGTGCTGTACTGCACAAGTCAAAGCTGTTCTTTTGTCTCCTAAGGCTTTCCACCATCTAAGCTGTTCTGTTTTATCCACTCCCCTCTGGTAGAAGTGCTAACTTCTTAGTTTAGGTGATTGACAGTGATAACCTGCTATTCCCTGGTATTGGTGTGGAGGTGTTAGCCGTGAAAAGAAAAGTCACTTTGGACTCGTTTCTGAAGATCGCTAGCTAGAAGTTGTTTTTACCCTTGTGTGTCTAATTCCTAATGTGTCGTTATCATACTGCAGGAGTACTGTTCCTTCTGCCCTGTGCACTACTCAGGGCCAAGAGTAGGGTAAGAAAGGGATATGAATGTGATTGCTGCATGGAGTGTAAGAACCCATCCATGGACATCAGGGAGCTCAGGGTTGCATAGGTAAGTGTCAGGGGTTGCCGTTCCTGTCTAGCCGTAGAGGCAGTATTCCCTGTTCTCTTCTGTATTGCTATGCGTTGTTTGTCTCCTTTACGAACATCGTGGACTAGAAAGCACACACAGTACCATGTGCTCTGTCAGTATGGGCTTTGAAGAACATGCTTTCTAATGAAGTTATACTCTGGCCTTAGTGCACTCCTTCCTGCTGATGTTCTAGTCTGCACAAATAGTGGGGGTAGAACTGTACCACCACCAATTTGCAAGCAATTTAAATACATTTATGTGCAAATTGATCTAACATCAATAATGTGTTTAACTACTGTTCTTAGCAGAATCATACAAAATGGCAAAAAAGTCATAACTAGGTGTAGGTGAGTAATGGACAACCAGCACAATCAAGAGTCATGACAAGCACGCTGCTAATTGGGTGTATTTGACTCATTTAGTGAAAAGGGGGAGTTCTGACTAATATCAGCATAGATTTAAATTAGTCAAGTCATTCATTCTGTGAAGAAACGTGTCAATCATAGCCCTTATTTAAAGAGGGAGGGCACCAAATGTACCTGCTGGTTTTAGCCCTTGCTCTGTACGTAAGGATGGGTCATTCTAGACATTGCATCCAAGGAGAAAGTAGTGTAGAAAAATAATTTGTTGCTCAACTAAAAAGATTTTCAAAGCTTTAAAATGTCAAATAAAACCTGAAATATGGTAAAAATAAAAGTACTAATAAGGTTGACTGAAAAGTAATGCATCCACCTTCACAACTTGAGTATAGATGGGAATATTTAAATAAATCAAACTCCAAAATAATTCTTAGGCGGCCGTCACATGCTACAATATCTTGAACGATATCGTTTAAGTGATCTGCTTTTTGATCGCTTAAGCGATATCATTTGTGCATCGCTACGTGCTATCAAGCGATTTTACAATGTAAAATCGCTTGTTCGTGACATCGCAGATATGGGAGCCGGAGCTCATATCAAGCGATGATCGATTTAACAATCTGCTTCATCGTGGTGTATGACACCACGATGAACGATCTCCCAGCGGCAGAGCCTATGCTGGGAGATGGTATCTATGGTAAACGTCGGTCATTCCACGGGGCCGGAGACTCGCAATGGGCGCTTCGCGCATCAGAAACGGGTCGCAATGATTGCGAGCCATTGCTAAGGCGCGAGCAATGGCCGCGAAGCGAGTCTCCGGCCCGTGGAACGACCGATGAGAGCCGAGCCCCGTGGTCGAAAATAGAACCGGGGCCCCGCCATAAATTCGCCGAAACACCGCTATGTATCTCTATGGGAAGTGAGGCGCTCTTCTGATTGGTCGCTGTGTGCTGACGGCGACTAATCAGAATAGCACCTCACTTCCATAGAGATAGAATGGACGATTTTTCGTCCATTCTATCTCTATGGGAACTGAGGCGCTATTCTGATTGGTCGCCGCCACTACACAGCGACCAATCAGAATAGCGCCTCACTTCCCATAGAGATAGAATGGACGATTTTTCGTCCATTCTATCTCTATGGGAAGTGAAGAGGACGTAGGAGCCGGAGATGGCGGAAAGAAGAGAGAAGACCCCCGGGGCGGAAAGAAGACAGAAGACCCCCGGGGCCGGACGAAGAGGACGCCTGGGTCGGACGGAGGACTCCTGGATCGGACGGATGATCAGATGAAGAAGAAGGCATGTAAGTGATCGGCGGGGGCTTAGGGGGCGGCGGGGGCTTAGGGGGTGGCGGAGGGTAGTAGGTGACGGGGTGGTTGTTAGCGGCGGGGGGGGGTAGGGGTGTCTCCGGAGCAGTGGCTCCAGAGCAGTGTACGGTGGGGTGGCGGGGCAGCGAGGGGAGGCAGACGGGGCAGAAGAAAGGGGTTGCTCCGGAGCCACTGCTGTCACCGCCTGGTGACACAGTGCTCCGGAGCAACCCCTCTCTTCTGCCCCGTCTGCCTCCCCTCGTCGCCGTGGGGTTCAGGCGGGCAGAGCGGGGTAGCGGGCGCGGCCGCCGCGGGGTTCAGGCGGGCAGAGCGGGGTAGCGGGCGCGGCGAGGGTAGAGAGCGGGGCGGCGAGGGTAGCGAGCGGGGCGAACAGGCGGCTGGGCATGGGGCTGTAGTATACCATAGCGGTGTAGACTACAGCCCCATGCCGGCGGCGAGGCGAGGGGAGCGGGGCAGACAGGCGGCTGGGCATGGGGCTCTAGTATACCAAAGCGGTGTACACTACGGCCCCATGCTCAGGATGGCGGGGTAGAGGTGGGGGCATGTTGGTGGCTTTGTTCGCGTGGCGGGGCAATGGCTCGCAATGCCCGCTTCGTGGGCAATGCTTCGCGGGGGGCGTGGCCGATTCCCGGAGAAAGTGCCGAGCCACGCTAACAAAGCCACGGAAGTAGCGTCCAACGCGACGGAAGTCGCTACGGCAATTATATAATAGATTTTACAAATCTAAAATAAGGCAAAGTAATCCGCTGTACAGTCATCATTAATTCATTGTGCAGGTTATTTGCCCTGTACCGTCCACAGCTGAATGACAATTACAGTGTTTTGTATTTTTTTAATAAAAGAATAATCTTTCCATAACACTTTATGTTATATGAATTTGATTAATCTTACACTGTTCAAGTGACACACTGACATCACAATATGACAATATTACACTCACACTAACTATACACTGACATCTACTATATAATTGCCGTAGGCAAAATCGTGTCGGCCCCCGAAATCGCCGTGGCTATGTCACTATTGTGACGTCACCACGGCGAAGCATTGGCCGCGTAGCGGCCAATGCGAGTCGTTAGCTGCGCGAGCAATGGCCGCGAGGCCATTGCGAGTCGCTAGCTTTGTGCGAGCAATGGCCGCGAAGCGGCCATTGCGAGTCGCTGGCCGAAAATAGAACCAGAGGCTCGGCCACAAAGCTAGCGATTTCCCGCTCAGGTAGCGAGTCGCTAGCCTCAGCGGGAAATCGCTAGCTTTGTGGCCGAGCCTCTGGTTCTATTTCGGTCAGCGACTCGCAATGCCCGCCTCCATAAGGATTACCGCAACCGCGCCGCATTGCGAGTCGCTGGCTGAGTGCGAGCACTTGCGGCGCGGTTGCGGTAATCCCCATAAGGATTACCGCAACCGCGCCGCAAGTGCAAGTTGCGGCGCGGTTGCGGTAATCCCCATAGAAAGTATAGGGGGACTTGCGGCAGGTGCGGCAAGTGCGGTTTTGCCGCACCTGCCGCAAGTCCCCCTATACTTTCTATGGGGATTACCGCAACCGCGCCGCAGATGCGGTTTTTTAATAAAATAAAATAATTTTAATACAAAAAAATTCACTTAAAATAACAAATAATAAATAAATTTAATAATAATAAAAATAGTAAAAAAAAATATAAAGAAATAATAAAATAAAAAATAATAATAACAAAAAAAAAAAAAATAATATATTAAATTAAGATATTAATTACATTAACTAATTAAAATATAAGTATTGGACCCCCCAAAAAAAGTATTGGACCCCCCCAAAAAGTATTGGACCCCCCAAAAAAAGTATTGGACCCCCCCAAAAAGTATTGGACCCCCCAAAAAAAGTATTGGACCCCCAAAAAAAGTATTGGACCCCCCCAAAAAAAGTATTGGACCCCCCCCAAAAAGTATTGGACCCCCCCAAAAAAAGTATTGGACCCCCCCAAAAAGTATTGGACCCCCCAAAAAGTATTGGACCCCCCAAAAAAAGTATTGGACCCCCCAAAAAGTATTGGACCCCCCCAAAAAAAGTATTGGACCCCCCCAAAAAGTATTGTACCCCCCCAAAAAAGTATTGGACCCCCCCCAAAAGTATTGGACCCCCCCAAAAGTATTGGACCCCCCAAAAAAAGTATTGGACCCCCCAAAAAATGTATTGGACCCCCCCCCCCAAAAAAAGTATTGGACCCCCCAAAAAATGTATTGGACCCCCCCCCCCACAAAAAAGTATTGGACCCCCCAAAAAAAGTATTGGAACCCCCCCAAAAGTATTGGACACCCCCCCCCTAAAGTATTGGACCCCCCAAAAAAAGTATTGGACCCCCCCAAAAAGTATTGGACCCCCCCAAAAAAGTATTGGACCCCCCTAAAAAGTATTGGACCCCCCCAAAAAGTATTGGACCCCCCCAAAAAGTATTGGACCCCCCCAAAAAAGTACTCAGACCAGCTATAACTATTATAAGCACATTTATGCACGTTCTAGAATCCCGATGCATTTGCATCGGGCTCACAGCTAGTCTAATATATAATTGCCGTAGCGCACTTCCGTCATATTCGGCACTACTTCCGTCGTCGTGGACGTGGCTGCCAAAGTGACGGAAGTGCGTTAGGGACACACACACACACACACACACACAACACACACACACACATATTCGTTTAAGTGCTTTAGGGGGACACCTGACTGGAACATGTATTGTGGGGACTACCATTCCCTGCAGTGATATTAACAAGGCAATCACATAGGAATATTTAAGTGCAATGTGTAACCACAGTTATCACTTGAGCTAATCAATATTGCTTAAAATAAGGAATCTGATTTTTACTATCCTTGTGAGGACCGTTTCATGAACAATGACCATCTGAGGACATCTGTAAATACACACATCTCAGGAACAATGACCATCTGAGGACATCTGTAAATACACACATCTCAGGGTTTTAACCACCTGAGGACTAAGATATTTTTCTGCTGTTAGGTCACTAACAATGGAGGTCTATAGGGAAATTACATTTAAGGCTCGCCCACACAAGCGTATTTGCCCGTCTGTGCAGTGTCCGCAAATAGGGACCAAAGCTTAGGTCTCTAATTGCGGACACTGCACAGACGGGCAAATACATTCGTATGGGAGAGTCCTAACTTGTTGAAAAATAAAATCCCCACACCAAGACCATGCTGTTTTTTTAAACAAACTGCCAATTACCCAAGAAATACAAAGTGAGAAAATGCTCCATCTACAATGCTTTTCATTTTGTGGTTATTATACTTTCCCTGTTCAGTTCTAGCCAATCTGTCAGCAGCATTTTTCTGCGAAAAAAAACAGGTATAAACATTTAATGATCTGTTTGAGAACAAAAAATGTTTGATTTGCCCATAATAACCAATCACAGCTTTGGTATCAACCTCTTGATTAGTTGCTATAGGTGATTAAGACAGAGTGATGAGTACAGGCCAATGGATTTTTATAGAAAATGGTGCATATAACACCAGCCTTACCAATTTTACCATTGATGTTGCATTCAGGCCCTTAAAGTTCATGTATTATTTCCTTCCCGCAAAATGACCTAACTCTACATTAAAGGGGTATTCTGGGAAATACATCTACAGGTTGTCACAGGGCAGCAGCATCTGTGACACCTGAGTGACCCCACTCACAAGAGCTGCAGCAGCTCAAATCTGCCAGGACATTGTACAACGTCCTGTGTCGGGAACGGGCAGAAACACAGGACGTTGTACAACGTCCTGTGTCGGGAACGGGTAGAAACACAGGACATTGTACAACGTCCTGTGTCGGGAACGGGTTAAATCACTAGTGGGACACTTCACAAGCATTATTTATTATTATTATTATTATTATTATTATTAGCTGTACTACCCGGCTACGCCCGGGTTAATAAGTAACTGCTGTTAGCTATAACAAAATAGAATTTGAATATGTCATATTAATGACATGTAGGAAAATAGAAGCTGAGCTGTGATTGGTTGCTATAGGCAGCCTAATAAATCTCCAGCCAACAGTAAACCCTCCCCCTGGCCGGGCAGTATATGTTACCTCACACATACACATAATAGACAGCTCATGTGACTATCATCTGCCTTAATTCCCTATATGGCACATGTGCTGCACATTGGCTGTTTTTAATCAGATGTTTATTTTTGGAAATTAAAGATACCAGACGTATGAGGCAAGTTGTGTATCTGTATCTGTCTGTGTGGTGTGTGTGTCCCTGTGGGGTGAGTGCATGTGTCCCTATAGGGTGTGTATGTGTGTGTGTCCCTGTGGGGGGTGTTGTCTGTGTGGTGTGTGTCTCTGTGTTGTGTGTGTCTCTTTGTGGTGTGTGTGTTTGTGTTCGGGTGCGTGATGAGTATCCAATGTTGAGGCTCCACCTTAGCTGTTACTCTTTGTGTGCATGTGGCGTGTATACATGTCCCCGTGCATGGTGAATATTCCATGTCGGGGCCCCACATTAGTGACTATATGCTGTTAGTCTTTGGCACTGTCATAAAGCTCCTCTCATTCACAACTGTCAACTCTCACTTTCTCTCCATTATGTAGATAGGGACAAAATTGTTTGGTGAATTGGAACGCGCGGGATTAAAATTTCACCTCACAGCATAGACTATGACGCTCTCGAGATCCAGACGTGTGACTGTGCAAAATTTTGTGGCTGTAGTTGCGACGGTGTAGATGCCAATCCCGGACCTACACACACACATACACACATTCAGCTTTATATATTAGATATGGTACATTTGTTTCTCTTGTAGTTTTGCTGCTTATTAATCAGATTTATATTTTTGAAGGATAATACCAGACTTGTGTGTGTTTTAGGGTGATTATGTGGCAAGTTTAGTGTATGTGTGGTGAAATGTGTGCTGAGGGTGGTATATGTGTTCAAGCACGTGGTAGTGTGTGGCACAATTTGTGTGTGTGTTCATATCCACGTGTGTGGTAAGTATCCTATGTCAGGGCCCCACCTTAGCAACTGTACGGTATATACTCTTTGGCGCCATCGCTCTCATTCTTTAAGTCGCCCTTGTTCACATCTGGCAGCTGTCAATTTGCCTCCAACACTTTTCCTATCACTTTATCCCCATTATGTAGATAGGGGCGAAATTGTTTGGAACGCGCAGGGTTAAAATTTTGCCTCACAACATAGCCTAGGACGCTCTCGGGGTCCAGACGTGTGACTGTGCAAAATTTTGTGGCTGTAGTTGCGACGGTGTAGATGCCAATCCCGGATAAACACATACACACACACACACATTCAGCTTTATATATTAGACTAGTGACGTATGGAGGTCTGATTCTGGACCCCTATTATCCCCCAATTGATTGTATGCATTTTACTTATGTGAGACACTGCATTTGTTGTAATCTGTTGCAACTTGTGTGCTCTGAAGATTTTTTATGATTTTATGTCCTTCATGTGCTTTTGATGTTTTCTGTACCCTGCTTTACCACTGCACCTAGCTCTTGTTTTTGTGCCATAAAAAAGGATAAATTAAAACCTGTAGATTTATTGCGACACACAGACCCAGGGATCTCTACCTTCACCATTATACCCCTGTACAGGGAGGGATAGAGACTAACCATAGGCCCAGGGATCTCTACCTTCACCATTATACCCCTGTACAGGGATAGAGACTTATCATAGGCCCAGGGATCTCTACCTTCACCAATTATACCCCTGTACAGGGATTAGAGTACTTATCATAGGCCCAGGGATCTCTACCTTCACCAATTATACCCCTGTACAGGGATAGAGACTCACCATAGGCCCAGGGATCTAGATCTACCTTCACCATTATACCCCTGTACAGAGGGATAGAGACTAACCATAGGCCCAGGGATCTCTACCTTCACCATTATACCCCTGTACAGGATAGAGACTTATCATAGGCCCAGGGATCTCTACCTTCACCAATTATACCCCTGTACAGGGATAGAGACTATACCATAGGCCCAGGGATCTAGATCTACCTTCACCATTATACCCCTTGTACAGGGAATAGAGACCTACACCGCAAGGTCCAGGGATCTCTACCTTCACCATTATACCCATGTACAGGGATAGAGGCTTGCCGCAGGCCCAGGGTTGTAACTACAGAGTAGCTGCTGGCCGGAGGAGTGAGCTGGATGCTGGAGTGGTTGATTTATCCCTATCTAAATTCAATATAGCAAAAGAGGGCAAGAGTATTTATCTGCCTTGTATAAAATGGAGGCAACACAGGTGCAAAATACTGATGAGACGATCATGGAGGGGCGATGGCTCAGTATAAATATTGCACATGGATAAGGCTTGTATCCTGGTCACACATATGTAGGCTTACAGCCTATTAATGACACCGATACTATTAGATCAGGATGTTGCCCAACATTATGAATGCCCCCCATCGGGACAGGTGCCCTAGATAACAAGGCCAATATAGATGAAAATGTAGAAAGTCAGTAACCAATCCAGTATAAAAAGATGAATTCCTTTATTAAAATAATCACATGGATGTTAAAAGCATCTTGTCAGATAAAGGCTGAATCCAGCATAGCATGCAAAACTATATATGATAAATATGAGGTATTGGTCGATATTTTGGCCAAAATATGCAAGAGTTCAAGTCCCTGTACCAAAATTAAAATCCAAGCCACAAAAGAGGGAACTCAAATTTCCCAAAAATTCTCAAGTCAATATAGAAAAAAAACACATAACAAGCAAAAATATAACACATTTATGTGGCATTGGTCGATGTTTTGGCCAAAATACACAAAGCTCGCAACCCGCGTCAAGGGTCCTCATAGTCTTGCGAGTCCCTATCCTAAAATTAAAAGCAAAGTCACAGCAGAAAAAGGAGTTAAATTTCCTCCAAAGTTTATAGAAAAAAGGACAAGATATTTTTCTGTGACTTTGCTTTTAATTTATCCCCATTTAACTAAAGCTTATTTTCCCCTTTGTGATTTAGTCTAAGGCTGTCGGGTCAAAAAATCTTCCTGGGGCCGACATGCTGATCCCAGAGAAGCCCTATCTTGCCAAACATCCTTCTCGCAGCAAGACTCTGTGTGGCCAGATGTTGGAGATCCCCCCGGTTACCTACCCTGAAAGACTTAGACACATGATACCCACATTTCAATACGAACTGGCTCTCTCCCATGACCTATCGCCGAACTAAATACCTCCTGTGGGACCCTTGGTCTCCATCTTCTTATAATACTGTACATTGTTAATTATGATATCTGTGGCTATAGTTTGACCATTTAGCTTTTTTACCTAACTACCTGTTAAGCATCAATCTGATTTCCCCCTCTCTGGTCCCTTCCCCTTTCCTGCCATCCCCGCTCCTTTTTCATCTCCCCCTCATTGGAATAAATAATTCCCGGTCATTTGTGTAATAACAAAAGACCTTGTTATAACTGTTGCCTATGGCTTATTTGTACTTATTTGCATCCCCTGTTTTTTTTTTCTCTTATGATATGCATAATTCAACTTTTCAATAAAAATGTATTGTTCAAACAAAAAGCAAACTCCCCTGGTGAGCCTGGTCCTAGTTTATCCAACCCCTATACAGGGATGTCAGGGCAAGCCCAGGTCTAATACCAGAGCTGCTGTACCAGGGGCGGCTCATAGGGTTAGCCTATATACGGTAAGGTAAGAAGGGTTGAGGCACCAAGCCCGGTAGAAAATCTTGAATGGTTTCACCGAAAGAGTGCACGAGGGTGCCTGACTAACTGCCAGAGAAGCAGAAGCTTACTAACACAATAATCAGGCACCTCCCAGCAGTGGAGGCGGCCTGATATACCAGAGGACGGATATCTATTGGCCAAGGGGAATGTCAGGCTGAGCCTAGATTCACATGGGAGTAACTCGGCCGCGCCCAGTGCGCCGCTTATTACACCATCCATTGTAGTGTCCTGGTGTGTGAACCTGGTGACCGGCAGACAGGAAGGGGATTCGGCGATGCTTCTGAGACACAGCACACCTAGACGCCGGATGCCCGACTGGCAGAGCAGCAGAGGATGCAGAGCCAGGAAAAGTGAGCTGAGGAGCAGTGCCAGGGGACCTAACAGAGGCGAGTACACAAATACTTGCAAAATAACGAGTAACCCGAATACC
>JARQOC010000010.1:24716753-24738507 GCA_033576535.1 Allobates femoralis | reverse complement strand
CCCCTTTTTAGTGTATCGTGTACTGTGATAGCCAGATGAAAAAACATTGACTTCACTCAATGGGAGAAACAAAATAATGATCTTGTTGTGGTGATACCTTTTAACAAAAATAAAATTAATGATGTTTTAAAGCAAGCTTTCGAGACTGCTTACGTCTCTTCATCAGGCAAGGTATATCAAGCTTTCGAGACTGCTTACGTCTCTTCATCAGTCATGGTATATCAAGCTTTCGAGACTGCTTACATCTCTTCATCAGGCATGGTATATCAAGCTTTCGAGACTGCTTACATCTCTTCATCAGGCATGGAACATCAAGCTTTCAAGACTGCTTACATCTCTTCATCAGGCATGGTATATCAAGCTTTCGAGACTGCTTACGTCTCTTCATCAGTCATGGTATATCAAGCTTTCGAGACTGCTTACATCTCTTCATCAGGCATGGTATATCAAGCTTTCGAGACTGCTTACATCTCTTCATCAGGCATGGAACATCAAGCTTTCGAGACTGCTTACGTCTCTTCATCAGGCATGGTATATCAAGCTTTTGAGACTGCTTACGTCTCTTCATCAGGCACGGTATATCAAGCTTTTGAGACTGCTTACGTCTCTTCATCAGGCACGGTATATCAAGCTTTTGAGACTGCTTACGTCTCTTCATCAGGCATGGTATATCAAGCTTTTGAGACTGCTTACGTCTCTTCATCAGGCATGGTATATCAAGCTTTTGAGACTGCTTACGTCTCTTCATCAGGTATGGTATATCAAGCTTTCGAGGCTGCTTACGTCTCTTCATCAGGCATGGTATATCAAGCTTTCGAGACTTCTTACGTCTCCATCAGGCATGGTATATCAAGCTTTCGAGACTTCTTACATCTCTTCATCAGGCATAACATATCAAGCTTTCAAGACTGCTTACGTCTCTTCATCAGGCATGGTATAACAAGCTTTTGAGACTACTTACGTCTCCTCATCAGGCATAGAATATCAAACTTTCATTACTTCTCTCGTCTCTTCATCAGGCATGGTATATTAAGCTTTTGAGACTGCTTACATCTCTTCATCAGGCATGGTATATCAAGGTTTCATTACCTCTTGCATCTCTTCATGAGGCATGGTATATCAAGCTTTCATTACTTCTTGCGTCTCTTCATGAGGCATGGTATATCAAGCTTTCGAGACTGCTGACGTCTCTTCATCTTAAGAGCCTGATGAACAGACGTAAGCCGTCTAGAAAGCCTGCTGCTTTGTCACATCATTTATTATGTTTTTGTAAAAGGGTATCACACCTACAAGATTACTATTGTTTCTCCCATTGAGCGCAATGAATCTTAATATCAGAATTACACAGCCATTCGCACGTTAGTTTTTAAAGTAAGTATAAAGTAATAATAGTAGCCTCATGAGGTCTAAAAGTTGTGCTCATCAGTCATTAGATATGAGCATGTCATAAGGCTATCTTGGTAGAGTTAAAGCTTATGCCAATGTTACACATATTTAAGCTATAGAAAGTTGTGAGTGTAAAAATAAAATCTCCCTTCCTTTTTCCCAGATGACCATGTGCAGGAAGCCGTCTGGTAAGACCGTGTCCGACAAGGAAGGGGTGGACACTGTGGTAGAGCCACTCCAACAGTCTCGGAGACATGGCTGGAGTTGGCCTCCGCACCCATTGCAGTTTGTGGCTTGGTTCACGTTTCTACTGTTCACCATCATTGGATTTGGCATTCTTGTCCCGCTCCTGCCTCGGCATTGGGTGGTCGTTGGCTACGTTGTATCCTTTACATACAGATACCTATCATTGTCTTTTATGCCTGAAAAAAAAAAAGATTGATTTTAAACCCATGCTTATATATGTGTCTGCGTGTGTATGTATGTCTATGTATGTATGTATCTGTGTGTGTGTATATATGTATAATATATATACAGTGCCTACAAGTAGTCTTCAACCCCCTGCAGATTTAGGTGGTTTGATAAGATGCCAATAAGTTAGAGCCTTCAAACTGCAAACGAGAGTAGGATTTATTAACAGAAGCATAAATCTTACAAACCAAAAAGTTATGTTGCTCAGTTGAATTTTTATAAATTTTAAACATAAAAGTGTGGGTCAATTATTATTCAACCCCTATGTTTATTATTTTGTGCAATAACCCTTATTTGCAATTACAGCTAATAATCGTCTTTTATAAGACCTGATCAGGCCGGCACAGGTCTCTGGAGTTATCTTGGCCCACTCCTCCATGCAGATCTTCTCCAAGTTATCTAGGTTCTTTGGGTGTCTCATGTGGACTTAAATCTTGAGCTCCTTCCACAAGTTTTCAATTGGGTTAAGGTCAGGAGACTGACTAGGCCACTCCATCACCTTGATTTTTTCCCTCTTGAACCAGGCCTTGGTTTTCTTGGCTGTGTGCTTTGGGTCGTTGTCTTGTTGGAAGATGAAATTACGACCCATCTTAAGATCCTTGATGGAGGAGCGGAGGTTCTTGGCCAAAATCTCCAGGTAGGCCGTGCTATCTATCTTCCCATGGATGCGGACCAGATGGCCAGGCCCCTTGGCTGAGAAACATCCCCACAGCATGATGCATACATGTGCAAATGCACTCGTACATAATCACACACATCAGTGTGGTTATATATGTGTGAGTATGAGTGTCTTGTATGTGGGTGTTAA
This sequence comes from Allobates femoralis, assembly GCA_033576535.1. Lineage (NCBI taxonomy): Eukaryota > Metazoa > Chordata > Amphibia > Anura > Aromobatidae > Allobates > Allobates femoralis. The sequence continues at coordinate 24,735,842 of JARQOC010000010.1, read as the reverse complement.
CTTCTGTCAAGGAGTGTATACATACAGTTATGTCGCTTATCCATGTTATGTAATAAAAGCTTATAACCTGACGTTAAATTCATCCATTGGTTGTATAAATTACTCTTTTGAAAGTTGAAACCCTCCCAAATGTGGTTTAGGTTAAGAAAATAAATTGGCATCAATGCTGAAATATTGATCATTTAATGAACACAGAATGGTCAGATTTTAGCAAGACAAAAGTTTTGTCGCCTGGTCATATAATGCACCCAATCCTAGTTTACATCCTCACCTGTGCTCCGTAAATGATCGGTTAATTAGTGGGTGTGTATAAAAAGAAACCCAGCACCCCAGACCTTCACTTGAACTGCAGCTTGAGCTCTGACAACATGCCAAAAATCCACCCTGCGACCAAAGCCTTGATTATCAAGAGGCTGAAGACCAGATCCACTGCAGAGGTGGCTGGCACCTTTAATGTGTCTCAGCGTCAAGTACAAAGAATTAAAAAAAGATTTGAAGAGACTGGAGATGTGTTTGACAAGTCCAGGTCTGGCAGACCCTGCAAGACAACTGCTCAGGAGGAACGTTTGTTGGTTAGAAAATCCAAAGCAAGCCCCTCTTCCACTGCAGCAGAGCTCCAACAGGTCTGGTCACCTCAAGTCCCTGTGTCTACTAGAACAGTTTGTAGGATTCTGTCTCAAAATGGCCTCCATGGCCGAATCAGTGCCCAGAAGCCAGCACTAAACAAAAGGCAAATTAAAAATCGTGTGGCATTTGCAAAGTCCCACAGCCTGCTAAACAGATGGATGCTGGAAAAGTGGCAGAGGGTGGATTTCTCTGATGAATCTTCAGTAGTATTACACCACAGTCACCGCAAATACTGCAGGAGACCTACTGGAGCCCATGTGGATCCAAAATACACCTAGAAAACAGTTACATTTCATGGTGGAAAGATCATGGTCTCGGTTTACATTCAGTAAGGGTCTACAAAATATTTGCAAGGTGGAAGTCAATATCTGAATAGCCTAAAATATCAAGAAGTATCATAAAAGGGGTCAAATTCTGCAGCAGGTTGGTGCTCCATCTCATACATCCATCTCTACAACAAAGTTCCTCCAGGCAAAAAAGATCAAGGTGCTCAAGGACTGGCAAACCCATTCACCAGACATGAACATCATTGAGCATGTTTGGGGTAGGAAGAAAGAGAAAGCTTGGAAGGCAAAAATAAAGAATCTAGATGAACTCTGGGAGGTATGTAAGACTGCATTCTTTGCTATTCCTGATGACTTCATTAATAAATTGTATGAATAATTGTTAAACTGCATAGATGCAGTCCTTCAAGCTCATGGAAGTCACACAAAATATTAAATATGACTAATAGCACCATAATTTCTTTCACCAATGTTATCCAACATATATTTGTATATGTAATTTTTTTGTTTGAATATTTCTGTGGGCGACAAAACTTGTTTTGCCAAAATCTGACCATTCTGTGTTCATTAAATGATGAATATTTCAGCATTGATGCCAATTTATTTTCATAACCTAAACCACATTTGGGAAGGTTTCAGCTTTCAAAAGAGTAATTTCTAAAACCAATGGATGAATTTAACGTCCGGTTATAAGCTTTTATTTACATAGCATGGATAAGTGACATAACTTGTGTCAGGGACTGTATACTTCAGTTATAATAAGAAAGGCTACTCCTCCCTGAGAATCTGTCAGCTATGTACGAGATGTTTTACGATATCCTGTGTTCTGGAATCCAGGCTGACAGATTGCAGGTCACAGTTTATAGTCTGCTGACAGATCAGCTTCAGTCAGTCCTGATTCTCCCTGTTATTATCAGTAATGTGACAGTTGTCTTTGGTAATAGTAGGTTATAGACTTTCTGTGAAGGTAGTTCAAAGGAAAAAACCTATTAAAAATGATTGTGTGCAAAACTAATTGGAAAGGTATTTTTACAATTCCAATTAAATGACGGATCATTGGACGTCGTCTACACGTCAGTCGTCAGTGTCCTTTCTTAAAGGAAGCCAAGCAGCAGGTTTTTGCGCTATAAAGTAGGGGCAGCGCCATTATGGCGCTAAGATGCCAATTATGATATCTTTAGGGCAGACATCCAAGACTTGATTGCAGAATAATCCTTGTTCAGAAGTGATGTGATTGGTGCAATGTCTTGAGAATCGGGGAGGTACTTTGGGGGTCCTCTGTACTTATTGCTCTTCTTGCCTTGGTATTCTGCACCAAAGTTAGTCTCAGCCCATACACTGTGTGCAGAATTATTAGGCAAGTTGTATTGTAGAGGACATATTGCTCCCCTTCCTGCAGTGGTGCACGTGCACTTCTGTGCAGTTGGGTGGGATGAGCATCGAGCTGCTTGTTTGCTTCCCAGACCACATAACTTGTGATGCTTCATACAGATTTTCTACTTATCTCTGTGCAGATTTACTTATCCTGACAAATTTTAGATGACGTGTGCTTAGACTAGACCACTTGATACTGCACTAATTTAATCAAAGTGGATGATAAACTTAGTGGTTCTTGGTGCCCAAAGCACTAAAAAAAAAGAAGAGTGAACACAACAATTTCACCCTTACCACCCAGTTTATTTTTACTGATGTATCCTTCACGTTATTCTTCCTTAGCCCTCTTTATACAGTGTATGGGCGTTCTGTTCACTTTACACTGTATTGTCCATTTTTTGGCTGTTACCATTGATCCAGCAGACGAAAATGTACGTGCCAAGCGCTCCCTGGTCCACTGCCTGTATTCGATAGGACCAAGCATGCTCATGTCATTGAAAACATGCATTGTTACATCTGTGAGGTGGATGTGTAAGTAGACATTCTTGTGTCTTGTATGCCTACTAGCCTTACAGGTGAGATGAGCTGTACACAGCAAAGTGCAAGACTTGGTGAGCTTAGTGTACCTCTTCAGGAGTACTTACTTTACCATAAAGAAGATATTTGTGGGGCATCATGTCTAAGCCATGGTGGTGTAGTAGCAAAAATGTTTGATAGGACAAGAAAATTTGTGGTTACGATGGCCATATAGCTGCAATCCAAATTTTCTCCTTCGCATCATTGGGGGACACAGGACCATGGGTGTATGCTTTTCTGCCACTAAGAGGCTAATAGATAAAAATTGAGCCCTCCTTCCTGCAGTGTACACCCGAGCGTGGGCGTAGATATTCAGTTTTTAGCTTAGTGTCCCAGGAGGCACATGCGGTCTGTAGCTCAGACCACACATACCTCATTTCACTTTTACGCCTAATTTTTCACTAGCAAAGTGTACCTTACACCATTCGTACCTTATTACCAGCTCTCCTACTGCTTTAGTACTAAACTGAATATCTACGCCCGTGTTCGGGTGTATACTGCAGGAAGGAGGGCTCAATTTTAATCTCTACTTAGTGTCGCCTCCTAGTGACAGAAAAGCATACACCCATGATCCTGTGTCCCTTAATGATGAGCTAGGAGAAAAGGATTTTACGGTGAGTACACAAAAATTCGTGTATTCACCCGCCCCCCCCATTACAAGTTAGTTTTAAGGGGGTTGTCCACTACTAGGACAAGCCCTTTTGAATCCACTTGTTTCCCCCAGATAAAATAGACCTCACCTCCTATGCTGCCACTGTTCCAGCACTGTCAGTGACCAAGGCCCGGGGCTCACGTGACATTGTGACGTCTTGTCCAATCACCTCCGGCTTCCTTCTCTCCGCCTTTGGACCAAACAAGGTATCAACAGGATATGAGCGCTTTGGCTGCTAGGCGGACAGAAGAAAGCTGGAAGTGATTGGACACCGGACTCGCATGACGTCACAATGTCAGTTGAGCCCCAACCACAATTACAGACACCACTGGAACGGCAGCAGCACAGGAGGTAAGTACAGGGTCTTTTATTTTAGCTAGAGGGAAACAAGTGGATTCAGAAGGGCTTGTCCTAGTAGTGAACAACCCCTTTAAGTATGCGGACAGTTCACGTTCTGCACGTAATCATCAGACATCCCATAGAGAAGACAGAAAGGGTTAATTACTGTATGCACATTGCTAAACAGGTGCCGTGTATTTAGTAATAGGAAACACTAATGGTGGGTTTACACACACCAATCATTGTATCCAATCTCTGAACCAATCTCTGGTTGCAGTGAAATCATGGACACATAGTTCCATTTTGTGGCTGTGTACAACATGGAGCAATCTGTCCATGATTTCACTGCAACCAGAGATTGGTTCAGAGATTGGATACAATGATTGGTGTGTGTAAACCCACCATAACAGTGCTTCATCCTCCAGACCTTGTGGTCATGTTCTCGCTGGGTGGAGGTAGCAGGAGCTGCTCGGTCCCGGGAGACTGTCATTTGACCAGGGAGGCTGAATATCCACAGTGACTGGAGCAAATACACAAGCACCATTTACAGGGGAAATATAATTTAAATTATAATGTTAAAATGCTGCCAAAAGGTCTTTCACTTTGTGAAATAAATAAAGAGTAAAAAAAAAAACAAATTAAAAGCAGGGAAAAAAAACAAAGCCACTAACAATCCAATGACTATCAGCTCACCAAAAAAGTGTGATTTGTATTATAGAAATTGTTTAGAAAGAGGAACAAAATGTATTTCAGGGTTCCTTTGTGGTTCTAAAGAGAGAGGTTTGATACATACAGGTATTCCCTTTATCTTTCCAACCGATATTGCCTGATCTCAATAACAAAGTGTCTAGTAAATGTCCTGGTCTTGAACTGGATAATAATGAAATTGCTGCATTATGTAATTAAAATGTGTCAGTCCACATCGAACACATTGGCGTCTATTTTTTGTTGGTGTCGGCCCACGTGCATAACCCGTGTGTCATCGGCAGTGTTCAGCGCTCAGGTTCTAAATCTATACTGTTCTGTCTTCACAGGGGCGCGAAGTCAAAGCACTGCAGCCTATGCAATAAATGCGTCAGTGACTTTGATCACCACTGCAAATGGCTCAATAACTGCGTCGGAGGAAAAAATTACTGGTAAGAGGAACACGGTTAATCATTTATAGATGTAGCAGAGGAAGGGCAATATCAGGATTTGGTATTAAGTACTCATTGTAGATCACTGCAAGACAGCTTAAAGGGGCTGTCCATCTATAATGCACTTAATAAATATCTTTAAGGATTCTTGTAATTTGCTTTATTAAAGTCCCTACCATTCTTTCTATCCTGATAATATAGATGTTTTATCTTTACTCCCTGTGACATTTCACTTGAGGGCACTCTTAAAAGGGATGTAATAGGACAATGGTCCTGCATTAACTTTTCCACAGCTTCTATTACCTCCCGAAACAGTACATGGTACGGAGGTGGCGCTCTGATCACTTACCACAACTTTTATCACCGCCTTTGCCTGATGAGATGTGACCGCAGTTCTGTCCCCACTGCTCGCATCTTCTGTCCCCACTGCTCGCATCTTCTGTCCCCACTGCTCGCATCTTCAGTTGCCGCAACACCCCTTATGTCACTGCTTCTTTCCCTGAAACAAACAGTCATCAGGGGTTGGTGAGAGAAACTGGGTGAGTCACTGTAGTGCCATCCCACAGCTTCTATTACTGCTTTGAAACAAATCTCCATCAGGTGGCAGTGATAGAAGCAGGGTAAGTGACACGACAACCGTCCCCCTGATGTTGATTTGTTTAGGGCAGGGATAGGGAACTCCAGACCTCAAGAGCCGCACACAGTGCAGGTTTTTAGGATTTACTTAGTATTGTACACGTAGTAATTGAATCACCTCCACAGGTGGTGAGTCCAACCCTGGTGCAATGCTAATGAGACCCTGAAAACCTGCACTGTGTGCGGCTCTCTATGCCTGGAGTTCCCTACCCCTGGTTTAGGGGCATTGATATACGCTATGGAGCGATGCTGCTCTCACTTACCCTGCTTCTATCACCACCCCTGACGACTATTCGTTTCAGGGAAACAGGTGGGATTGTGGCAGAATCTACTGAAGATGTGGCTATTTCTCCCTGAAACAAGGCGTCATCAGGGCCGACAGTGATAGATGTGCGGTTGTGCCCCTTGATGGCTTCCTGTACTCGGGAGAGTGATAGACGCAGTGTAGAAGTAACTGCAGGACAAGCCCCCTGTGACATCCCCTCAAACGAAACATCTTTCGGAAGTAAAGAAAATAAATCACATCTAGTGATTATGTAGAGAAAATGGTAGGGATACAGCAGATTACAGAGTGGATAGGGCTTAAAAATAGATATTTATGTAGAGCATTATAGGTATTGGAAAAGTATTGTCCTGTTGGCTTTTTCCCCTACATCAGTAAAATTAGTTTTTGACACAGACAAGTGTTCAATGTCCTGGAGCCGTCTCTATTCTCACTCTGCATATTTCCATACTCTTTTTGAGTGGGTGGTTTGCACTGTAGGTGGATATTGAAGTATTTCTCCTCCAATTTCTGCATACATTGCTCCTGCCATTATCCAACGTCTTACCCGTCCTGAAATGAAATGCTCGCACCGCTGCCACTCCTGTATGCAGTTTGACAGAAGTGAGAGCATGAGTAAGAATACAGAGACTGGCCCCGCTCCCTGCTGCTGAAGAGGGATCATGTCTGACAGCTGGCGGAGGGCAGGAAATTACTCTGGAATGAATATTTTTGGGGTGGCGATAAGGTCATATAATTTTTAAATAGTGATATCCAGACTGCCTACCTGTGAACTCGTATCCTGTTGCCTGCAAGTACCACTTAAGCAGGAGGATTGGCTTTTCGGTGCAGGGTGGATAGAACTGCACTAAATGGTGCGGTGCTTTAGCCATTAGCCAGATTTGGGTTTTTCAGTGAATTCTTTTTTTTTTACTTTTTTTATGCTATGATGAGTTCTATTTATCAGTGTCACCATGTTACTACTGTATTTTTTGGACTTTAAAGGCCATGTCACACTGCGATATCAGCGGCGATATTTTAGGTGACGCTGGGGCGAGGCCCATCGCCGCCGACATCGCCAATGTGTCGCCCAATGTGACTGGGTAGGGCGACGCATCTGAGTGGTCGCCTGGTTTCAGAGCAGTGCTCTGAAACCAGGCGACCATTATGGGGCGATGTGTACACATCGCCCCATGTAAATGGCCACCGGCGACTTGTCAGGCGATGGGAGCCATAGGCTCCCATTGTCCTACAACGCTGCTGGGGTTTGGAGAGACCCTGGCGGCAATGCCGCTTGTCAGGTTGCCGGCGCGTCGCTGGTGGTGTCGCCCTATGTAAATGGAGGGGGCGGCAATGCTGGCGGGGTGCCAGTCGCCGCTGACATCTCCAGCGCCTTTGCCTCGTGTGACGGTACCTTTAGGCTCACATCTTTTTCCCCCAAAATTGGGAAAAACGTGGGGGGTGCACCTTATAGTCCAGATGTGTACAGTTTGGCGGTGTGTTTGGGCAGCGGTGGTGGAGCGGGGCATCGGAGGAAGGAGCAGACTGTATCCGCACCTGCCGGTGATCACATGTGCCTATTGTTTAAGTAAATGTAATATTTACCTCTGCTGCCCCAGAGGCGCTGAGAGGTGGGAGGGATGGTGGGCGGGGGAGATGGCGCATATTGAATTTTCTTAAGCAGTGGGTGCGCTGCAGCTGCGGACGATCACATGTGCCCGCTATTAAGGTGGATATTCACTGTTTCCATGCATGTGATATCGGCAGATGGATGATAATAGTCACCATCCGTTGGTCCCTGAAGCAGAGTATTCGCAAATTAATATAAGCAGTCACTCCACGATTTGATCAAACTTGACTTTTAATGAAAAGATAGCATGGACTGGTTCACAAAAAGATGTTTCAGTCTAATAATAGACCTTCAGATCTGGTCCTGTGATGACTGGCTGTATGATACAGGTGAGCAGGGATCCTGGGTCACTGTGTACTGCTGGACTGATGAGGAGTGATAAAAGGATTGATGTAGAGCTAGGGACGGGGAATCCACTTACCTGTATGAAGGGTGAAAGCTGGATTATTCTCAGGGAGGATCTTCAGCTTGGACATCTTCGGAGGATCCTAGTCTTTGGCTTGATCTTCTACTCTTGTCTTCGCTCCATGCATGCGCCTGCTCCAAGGTGTTCAGGAGACGAAAGGTAAAGGACCATCCGCACTATCCCATCTCTATATAAAGTTAGTGGGGACAAAAAGGTCCGGATATCCCGGACAAGGGATGATAAAGACTGATACAATGCTAAAAAATGCCCAAGACAGATGAAGTAATTAAAGATGAAAACATAAAATACCTCATTCATCATTGTACTTATTGTAAATAGAACACAATACACAATTGTGATAGAACACAAAAACTCAACAATCTGTATGAATCTGTTATCGCCATGAGTGCTGCAGCCAAATCGGCTGCTCCCGCTGACATCCGAGAGAAGCTGGAGCGCTGCAGCCCATCAGCGGACACGGAAGGTAGGATCTGGCTTGAGGTGGATTCGATCCCGTGAACTTTGTGACACTAGGCCAATGCTCTGCTGTTGTCCTACCCACATGATGTGCTGGGGGATCGAGCCTCCCCGGTGTGGGGGGGGAGATGTATGTATTTTTTTATACTGGAGAATGCAGCATTTAAGAAGGGGTAGAGCAAGTGTTGGATAACCCTTTAAGACACAAGGTGAAGCTATGGAATTTGCTAATAAGATTATGCTTATAAAGAGGTGAGCGGTGAAGAAATGTGACACTTGCTTCGTTGTTCCGGCACTTGTTTTCCTTCTAGTACAACGTTGTTGGTCAGTGCTTGACCATCATTAATTACATATGGAGGAAGTTGATATACAATTGATATTTTATTTTTTGGTGTTTCAGGTTGTTTTTCAATTGTCTCATATCTGCATTCCTGGGCACGGTTCTGCTGAGCACCATTTCATCCTATGTCTTTGTTGCCTACTTCGTTGATCCAGCGGTGTTGAGGAGTGACCAGCATTTCGAAGGTAATCTCAAGGGCTTTATACTGTTTATAAAGACACTTAACCAATATTTACTATTTGTAATATATCTCCTACATGAGAGAAGGTCTAAGAAATTGATGTAAGTGTCATGGACACCTTAAAGGGATCCTGTCAACCCAAACTGACAGTATAAACAAAACGCCAAGCACCTGAGCTTTCTGTACAGACAAGCCAGTGCTGTCAATCACCAATGAGGGAGGCGGGGACATGCAAAACCAGTGGGCGGAGCTGTGTACTGGTCCTCTTTGCCACACCCAGGGTGCTCTGAGCACCTAATTATCATTTTTGATTACACTGCAGTTTTTGCAGAACGGAGGGAGTGATTAGAGCACAGTTGTTGCAGTTTATTTGTTTAGTTAATACTCTCAGCTTGGGTGGACAGACTTCATTTAACTGGAAAAAATACATTAGTATTACCCTGAGTTAAACGAGTGATGCATTGACTTCTACCCCCTGATATTTGCTTGGCCACCTGCTCATACTATCACATTTTTCTCGAGTGCTTCTCCTAGAAATACATGCTGGTTGTAAGGTCTATGTCCGGTATGTTGCTGCTGACACCAACTCTTATAGATCAACACAACTTCATTCTTAGACTGACTTTTCCATCATTGCCGTGACGGCACCACCTGAGACATGGGTTCCGCCTATCCAGGGTAGGAAACCCCTGAAATATAAAGGGCAGCACCTCCTCTCTGCCTCAGTTTGGTTTCCGTCCTGGAGAGGGAAACCTCTGAACACAGATCCTGGTTCCCTGGTCCTGACCCGTGGGCTGGAAGAGCAGCTTACCTGCCATGGTCTTGGATCTCCGGTCCAGATGCGCCTTCCCCAGGTTACCCCCTTGCGGTGGCGTGGCAGGGGACCAGAAGCGGTCATACCTCGGCCTCAGCGTCACCTGTGGCAGCGCGCGTGCATGGCTCCTGCCCTGTCTCGCTGTGCACCCAGTTGAACATCAGAAGACTACCCTTCAGAGCTACTTCTGGTTTTGGGCAGGGTAACAGGAAGTGATCTCACCAAGATGGCGGCGCCCATGAAATGCCTGTTTCCGCTTCCAAGAGGCTATATAGAGGGCGGTGGAGTGGCTGGTTGATGTCCTGTACTCCCAAAAGGTATGGCAGACAAACCGGACTCACTTCTAGCTATGCAGAAAGACTCTGACGCAGCCATAGGTACCCTCTCCGGGGAAGGGGAGGCCTCCAGCCTAGCCAGGGTTGTGGGAATCCAGATGGTGACCCCAGACAACCTCCTAAACCGGTACTGCAGCTTTTCACATTGTGAGTGCTGTGTGACTATGCTGCCTCTGATGGGTCCTAATATTTTTTCAGGTTAAAAGAAAGAAGCTTTCAAAAAAGCATGATAGGGAATGTGGTGTGAGTAAAGAACCCCTCCCAGATGATTATACTAAGGCTCTCTGCTCCTTCTGTATCGATAGGACCCAGGATTGCAGATAGAACAAAAGGGACTTAGGACGCGCTCCCGCCCCAAATAATTCCAAATTTAAAGGTTGTGTGAATTCATCAGGTGGTATTTATTCTGCGTGTTTCATTTCTTTTAGGTGTATGATGTACCAGAACCTGTGATGTTCATGTTTGCAATTTAAGAGGAAGATTGTTCCTACTGAAGGTGCCACTCAGTGTCCTGATTGCAAAACATGAACATGACCGGTTCTGATACACCTAAAAGAAATGACAAATAAATTGTAGATTTTAGTAATGCTAAAAAATATTTTTATGTCATTATAATATGAAGATGACTATTAGTACCATACTAATACCCAATTAAACTGAGAAGATCAGCTTATTATAACTGAATCAATGGATGCTGAATATCAAAACTATTTTTTATGTATGTCTCGTGTATCGGTTTGATCCCGAAATTTTCTGTTAAAGGACTGTTTATACCACGTGTGCCACGTAGAGCATCAGATGACGTGACGTCACAAACAGAGCCCCATTGTGGGTTCTGACTCGGCAAACGCAAATTTATAAATATCTGATTGGATGTACATCACTTTATTGTGTCATTTTTGTGGTATTCCTGAGGAAGGGGCTCGTCCCCGAAACGCGTAGAATAAATACCACCTGATGAATTCACACAACCTTTGAATTTGGAATTATTTCAAGGGGGAGCGCGTCCTTAGTCCCTTTTCTTCTATCTGCAATCCTGGATTCATATCGCTGTAAACCGTGGAATAGCTTGACATCTACAGTTGTTAAAGGTGCATAAAGCGGTTGTGACTTTTCACAACCCCAACAGGTGAGCGGATTTCATTATTCCCCTGTTTTTCCAAAAAGTTAAATCAGATATACTCTATTGTGCGCCCCTTTCCATTTCGGCCTTTTCTTTCTGAAGTATCGATAGGACCGTGAGAGATGCTGTTCCTAGTCTAGCTGCTGGTCTCGGGGACTTAGTCAGGGAAGAGTCCCTCAAGTCTGCAGAGAAGAAATGCGAGAGACATTACTCTTCCCCAGATCAGGAGTGTTCCCCAGCTAAGACCCTCAGAGACTCTCATAACTTTAGTTCTACTTCTTCTTCCTCTAACTCTTCCTCTTCTGACAGTGAATTAGAAGGCAGATCCTGTTTCCCCAAGAATGATTCCAACCACCTTATAAAATCAGTCAGGTTCACTATGGGGCTGGGGGAGTCGAAGGACCAAGAGTCAGTAGAAGACCTCAAGTTTGGCCTCTCACAGAAGAAGCGAACCTTCCCACTGAATGACAAGCTCCGAGCACTAATCAGGGAACAGTGGAAGAAACCAGAAAGAAAGAGATCCCTCACCTCTTCCATTAAGAAGAGAGATCCCTTTGATCCAGAGGCCTCTACTTGTTGGGACTCTTGTCCTAAAATAGATGTAACAGTGGCAAAATCTACCAAGCGTCAACTCTGCTCTTCAAGTATTTAGGCACCCTAAAGGACGAATTGGTAGAAAGAGGTAAGGGGTTTTATTCCCCTCTCTTTTTGATCCCCAAGCCAGATGGGTCTTACAGGACCATAATCAATCTCCGGAGGCTGAACACTTTTCTTCTGCCAAATTGTTCAAGATGGAGTCCATGACCTCCATGATAAAGCTTCTGTTTCCAGACTGTCACATGGTAGTATTAGACCTCAAGGACACTATAATTACCATGTCCCGATCCATCCATCTCATCAGAAATACCTCCGGGTGGCACTCCATATGGGAGAGGTGCTCAGGTACTTCCAGTTCCAGGCCCTTCCATTTGGGCCGTCCCAAGTGCCCCGAGAATCTTCACAAAAATTGTGGCAGAAGTGATGGCTCACCTACATCACCAGGGGATGCTTATAGCCCGTATTTAGGGTAAGTTCACACATATGTCGGCTTAGTGTCGGCGCGGCTGGGCGACCGACAGGAAGCTCGGCAGCCGTCACTCGGCTTCTGTCGGGTATTCGCGTGGAGACGGCGGGTGTGCGGCGGGTGCACAGCGGTTAGCGGCAGCGTTCTGCAGCGGCTGGAAAGCAGCACATGATTCTGCTTGCAGCCGTTTGCAGAACCAACCGATTATAGAACATGCTCATTCTTTGCTAACCGCTGGGAACCCACCGGGTTAGCAACAGATGAGCATGTGGAAACCGCCGGTGTGTGCACAACGGGGGTCGGTTTCCATAGGTTTATATGTTAACCCAAAAGCCGCTCTTGGATTAACATAATTTTACATAAACCTCATGGAAACCGACCTGCGGTTTCCACTGCTAAACCGAGGTTAAAAACTGTATGTGTGAACTTACACTTATAGTAGGACGATCACCCCAAGACTGCAACATTCAGCTGGAGATAAAGTCAGGACCGTATTGATGAGTCTAGGATGGTTGATCAATAAGGAGAATTCGAGATTAATACCCTCAACACATCAGACTTTTCTGGGGCTCGTGTTAGATTCTCGTTCTCAACTTTGTCTCCTTCCTCCAGAGAAACAGCAGAGGGTCATCTCATTAGTGACACAGGCTATACAAAACCCTCAGATAACTCTGAGGACAGCCATGTCTGTTTTAGGCACCCTGACCTCTTGCATACCGGCAGTCCCCTGGGATCAGCTGAACGCCAGAACCTTCAGTGGGAAGTCCTCCAGGAACAGGTTCACTTAGCAGACTGTTTAGAGGGAACTATCCATTTTTCTTCAAGCTCCGAGAGCTTTGGGCGATAAAGAAAGCCATAGAGGGTTTCTTCTCCTCCTGACAGGGCGACCTATTCAAATACTCTGAAAGAGTCTCGGTTGCTTACATAAATTACCATGGAGGCACGAGATTTCCCTCCCTAATGCCACTCATCTGGGACATCTTTCATATAGCTCAGACTCATCACTTATCTCTTTCGGCCCTACTTATCAGGGGGAATCTGAATTATCAGGGCAGACTTCATGAGTTGTACTCAGTTAAGACAGAGGGAATAGAGGTTAGACCCAGTAGCATTTCTCAGATCTCCGAAGATGGGGTGCTCCCGTAATAGACCTTTTCTCCACCCGACAGAACAAACAGGTAGCTCAGTTCTGCTAAATCCCAGAGACAGACCCCATACTGTGGATGCATCCCAGACCCCATGGAGCTCAGGCCCACTATATGCTTCCCTCCACTAATACTGATTCCAGCTGTCCTGCGGAAGATTTGGGACAATCGGGCCAGGGTTATTCTAATTGCTCCCCTTTGGCCAAAAAGAGCCTGGTACTATTGGATCTCCAAGATGCCTATATCAATCCATGGATTCTTCTGGTCTCTCCTACCCTTCTGTCCCAAAACCCGATTTACCATCCTCAAGTCTCGAATCTTCGCTGACTGCCTGGAATTTGAGTGGAAACTACTGAAGAATTCGAGGGTTCTCTGACAATCTGGTCACTACCCTCATGAACAGCAGGAAACCGGTCACCACCAGAATATAGGGTAAGGTATGGAAAAAATTTCTCTACTGCTCGGGTGCACCCCTACCAGGAAAATCCCTATTGTCTCCATTGTAGATTCCAGATTTCTGCTGCCTTGTATAACTCCAACTTGGCCTCAAATTCCTGGGTGTCAAGATTTATCAAGTCCTGTCATAGAGCTACCCCGGTTCGTTGCCCTTCCCTTCCTCCATGGGTCCTTGGTCTAGTCTTGGATGCCCTGACTAAACCCCTTCTTGAGCCCCTTATCTGAGGCACCCTTGAAAGCTTTGACCCTTAAAGTTGCCCTCTTAGTGGCCCTAACTTCTTCTCATGGATCACGACTTACAGGCCTTATCGGTATCCCCTCCATACACTCAGGTTTTGGAGGATAGAGTCATTCTCCATCTAGACCCTGCATATTCTAAGTTGCTAAGACTTTTCATAAGACTCAGGAAATTGTCCTCCCCTCCTTTTGTGACAAACCTTCTAACCAAAAGGAGGTGACCCTACATACGCTATATGTTAGACGTGTCCTGATCCAATACTTAGAGGTCACCAAACAGTTTAGGAGAGCCCAGACCCTATTTTTTTCCTTCCAGGAGCTTCCAAAGGTAGGGGTGTATCCAAGGGTACTATAGCCAGGTGGCTTAGAGACTCCATTGCCTTAGCCTTTTCCTCCTCTGGGGTCCTGTCCCGTCAAGTTTTAATGTGCACTCCACCAGAGCAATTGGCCACTTCCTAGGCTGAAAGGGCTGATGTACCTTCAGAGCTTATTTGTAGAGCTGCTACTTGGTCTTCTCCTCATACTTTTTTCAATCATTACCGACTTGACTTATCTTCCATTTCTGAAATGACCTTCGGTAGACGGTCCTTGAAGCGGTGATCCCTCCCTAAGTTTTCCTTCCTCTGGAACCTCTCAGATGGTGCTGTAATGCCGGTGACAGAACAAGCTAAATTACTTACCGGTAATGTTTTTTTTCCAGGACCATGACCGCACCACCACATTCCCCCCCTTATCTTTTTTTTATAGTGTTATCTGCATGTTGTGGGTGTTTTATTGAATTGTTCTTTTTTGGTGGTGGCATGTACTAATGTTTTTTAGTAGTCCTCTCCATACACTGTAACCAACTGAGGCAGAGAGGAGGTGCCGCTCTTTTTATTTCAGAGTTCCCTCCCCTCTGTGCTGTGGAGGGTGGAGGTGTTTTGTCCTGCACTCTGTGCACTGTGTAAGAGATTTCTTACATTCATAGAAATATCTCAGACTGCACATAATATCATACACACAATGAAAATCTCTAAAAGTACACACCTCATTCCCCCTCCATTCTGCTCTGCAATGAGTCACACAGCATACAGATCTCAGGAGGTCAGGGCAGTGCAGTGATGCATGAATATTCATTCCTTGAGGAGTGGGCAGCAGAGAACTCACTGTGATTGAGAGATGGAATTAATCTGTTATTATGAAGTTTACACAAGATAGGAGGGGAGTATAAATAATAAAAATAGATGAATAGAGCGAGGTTACAATGATGAATTAGAAAATGATAGTAGTTACATATGGATTTTTGAACTGACAGATTCCCTTTAATTGTGTATAGGTCTAAAGACCAATATAATGATTGCTGTCAGTGAAGCCACTCAAAGTGATCCGGCCACCAGTGTTTTTGCATATAAGCTGCAGCCATCACCACTAGCTCCTTATATACAGCATTCTAGAATACTGTATATAAGTCCCCAGGCCGATCTGTATAATTTAAAAGCAGCTTTTATTATATTCACCTGGGGGTGGTCCGGTCCGACGGGTGAGCTGGTCTAGGTCCGGCGCCTCCTTTTTTTCTTGTGATCGTTGACCTTCTCTGCTTCTAGAGAAGCAGTACATGTACTTTGTCTTACACTTAGCGTCCTTTATTGTGCTCCTGCACATGCCCACTTCTCTCTACCCTACTGCAGACAGAGCAAAGTGCTGTAATGTGCACTGAAAGGTCAAAGACTACCTGAGCATGTGACCTAGGCGGGCGTTCTTTGACATTTCCCCACGCCTGTGCATTACAATACTCTGCTCTGCTCTTAGTAGGGCAGAGAGAAGTGTACATGCACAGGAGCATAATGAAGACCAGTGCGTGGATGACAGTGCACATGCTGCTAGTGGATGATGTGTCCCATGTGCAGAGAAGGAGGACAGCAATCATAAGAATAAAGGAGGCACTGGACTGAGACCAGCAACATCCATCACACCAGACTGTTGTGAGTATACAGATTGGACTGGGGACTTGTATACAGTGTTCCAAAATTCTGTATATAGGGCGCTACTGGTTTTGGCTTCAGCTTATGTGCAAAAATCTGCTGGCAGGTTCACTTTAACCTTCTTCTTTTGAAACAAGCCTGCAAATAGTGTCCTCCAGACTCTTGCAGGTGCAGGGATAGGTCATGAGCTAGACGCTGAGGGTTTACGGCATGCAACTTTGGGTTGTAATGTATATAATAACCTTTTTTCAGGTTTAGTAATATATATACGGCATATAATGTGCGCGCTCTTTGTATCACTATATCTAGTTGTGTTGTCAGGTGATCACCTCGATGGTTTGTGTTTTCCAGCCGCCCAGAACCTTTCTGACGTGTGGTTCGTGTTCCTGCCTGCTGCCCCGGTGCAGACCCAGGCATCTGTCATCCTGGGCCTGGCCGCTCTGGTGTCCGTGCTGGGGCTCATTACTATCCTGCTGATCGGACAACTGCTCTGTTTTCACATCTACCTCTGTAAGTCAGAAATGGCTAATAGCACCTGGGGGAGAGACGTTTAGGGGCTAAAATTAACCACAAGTTCTCCTTTTTCTTTTTTATTTAATTTTATTTTTTTAACAAATAAAAAATATATATAATATAATATACGGTACTCTGCTTCTATATTTTTGATTGTATATGTATGGATTGTTCTATCCATATTCAATCTAGCACAGTCTGGTATCCAGTTTAAAGGGTAACATTTGCATATGGGGTAGGCTACGTATGGTTTTGCAAAAAAATTTTTTTAATTATTAATATTTATTTGCTTCATTAATGCAAAATCCAGCACCCTGGATACACACATACCTTACACCCAGCCTATATTAATGGGACAGACTCTGCCATAAGAGGAAAAAATAAGTCTTGGATCAGGCTACAAGCTGCTCATCTGAGAGTCTTTTTTAATAACTAAAGATAACCACTGATTTGTTGAACTCTATATTCCTATAGCCATTAACCCCTTATGTTTTTGTTTGCCGTGCTGGGTTAGATGTGTTACTATATTGTGGGTCAAATACATTGCGTAATTAGGATTATGTCTATTATCATGACTGGTTTTGCATTAGCTAAGCCTATACGTGCACATTGAAAGCTGAGGTTGCCATTGTCTGTTTCAGTGTGGAATAAACTCAGCACCTATGAATACATCATGCGCCAGCGGCAGAAGCAGGAGATGAAGCCGACCTGCAGAGATCTGGAGCCGGCAGGGACACCGCCCACAGGACATTCTCCGGTAAAAAAGAAGACCATGAACAAAACAAAAATGTATTAACCTTCCACTATCTGATGTGTATAGTCTATGACCCTGAGCAGTTTACGGGAACCAGCAATGAAAGTTCGGCTTCCCTGATGCTGCCGGGAGCGGAGGCCGGGACTGTGCTCAGCATCGGGACCTTCACCGAAAACACTCTGGATGCTACCCTGTATGTGAACGTCTGGATTTTGCTGAGTCAGGACTGACTCAGCAAAATAATACAAATCTCTCAGTTATTTGTAGATACCATTCCTGAGGTCAAATATGAAGCAATGATGTGAGCTACGGCGACCGTACACAGGTGGGGCTGATCAATGCTTCACCACATTATATGACTGACGGCCATCGCGGCCAATTTTCCCAGTTCTTGTTGGGCCACGAGCTCCTGTGTTCTAAGATAAGGCGCTGATTGACTTGTCGGCCGGCAACTTCTCTCCAGTGTGATTGGAAGTCTGAAATCGGACGTGTGCGATCAACATCGCCCCCCATCATCAGGCAGCTGGTGCCCCCATACACCTCAGACTGTCGGCTGAACTTGTTGATACTGGTGGATTCTGATGACATTAGTATGGCAGCCATAAAGGGGTAGTCCGAAGTCCAACTAACTTTCCATCTATACCCCTGATAAAAGCTGTCTTATAATATACGTCAATTTAAAACCCCTCCCATTCACGAACTATACTGTCTAACTGCTATTCTATTTTGTTTCCTATTTCCCTCTGATGACACTTTGTTTGAGAATCCCAGTGCATGCTGGGCTACTAAAACAAAGCGTCATCAGAGCAGAGGGCAGAGGCTGCGGTCACGGTCAAAGCCCCTCAGTAATGACAGCTGGCAACAGAGCAGTGTCTGCCCAGCATTCAGGAGAGCAGTGACGCCACCATTTGGGGTGGCACTAATTTGCATGTTGGGTATTGACACCGCTCTGCTGCCGCAGATTATTACTAACCTGAGCTGATAACAGAGTGGGCGCTATGACAGTGCAGATCATAGGGAGGGACAAAGCAGCCCCTGAAACGAGCGTCACTGATGACACTTTGTTTCAGAGCGGGGGACAGAGGGTGTGACAGTGGCCACAGCCTCTACTCGGCTGATGCTCTGAGTATCCCAGCATACAGTGGGACTCTCAAATGAAGTATCAATCACACAACAAATAGGAAAAATTGCAATAGCAGTTTGATAGTTTAGTTAGGTATCTGAATATTTGTATTACAAGTAGAAAATAGGTCAGATTATGAATGACGTTGGAGCACCCCTTTAAGGCTTAACTGCACAGAAATGCACTTATTTCTTCGTGTCTATTTTATCTTCTTTCTCTGTCTTTTTAGACTCTTTCGAATACTTGTCTGCTTTTCTCCTTAGGATGAAAGTTATGGCGGGAGTCTCATTTACACTAATCCAGATGTCCTGATTGAGGGTCCTTCATCTGGATCTCTAAATACAGAGTGAGTCTACTGCCATCATTTACTGCTCCATAAAATGGGTCTGATAGGACTCAAATGGGGAGATATCTGAGGATCCTCAATGCAAGACTTTGTAAGGAGATGTTGACCTGTTTATGGCTGAGGATCCCCATATACAATATAGAAGTAGGTGCGCCCTCTTTGCCGGGCTCTCCCTCTGCCGGGGCACCCCCCGCTGCCCGAGCGCTCAATGTCCTCTACATGGGGGCTTCTGCTAGACATCCTTGGCAGCGATTTATATCAGGGAGAACATAAGGATCAGCACTGCAGTCCAAAATATA